>OY294029.1:34469118-34897231 GCA_958510845.1 Cantharis nigra
ATATTACATTAAAATACAGACCAATGTTGGATTATCTTCGAGGAATTGCGCATAATTTTAAATGTCAAATATAATTTATATTTTTTATTTAATTGTTTATTGTTTATTAATAAAGTTTTTTACTTCTGAGAACAAAAGAGAAGAGGAAAGTACAATTAATTGCAACGAATTTTCTCTTGCGACGAATTGTCTCATGCGACGAATTGTCGCACACGACGAAATGTTCTCGGTAGTTAGCTTCACTGCCGAAGATTGTTGAACGTCTTGCAATAATGACCCTTATTTATATTGGAGAATAAATCAATCTAGCACGATTAATTAACTTT
Organism: Cantharis nigra; assembly: GCA_958510845.1. NCBI lineage: Eukaryota > Metazoa > Arthropoda > Insecta > Coleoptera > Cantharidae > Cantharis > Cantharis nigra. Next base: position 34,469,445 of record OY294029.1, read on the forward strand.
AGCGATGAAAACAAAACTCAACACAAAACCACGTTTATTTGGTGACAAAATTTGTACACGTTTTTAACTTAGGTTACATTACACTTGTATATATAAAAACAACTGACGATTTACTACCAACCTATATCGTCTTACCAAAAAATATTAACGCCATCTGTATGCTACATCGTAATTCATATAAATTCAAATTTAAATGATATCTAACACTCCTCCTCATTTAAATAAGTCCAATACAGTCCCGTAAAAAGCGATGCCTGTGTGGCGGCACGCCACACCATTGTTTGAGAATAAAATCAGGAATGCGATAACATAAGGTATACTCTCTCATCTTATCAATAAGTTTTGATAAAACAAAAAACCATCCGTTACTACGAAGCTTATTGATAAGAGAGACGATATCAATATATCAATCGCAACCAGACAATCAGTTATTTCAAATATTTCAAATTTATATCCATTTAAAATATAATTCGTATTAAATAATAAAACATTGTAAAATACTATATTTATAAATAATTACCAAAAAAATCATAATCTTTAAATATACAACAAGATATGGAAGATTAGAGCGACAACTACAACGTCTCTAACATTGGTGACCTCCGACGTGAGTCTTAATACTGATAATCACAGAACACTGATAATTTTCAACGTGAATTATATTATTATTATACCTGATTTGGAATATTTCATTTGCAACTTTCAACGTGAATTGGATAATATTTTTTGGAGAAGAATTTTGAATATTTTTGGAAATTGGAATTGGAATTTGGATAGAAAAAGCTTTTCTTGGAAACATTTACATTGAAATTAATAACAATCAAATATAAACTTTATTACGTAAGTACCTTATTTTTATCGTATTTTTGATATTGTTTCCAAACATGGTTGACTCGCCAGGCATTAATATAACTCCTCTGGTAAACCCTAACATTCCTGAACCTATTTTTAATAATATCGCACCGGTAAGTGTCAGACCTCCGACATTTTGGAAGGCTAATCCACGCATTTGGTTTTGCCAAATCGAAGCACAGTTTGCAAACTCGAGAATTACCAACGATTTCACTAAATACAACACTGTAGTATCCTCTTTGGATGGTGCAATTTTATCGCAAGTTTCAGATGTCATATTAAATCCACCTAATGTCAACTTATACGACACTTTAAAGTCAAAGTTACTAGAACGTTTTGAAGAATCTGAACAATCACGGTTAAACACTCTGTTAACTTCATTAACATTAGGAGACAAGAAACCCACCCATCTATTACGACAAATGCGTGAATTAGCCGGAGGAAATATCGCTGACAATGCACTCAAATCCTTATTCTTACAACGTTTACCGAGTCAAGCTCAAGCAATGTTTTCAATAAGTGATCAATCGCTTGATCAAATAGCGATTTTAGCAGACAGGTTTATTGAAGTTACCTCGTGTAGTGTAGCAGCAGTTCATACCACTGATACAACACACTCATTGACTTCACAAATAGAGATGTTGACATTAGAAATAGCCGCGTTAAAGGCTAACTACAATAATCCAAGCACAAATCGCGCTAGATCACCTTATCGTTCACTTTCATCTTCTAGATATCATAATAAAAAACGACCTAGATCACAAACCCCTTCGTTTATGCTGGTATCACAGAAAATTCAAAGAAAATGCAAATAAATGTAAAACACCATGTAATTTTAAAAAAACGGAAAACTAGAAGATCACAATATTTTAACGACTGATATTGTTGATCATACAAACAGTCGTTTGCACGTTTACGATCCTATTTCTAAACATGTATATTTTATTGATACAGGAGCTGAAATTTCAGTATTACCTAAGCATTTTATCTCCAAACCAGTTCCTTCTACCATTAAATTATTTGCAGCAAACGGTACCAAGATAGAAACTTTTGGCACTCAGTTGTTACATTTATCTTTCGGTTTAAGACGTTCATTGCCATGGATTTTCATTATTGCAGATATTTGCAAACCAATAATTGGTGCAGATTTTCTAGCCAAATTCGGTTTAATGGTGGACCTGCAAAATAAACGTTTGATAGATAATGTCACTAAATTATCTATTCCCGGCAAAATCAACAAAGCGGAAGATTCATTTCTTACTTTGAAAACGATCTCCCCCGGTCACATCCCGGAACCAATTTTTAAACTACTCCAAAAATATTCAGACATAACTAAACCTTCAAAATTCAAAACAACTCCCAAACACAACGTTAGACATTCAATACATGTTACTGGGCCACCTGTATTCTCAAAGCCAAGGCGTTTAGACCCTAAAAAATTAAAGTGCGCAAAGAAAGAATTCGAATATATGTTAGCTAACGGTATTTGTAGACCATCGTCTTCAGAATTCAGTTCACCACTACATATGGTTCAAAAGAAGAACGGGGATTGGCGTCCTTGCGGGGATTATCGTCGTCTTAATGCAATGACCATCCCAGATCGTTACCCAATTCCTAATATCCAAGACATTACTAATAACATCCATGGTAAAAAGTTTTTTACCACTTTGGATCTAGTAAGAGCCTACCATCAAATTCCCATGAACGAAGATGACATAAAAAAAACAGCAATAACAACTCCATTTGGATTATTTGAATTTCTTTCAATGACTTTTGGCCTTCGCAATGCGGCACAGTCATTCCAGCGATTCATGCATTCAATTTTAGCAAATTTAGATTTTTGTTCTGTTTACATAGATGACATGTTAATCGCTTCTGCAAGCTTAGAAGAGCATTTAAGTCATCTGGAACAAATTTTTGCTCGCTTATATGAATTTGGCATCGTCATCAACGTTGATAAATCAGTTTTCGCACAATCTTCGGTAGAATTTTTAGGCCATTTGATTTCTGAAAAAGGTATTCAAGCTTTACCATCAAAAACACAACAAATTTTAGATTTTCCTCAACCCACTACAGTAGTGGAATTACGACGTTTTTTAGGCGTACTCAATTATTATCACCGGTTTTTACCCCACATTGCTTCCATTCAAGCACCATTACATGCGATGCATCATGGTAATAAGAAAAATGATAAATCCACCCTGCTGTGGGACGAAAATTCAATTAAAGCTTTCGAAACCTGCAAAGAAGTACTTGCTCAGCAAGTAACACTTGCACATCCATCAAGTGATTTTCCACTTTCGCTATTGGTAGACGCATCCTCCACCGCGGTTGGATCTGTGTTACAACAATACAATGGCAAAAATTGGGAACCTCTTCATTTCTTTTCTAAAAAACTCTCTCCAGCACAAATGAAATACAGTACCTATGATAGGGAACTTCTTGCCATTTACCTATCCGTGCAACATCATCGTCACATGCTGGAAGGAAGATTATTTACAATTTTTTCAGACCACAAGCCATTATCTTTCGCCTTTACAAAAAATTTAAACAATTTGACACCACGTCAAACAAGATATTTTGATTTAATCAGTCAATTCTCAACTGACATAAAATTTATTCCAGGAAAAGAAAACATTGTTCCCGATACCCTATCGCGTATTAATACAATAAATTTTCCGACTGCAATAGATTTCGAATCTTTAGCTCAGGACCACGATACACTTACTTACGGTATGCTGATTATGATTCTCAAACGCGTCTACTACTGCGCACGACGTCATCTGCGAACCAAGATCTACGAGGTGCGGTGCGAACCATTTGCTCTATTCTGTCCATTGACATTATAATTGACATTATAATTGACATTATAATTGACATTATAACTGACATCGGGTTTTGATCAACAAGTGGTTTTCTTTCTCATTATATAATTATCATAAACTAATAATAATTACTTGATTATTAATAAATTATTGTTCGTGAAAATGCCGGGTTGTGCAGTGTTTAAATGTGGTAATACTAATAAAAAGACAAAAGGAACAGAAATAAAATATTTCAGATTTCCAAAAATTGATGACATTTCTAAGAAATGGATTGTTGCATGCCGTCGTGAGGATAAAATAAACTTAAAAAATGGTATGTTAAATTAATATTAAAAATTTAATAAATCGTTAATCGATTTACATGTTAAAGCAAAATTATATTTTTATTTAAATTTATTTAAAATCATAACTTACATTTAAAAAATCAGACTTATTAAGAAAATTTAGTTTGTTACACTGGTATTTCAGATTCTCATCAGCAAATCTGGAATTGTATTGCAAATGCAATAATTTTGCCTAAACATGTACTATATCAATTAAATTAATAGTAGTACGTAGAAACTCCATAATTCGACATTCCCATATTGGACAATTCCGAGAAGGTTATTCGAAATTAATAAAAATAAAATATTTACATTCTAATCGTATAATAGTTTTGTTATTTTGGTAATGCGTATCGTTACAATTTTGTCATTTCATTTATAAAATTTATTCGTAAAACGTAAAATTATTTTGCTAGGTTAGGCATAGTGTAAATAAATTCTTTAATGGAGTTTCTGCTGTATTTAAATCTCACCACCTTACCTTGTTATCTTACTTTTTTAGCATGTGTTTGTTCTGAACATTTCGAAGTCAGCAGCTTTGAAGTTCCTTTAAGAGAACGACTTCTTAACTACAGTTTTAAAAACAGCCGACATTTGAAACCTGATGCGGTACCTACTTTAAAACTTCCAGGTAATCATCAAAAAGAAAATAAAAGGCAAGCAGAGGAAAGGTCAAACCGTTCAGCAAAAAGAATGCGCAGAGATGAAGTAAACGAAATGTTGAAAAATCATGTATCCGAAGCTGTTTTTATTGATCCAAACCATGACAATAATGACATGGAAGTATCTGTGTCTAATGACACAGAAGTATCTGTATCTAATGACATAGAGGTATCTGTGTCATTATCCACTACTGATGTTAACATTGCTGACACTAATAATGTGCAGGTGGATCTAGCAACTGAATTAAAAAAGTAAGCATCATTAACCCTGTACGATTTTTTTATCTAAACTGTTGTATTGTTTTCAGAGCACAAGATGAAATTCAAAAACTTACTAATATGCTAAAAGCCTCTGAAAATAGTCGAACAGAACAGGCAAATAAACTTGAACATATGAACGACATCCTGGCCACTGTTTTTACAGAAGGGCAAATTAAAAAATTATTGTGTCAAGATAAATCCAAAAAAGTTCATTGGACCCCAGATGATATTGCATCAGCCGTTTCATTAAGAAGTGTAAGTCCAAAAGCATACCGTTATCTGCGAGCGCATAACTATCCCTTACCTGCTATGTCCACGTTAAGGAAATGGGTATCAAATTTTGATGTAAATCCAGGAATCTTAAAAAGTGTTCTCATGTTAATGACTAAGAAATCATGTGACTTCAGTAATATGGAACGGCTGTGTGTAATATCATTCGACGGAGTCTATATTTCAAATAAAATGGAAATTGAAAAAAAAGATGAACAAATGGTAGGTTCACACAAGTCATGTCAAACTGTTATGCTACGAGGCCTAACTAAACATTGGAAGCAGCCAATTTTTTACCAGTTTGATCAACCAATGACCAGAGATATTCTTCAAAATATAATTTCAGAATTATATAAGTCAAATTTCACTGTTGTTGGAATAGTTAGTGACATGGGTGCTGGCAATGTATCATTATGGTCGCAGTTAAATGTAGGTCATAACAAAAACTGTTTCTTCCCACATCCCGAAAACAATACTTTGAAAGTGTTTGTGTATGCAGACGTACCTCACCTACTAAAACTGGCAAGGAACCACCTTATCGACCAGGGTTTTGTGCTAGAAAATAGTATAATTAATAAACATAATTTTGAAAGTTTATTAGACATATCCATTTCAGAGCTGACTTATGCATACAAAATAACTAGACAACATCTGGAAGTAAAAGGCTCTATGAGGCAAAGGGTTCGACTTGCTGCTGAATTGTTGTCAAACACTGTTGCTAAAGCAATTAAGTACTGTGGGGAACAGGGTTATATGCCTAAAAACAGCGACTGGAAGAAGGCTTCTGAAATTGTACAATTATTCAATGATTGGTTTGATCTGCTGAACTCGAGGTCTAAGTATAATAGTAGTTGTCCAGGAAATAATGCATTTGGAACTGATATAAATAATCAAAAAAAATTGTTAAATAAGATGTCTGAAATTATAAATACAATAAGAATTGGGAAGCATCAAAAACTTCTACCATTTCAGAAAGGTATACTGCTAAGCAACAGATCGTTGGCAGATATGTTTGATTATTTAAACGAGAAGTACGGTGTCGAATACATTTTGACTACTCGGCTAAATCAAGATGTTCTGGAAAATTTCTTTTCCTATATTCGAGGTATGGGCGGAGCAAATGACCACCCTTCGCCTCTTGACTTTAGATATCGTTTGAGATGGTTCATATTAGGCAAACATTCAGCAGCAGTGTTTACAGAAAACAGAAATACCGAGGAAAATAATGAAGAATGTTTGCTTAATATGACAGAAGAATCTAGCAATACTCTCAAAGATATTTGTTTAACTGAAAATGTCCTCTCTAATTTTACAACCACATATTTGGATGAGCCGGAGCCTGAGCAGGATGATTGCGAAAATAATCTAATATTTTCTAATTCATTTGTTCAACCGCAATATTTAGATGAAGAAGTTGTAAACGAAGAATGTTTACAACTAATGGAACAGGTTGAAGTTAAACAAAAAGTTAATGATGAGTCTCTCAAATACATAGCTGGATATGTGGCCTACAAATACAAAAATAAATATTCTTTGGGGGTTCCTACAAATGATACATTACAATCAACTAACAAAATACCCGACTGGTTGCAATCAATTTCAAGGGGATTTTTAATGGAACCAAGTAAAGAATTGTTTGAAGCAGCTCAGATACTTGATACCGAGTTCTTTGCTATGCATGGAAACTCTTTATCAAAGGAAAAAAAGATTTTTTTTAAATTGGCGCAGAGAACAATAGATAAATTGGAAAATAGTTCAATTCCTTTTAAAGTAATTCTCTGCCTCAGTAGGACAAGAACCTATATCAGGTTACGCGATCTTAATCGCCGAATAAGTTTTGAAAATTGTCGGAAGAAATTGGATAAAAAAATGTCTAAATTTACAAATTTTAAAAAGTAGTTTACCATAGTATAAATATGTAAAAATAAATATAATTTCTACCTTCCTTGTCTTTTTTTCATTATCATTTTAGTTTTGGAATTCCTAACCCCCCTTTTTCTACACTTAAATCAATTCAATGCTATGAAAGTTTATAAAAAAAATATAAAAAGATTCTTCCATAACAATATTAATTGAACTGCGAAACAATGAAAAAAGAGACAATTAAGCTCAAATAAGATGAATAGATTATAATATCTATATACATTTTATATCATCATCAAAAAAAAATTACAAAATGTATGCAAAATAAAAAATAGTTGTTAAAATACACGGTATGATTAGGCTATTGCATATAAAGAAGTGCATTTCGGTTCGCACGTGACGTCACTCTCGCGCGGCGGCCATACTATCTGCGCATTGGCATACCGTAAGTAAGTGTATCGTGAGTAGTACATCGAAAGCTCTTGAACGAGCAGCAAGTATCGAAAGCTAACGCACGAGCTACAACTAAGGTTCTGCTAAGCATACTCCTTTTCATACAAGATTCAAACCCTTTATGAATCGTAACATCAAAAACAGTTATAAATAAATTAAGTGCAACCAAAGTGTTAATTTATTACAACCTCTACATTCCGCACATAAGTGTTGTTCAAAGAAAACGTTCAGACGCACGTTTTCACGCGGCATCAACTTCGAAAGCAAGACGGTCCTTTCCGGAAACTTTCAAGTGTGTGTAAGCCCCAATCAAGTATACAATGAGATGAGTGTGAACTTTTGAATAGTAACATCAAAATTAAATAAACGCCACTTTCTATATTAATTGGAGTTATTATTTCGAACACCTCATCTTCACGCACATCACCAAGATATAATTATATAGGGTGTCTGTGTATAAAACCGATAGAAAAAAAAAATGGTAATCTTCTATCTTCGTCTTTTACATTATATACAGGGTGCCCCCGTATACATTTTACATAATTTCAGTGGTGATAGAGGGCACAATTTTTTTCTAAATTCAAACCCTCGAGAGTTAGGCCACCTTAAAGCAATTTTTAAATTTCCACTTTCACATGGCCATAGCTAGGAAAATATTGATTTTTCAGTAAAAATAGTCAAGTGCTTTTTTAAAGAGCGTGAAATAATCTACAAAGAAGATTCATACATTTAATTGTCTAAATTCAACGGCTTTCGAGTTATGAAAAAAAGTAAGTAAAAAAATGTGGAAAATTTTGAACTTTTTTTTTCTTGGTTTTTTTCAAATCGCTGTATCATCTAAACGAAACATTTTACAAAAAATCTGACGCCCCATTTCAGATAGGAAATTTAATGGACTATAACTTTTGTCTAGTAAAATTTTTTGAAAAACTAATCTATTTCACAGAAAATCAGAAAATAAAAGAAGCAGCTACAAAACAAAAAATTAAATGCACAAAATTTTGAGTTTTATTGAAAAATTATTTTCCGAGCTATGGCCATGGGAAAGTGGAAATTTAAAAAAATGCTTTAAAGAGGCCCAACTCTCAAAGGTTTGAATTTAGAAAAAAAATTTTGTTCAATATTTTTCTTAGAATTGTATCACCACTGAAATTATGTAAAATGTATCCGGGGACACCCTGTACAGTAGGTAAAAAAAAGGAATGGGAAAATCCTTTGTCATGGCATCACTTGAGAACGGCTGACCGATTTTGTTAATTTTTTCTTTTAAATATTCGTAATAGTCCAAGGAATGTTTTTACGGAAAAAAAAATTAGAAAAGTTGCCCAGAAAATTGAAAAATATTTTTCCAATTCCAATTCGATAGCAATATTTTACTTTTAATAGATGGTGTTCGTGGTCAGTCGGGTCTACAGTGACTTTATAGCACGGATTGTGGTTAGAATATACGGGATAGAGACGTTTCGCACCCACCGTTTAGCCCCCGTCCGTTTCGCTCCTGATTTGTTCCACTTACGAAACCTGTTTATATATTCCGTATTAAAAATTCTCCGTTTCCCCTGACTTCAAAATTAATGTTTAAATTTTGTAGTGGGGGGGGGGGTGATAAGTTAATTTTTCGAGTTAAGTGTCCGAGAGTTTATGTTGTTGAGTTAAGAAGAAAAAATCATTTCTTCCTTTTTAACGGGAACAGTAGTTTTTAAAGTAGAGTGCTTTTACAGTCAAGGGTTTTTAAAATTTTTAATTTTGGTTTATTTACATTGAATGCAATATGTTTTAGGTGTACAAATAAGGATTTCATGATGTGTGCTAACATATTTTTGAATTTAAATTGACTGTGTAAATTGCTTTTAAGCATTTCATTATGTTGGTAAGTATTCGTTATTTGCATACCTATATAAATTTTAAATAATTTCATTGCTACAAGTAAACCTCGTTTTGTAATTTGTAGATAAATAGTATATTTTTAATTTGTTTTTAAGATGCCTGGGTTATGCCGCCGTAAAATGTACTAATTCGGCTAAGAAAGGTTTTTTTATGAAACGGTTTCCGAGAGACCCGAAACGAAGAAAGAAAAGGATTGTAGATGGAGTCCAGGTTATCGAAGAAGTTTTAACTAAAGACATTGAGGTCAATATTGACAATAGTACTGAGCATGAATCTTCAGCGGACCAGTTGTCGACGTCAAGTAGTGAAGACAGTAAAATTGAATTTTCTGAATGCGATAAATCTGCACCTACGCAAACCAATTTGATATTATTGCAAAAATTAACAGACTATGAGAAAATGTATTTCAAAAAAGTAAGGAAAGCTAATAAATAAATTTGCTAAGATGAAAGTATCGACATCAACAAATGTAATGAGCCATACGGTGAGCAGTGCGCTGAAGTTTCTTGCTGAAGAACTTGGAAAACCTGATTTTCTTACCACAGCTTGGTTTTTAGACCAAGTAGAAAAATGGGTTTTATTTAATGACCTCCAGACATCCTTCTTGTGCATTAAGTAAGTTTAATTTAGAAGTTCATAATGATTCCATCAAGTAGGTACTACAGTACTGAATCATTCCATAAATTATTTTAAAACCTTGATGGAATCATCATTGTAGAAAATATACCAACGACCCCTACTACTGAGGAAACCACGAGCTGTGGCGAGCACGGAGTGCGCGACCGTCTGCGGGATAGAAGTGGAGTCACTAGCGATCCGACAGCGGAACGAGTAACGGTTATTAGCATACGTAATAAAAATAACGTTCATTAAATTTGTAAATTATAGTCAATAAACAATTATCATTTTACTGTTATTACTTTAACTTTATTTATGGTGCCGAAACCAGGGACCTTTAACGAATCTTGAAAGTGAATTGTAATATTGAAATAAATTTAGTGAAAATGGAACGTGTAGCTATAAAAAGTAATAGAACTCAAGTAACGAAATTAATTAACGTCGCGAAAGAACTTCTAAAGAAAAGTGAAAACGTTAACGAACTAATAGTAGCACGCGACAGGATCATAAGTGCCAACGATAGCCTGGTGATCGCAAATGATAAAGTCGTGTCGGTATTAGAAGTGAATGAATTAGAAAGTCAGTGCGAAAAAATGCTGGAATATCAAGACAATGTTTGTGAAGTGCTGTCAAGATTAAAAATCGAAATCGAACAACAAAATCAAGCACAAAATGTCGACATAGTTCCAAGCATCAGATCGGTCAATATGACAGATAGCGATAATAAGGGTAATGTAAAATTACAGAAACTAGAATTAAGAAAGTTCAAAGGCGAACTCGCGGAATGGACGTTATTCTGGGAACAGTACCGTACGGCTGTACATGAAAATAAAAGCCTGGATGTGATTGCAAAATTCAATTACTTGGAACAATCGCTACAGGGTAAAGCAGCGCAAACAATTAGCGGATTAACGCCTTCCGAAGCATCTTATAACGATGCGATAGAGTTACTCAAGCATGAATATGGTAATCAGCAAAGAATCATCGATAGTCATGTACAGAAACTATTAGCGCTAACACCTGTAAAGAACAGAATGGATGTAGTAGGTTTGAGAACGCTATATAATACAACATCAGCAATTTCGAGAAGTTTAACGTCACTTGGTGTGAATGAAAACGAATACGGCATGATGGTTAAATCTGTATTAATAAATTGCATACCAAGCGGAATGAAAATAGAATATTACAAAAAATATCCCAATAACGAACAAGACAAGAAAACTATTGTTGAGCAAATAAAAATTCTATTAAATTATTTAAAGTTGGAGGTCGAGTCCATTGAAATAGCGATACCGTCTACTCATGTTACATTGCAACAACATGTTTATAAAAGCAGTGATAAGACTCGAGCAAATAACGAAAAAAGGACCTTCAAGTCAAAGGAATTTAATACTGCAGCTGCTTTGTTATCAACAGTTGAAGAATGTTTGTTTTGTAAATCTAAAGAACATGTAACGACCAAATGCGATAAATTAAATTTAACGATCGAACAAAAAAGGGATATTTTAAAAGAAAATAGGCGTTGTTTTCGTTGCACGAAGCCAAGCCATAATTCAAGATTTTGTAGGTCGAAGGTGAATTGCAACAATTGCAAATATAAGCACGAAACGATAATGTGTGATCCCAATTATGCTAAACGAGCAAAAGGGACAAATGAAACATCGAGCTTATTTACAAAGAATCACGAGAATAACGAATTAATCTTCCTACAAACAGCAAAGGGTTACGTTTCAAAGGACAACGATAAAGACAGTGTTTTCATCAGATTAATTATTGATGGAGGTTCACAACTAACCTACATAAAACAAGAAGTGTCCAGAAAACTAGGATTACAAATTTTAGGAACACGTAAACTAGCAGTGATGCCCTTTGGAAGTGAACAAAAGAGAGTTCCAAAATTATATAATAAAGTAGAATTAACATTAATGTCGCAATACGATAATAATCCAATTTCAATAACAGCAATAGAAGTACCTGAAATCTGCTATGATTCTTTCCAAACGCCAAATATTAAACACCCATTAATTATCACGATGAATATGGCGGACATATCTATTGGAAATGTGAAACAAGAAGAAGGAATCGGTTTACTAGTAGGTGCTGACAATTATTGGAAATTGGCAACGGGCGAATTTATTCGACTATCAGAAGATTTGACAGCTCTCAACACAAAATTAGGGTGGACACTGCAAGGTCCAACTATTGACGATAATTCGAATGTGAATACCAATATGGTAGGAACATTACATGTTCAAGTAATCGAAAACGAAGAATTGGATATAAAAAAATTTTGGGAATTAGAAACAATAGGTATTAACGATAAAGAAACCCAAAAAGATTACACCAACGAATTCATTAAGAATAAAATCACAATTAAAGAAAATAGATATGAAGTGATGTTACCCTGGAAAAACGAATGTCATTTGGATGATAATTTTCAAGGTGCATTGGCAAGAATGAAAAATCTAACATGTAATCTTTCAAAGAATTCCAAATTATTGGAATATGACAAAGCAATGCGTGAACTCATCGAAAGTGGATTTGCAGAAGAAGTACCCAGTGATTGTTCATCGATAAAGACATATTACATGCCGCATAGAGCACACTGAACCAAATCAGAGCATAAATATAAAGCACACGGTAGTTGTGATAAAGAAATAGTTCTTCAAAATTGATCCAACGCACGGTTTCTTCATCTTAAAGGAAATGTGTTCTTTAATTGACGAACGCATTCACTAAGTAATGCATAAGAATTGGTATTAATGAAAATAAATTCTTTGAAATTAATACCTTATACATGCTCATATTTCAAAAACGGTTTCGTCATCGCAAGGAATAGCGTCTGCGGTCGGAAGAATTGGCGTTCGTTGACTGAAGAATATTATTTGTTGTCGTATGGATTTGTGTTTTTGTGAAAAAGATTAACATTCTTTAACTGACAACTGCATTTCATTGATTCAATAAGTATTAGTTTTTGCTTAACGTAAACATTTCGTAGTTGTACGTATGGTAGTAATTAATGCAACGTATTTCAATATTTCTTTAAGCGAATAAAATTGGTAGTCCAAAGAAATGGGTTCGTTCATATAAAGAACATTTAATTTACTTTATAATGTTTATTATTCAAGAAAAAAATTGAATTTTATAATAAATTAAATTATTTATTAAAATTAATTAAAATTAAAATAATAAAAAAAACATAAAACATGTCCTTAAGCGTTAGCCACATAATTAAGATATTGCAGTTATACATAATTAAAAGTTATACTACATAAGATACTAAATTGTCCGATAGCCTAGCCTAGAAGATATTTTATCAAATACGAAAAATAATGTACATACATAACTATACTTTGACTATACTGAAATTCTTACAATCGCCCTCAGTTTAGTCAACAAAATCTTAAATTGTCACCTTTGATTACTAATCTATAATGTTATTGTCAATAAGTATTTTAAAAATATTAATATTAATAAAAAAATTTCATAATTTATTGTTTTTTAATAAAAGTATTCAAATTATGAGTATAAAATTATGCTACTGTAGTACGAAGTTAGTGTTAATAACACAATGTTGATGCACAACATTTTACAATTTTTTGTCTTGTATTTGTATTTGATAAAAACAATAATTCATATAAACTAAAACATGTAAAATTAAAAAACGTAAAACTTAAACTTACTAAAAATCTCTACTTTTTACACTAACTTAATATTTATTTATAATTATTATAGAAAACGTTAATGCAAAGTAATAAAAGTAATAAAAACAATACAAAATGTTAATTAATATAGTACACTGTGAAAAATGGAATTTGTCACTCTCTCAGAGCCATAGATTCAACAGAGTTTTTCTTGCTGCTTTTCAACAAATTTTCTGCTGGCATAACAAAAGTGTTTTTATCTATTCGGAGAAAAAGATTGATTGATTTAACAAATTTTCTTATTCTGAATAGAAAGAACTTGGTTATGGAAGCAGAAAATTTGTTGCAACAGCGAAAAAATCAATCTATGGAATCCAAATGTGCAGCGAGAATGAAAACTTTCGGAAAATTTTTTTCAGACTTAAAGTTAAAAAAGTAAGTCTCTAAGAAACTATAGAACATAGAGGATTCCTTTGGAAAATTTAAGTTGAATACAAAAAATATTTTGAAACATACATCAACGGCTCTTAAAAAATTTAAAAATTTATATCTTACATCATCGAAATAAATACAAATTTCTTCAATATTGAAGAAATCTGTACCAACACAGTATAAAAATGGTTGAATATTGCTTTTCTTTCCCTTTAAAAATTTTATGCGGTCTTCGACTTCTTGCTGACATCTTCCAAAAAACAAGAACGATTCTTGGGAATCTTTTATTGTAAACTTAGTTGTATTTTTGCTTGACTTTTCATTTGCCACTACCGTTTTGCAACTTGGGACGAAATAGCCATGCATGGCCCAAAAAAGGATTGCGGTTCTTGCATCTAAAATGATTAAGCATATGATTAATGTATTTTTAAAGGCATTGTGCTTTGAATAGTGAGTGAATAACAATTTGACTGTACCAGGCCTGTGCGCAAAATTTCTTCATGGGAAGGAGGGTTACAAAAAATGTTATAAAATAATTATTAGGTATATTAATATAATATTATTATATTTATATCAATTTTTCAAATAGGTATATAAAAGGTGTTTTCGTCAATAGGTAAACAAAATATGACATGGGGGGAACCCACAAACCTTCTCATGCGCACGGACCTGTACTGTACAGAATTTACAAACTTTACATATTTACAAAAATTTACATAATACAAGTATATAGGTACTTACTATCAGAAATTGCGTCACTACTTTTCATGGTTTTTATTAAAGCTCTAGAGCTTTTATCTTTTAAGTTAGTGATATCATTGAAAAATTCAAGTAACATGTTGTTGCAGTCATTCCACTTATTTATGAGTCCATTTGCATTATTGTCAAATGCGGCCGTAAAATCCATGTCAATCTGTAAGTAAAAGGTTATAATGATCAGGTATAATTAGTATATTATCTAGAAAATCATACCAGCCGAAACCCTGTTGGTGTTTTATAAAATGGCCACTTTTCCATAATCTCCAAAGTGGTTTCTGAATTTTCAATATCTTTAAGTCGATACTGACTGCACGCCTTCCAAGTTCTATCAAATTCATCAGCTGCTAAATTATCAAATTTGAGAGCTCTAATGTATACTTCTGCATCATCCTCCGGTTCTAAAAATACATATTTTTAAACAATTCATAGAAATCTAAAATAATTTTGACAAAATGTTGTGAAATAATTTTTTTTAAATGGCAAAATATGAACAAAAACTTTGACTTCCATTTTCAAAAAAGTTTCTTTTAGATTTTAGTAAAGAAAAAAAGTAAAGTAAAAAAAAGGAAAATATAGCCTGTATTATTATTCACAATTTACATACCAAAATCTTTTTTGGGCCTGTATGTCTTGGTAGATATTTTTGCTGTTTTTTCTTGATCTAAATGTTTACCAACGGCCGCTTTAAGTGATGCTTTTAAATTACAGTATTTGTAATAAATTCGACCCCGTTTTCCAGAACGATAGTACTCCTAAAATAAGCCATGTTTTTTAAAATTGCTTAATCTTTGAAAACTCTGACCGCAGTTACCTTCAACACATCTAAATATTGAATTGGTTGTGAGGTCATGATTTCGTTTAAAATGAAAAACAAGTAATTTCATAGTTTTAAATTGCCTTTTACAAATAAAGCATATCATTGTAGCTATTTAAAGTTTAATTTTAGGTTTTAATTATAAATTTTATCAGTTTTAGAGCACCTTCTATAAATAAATAATGTAATAAAAGTAATTAAATTAAATTTAAATACGTAAGCAAAACAAGTATTAAAAGTTCTTACCTGTGATTTCGAATTTGCAATTTCAATAATTATTTGTTCCAATAATAAGCACTTTCTTACACTAAGAACACTAAAAACAGAATAACAATCTACATTCAGAGTACTCCTTGCAGCCGTAGATTTGCAAAATTATAAATTTTATGCAGTCTATACAAATTATAAATATAGATTCACCACAGTCATCAGCAATTCATTATTGCATTGCTATAAATTCGTTGTATTAATGTTTGTTGGCATTATATCACGTAACTTTTACATAGGATGTTGAACAAGTGCATAGGTACAAAGATAGCATGCAATTAATCCGCGTAACCCACACGTTAAAACTACGATTCATCGTAATAGATCCAACATGCAGTTCATTATTTCATAACAGTGTAAATTACTATAACGAAAACGTTTCTTGCAATTAGTCAAATAATTTTAATGTTCGAATTCTTTAATATAAGGAACACATTTTATCGGATAGACGAAAACTGCTTTATATGCAGGAATATTCTAGATTAGTCAATGAAACAATTTTCTTTGTATATAAGAATGCCAATTCGATATATTAACGTATCTACGAATTCAGTATCTAAAATCTTACTTAGCATATCTTTTTATCAAGGAAAAGATTCCTTGTCACAGCAAATTTCAGTTAAAAATCGGTGTTCGTTAATATTAAGCACTGTATTATTTTCAGTGCAGTGTATCGCGAAGATAAGACAAGTTCACAATTACGTGTGGTTTTTGATGCTTCATCTCATGCTCCAAATTTACCTTCATTAAACGATTTGCTGTATGCGGGTGAAAATTTAATAAAAGACTTGTTGAACATTTTAATAAACTTTCGTGTAGGCAAAATTGCAATGATAGCAGATATAGAAAAGGCATTTTTGCAAATAATGATAAGTGAACGCGACCGCGATTATCATAGATTTTTATGGTATAAATATGCAATTAACGATACGAGCAGTTTACCGGAAATGCAAAAATACAGAATGACAAGAGTCACATTTGGCGTAAGAAGCAGTCCGTTTTTACTGTCAGCAACTTTGAAAAAATTATTTACTGAAACAAATCAATTCGCTGAAACTGCACAACGACTGCTAAATGGATTTTATGTTGACGATTTAATTCTGACTGAAAATTCTGTAAACAATGCGATAAAGTTATATAACGAATCCAAAATTATTATGATTAACGCGGGAATGAATCTACGTAAGTGGAACACCAATCATCCAGAATTAAGGGATTACTTAAGAAAGAAAGAATCAGAAAATAACGCAACATTGTACCCTAAAGTTTTAGGATTAAGATGGGACACAACAAATGACGAACTACATATTGATTTAAATTCAATAACTTCATTTATCGAAAAGAATCAAAGTTGTACCAAACGAAATCTATCAAGAGCAATCGGAAGAATTTACGATCCACTATGTTTATTGGGACCGATTACAATAACGGCCAAAATCCTTTTGCAACAAATTTGGAAATCGAAAATTGATTGGGACATTGAACTACCAATGGAACATAATGTTAAATGGAAAAAATGGTGTTGCGATATAAACAATTTGAACGAAGTTGTAATTCCGAGAAATGTTACATTAAACGACAAATCAAAATTTGAGTTGCATATTTTTAGCGACGCGAGTCAAACGGCTTATGGTGCAGCTGCTTACGTACGTGAGATTTTTGATAACGATGTAGCAAGTGTAAATTTATTAATAGCAAAAAATCGTGTAGCGCCTTTAAAGGGTAACAATGAACAAATGGACTTATCGTTACCAAAACTCGAGTTAACCGCGGCTTTGTGTGCGTCTAGATTGAAAGACTATATTATTAAAAACGTAAACATTAAATTTGAAAGTGTTAACATGTGGACGGATTCAAAGATAACACTGCACTGGATAATCGGTGACGCATCGAAATGGAAAACTTACGTTCATAATCGAGTGCAAGAAATACAAAAATTAACGATTAAGGACTCGGTATGGCGTCATTGCATAGGTAAAAACAATCCGGCCGACTTATTAACACGCGGAGTGTGCGCGAACGAATTAATTAAATGTGAAAATTGGTTAAAGGGACCCGATTTTTTATTGTGTTCAAATAACGAGTGGTCGAACGAAGACAATATAAACATTTCTGTAAAAGAGCACATAACACTTTGTACTTTAAATGCTAATAATATAAAAGAAACATTATGTGTGGTAAAACCAATATTCTCACTTGACAATTATGAACAATTACAGAAATGTTTAAGAATTACCGCGTACGTGAAGCGCGTATTTAAAAAATTTAAAAATACGTCTTTGGTAATCACAGCGGCGGAGGTTAAAGAAGCAGAAGAGTATTGGGTTAAGTACGAACAACAAATTTTGGAGAAATTCTGGAAACGATGGACAACAGAATATGTCCAGCAATTAAGAACTGCTCATCAAAACAGTTGGTCAGCTACAACCACCTTTAAGGTTGACGACCTTGTCTTATTACATGAGCAAGGGAACACAAGATTAAATTGGAAGATGGTGAAAATTACGCAAGTCTTTCAAGGTAGAGATGGCAAAATAAGAGCTTGTCAAATACAGCTTCCAAATAAAACCTTACTAAAACGACCAATACAATTATTGTACCCTCTAGAAGTTCCCATTGGCCCCCGGGAGGATGTAGAAAATATACCAACGACCCCTACTACTGAGGAAACCACGAGCTGTGGCGAGCACGGAGTGCGCGACCGTCTGCGGGATAGAAGTGGAGTCACTAGCGATCCGACAGCGGAACGAGTAACGGTTATTAGCATACGTAATAAAAATAACGTTCATTAAATTTGTAAATTATAGTCAATAAACAATTATCATTTTACTGTTATTACTTTAACTTTATTTAATCATAAACTTCTAAGTTAAACTTACTTAATGCACAAGATGGATGTCTGGAGGTCATTAAATAAAACCATTTTTCTACTTGGTCTAAAAACCAAGCTGTGGTAAGAAAATCAGGTCTTCCAAGTTCTTCAGCAAGAAATTTCAGTGCACTGCTCACCGTATGGCTCATTACATTTTTTGTTGATGTCGATACTTTTATCTTAGCTAAATGAGTGGGAATGAGATCTTCTTCTGACAATTTAGGGGCCAATTTTTTTTCATGTGCAATTACTTCGGTATTATGATTTGCTAAAATTTCATTGCTGGGTAAATTATATTTTTTCAAAACGTTGTCCGATATTCTAATTATTTTATTTACAATTAACATTGATTTAATGTTTTTAAATAAATAAGTGTAGAATATCAGCAAACACGTGCACAAATCTATCTTATTCCAAAGGGTTTGAAATTCAACATTTTATTTCAGAATGCCTTCCCGCTGTTACACCCATAACTTTCCACAATGCTTGATTACAAGGACCCATATCTGAAGTAATATTTAAAATATTAACACTTATTTCTTGGAATTTTTCAAAAAGATTCTTGATGATGTTTTGAAATACAGCACCATTTACTGAGACACCAGTAAAATAATATGCAACGACTTGATTCCAACGTGTGGTTACACCACCCAACATATAAACCAAAACAGCGTTGCTGCATCTGTGTGTTCAGGTAGCGTTACTTCTCCAAAATATTTATTTAACGACGAATCATACACAAATCCAGGTGTAATTCCCATTTCGTCTATTATTAATATGCAATCTTTTTTGTTCGATGTAAACGTTTGAATTTTAATTTTGAAAAATTTGAAAACTTCGTTTAAAATCCCACTATCAAATTTTAAGTTTTCTAATCTGCGCTGTTTCGCATTGATGGTAAGGGATGGTTTTCTCTCAATAACTCGTTATATCCATTAGCGCCGCAACTAATCTTAAGTTTCAGTGATTTTGTATATTATATTCTTGATATTTTTAGAAAGTATAATAATTGTATAAATTTAACCTTAAATGTATGTTACAAAATAAATAAAGTAGATTTATGATTCTGAACTTTTCGTTTCTTTCCCGCATACTTTTAAACTGTGTGCGGAGAAGTGCTACTTTTCCGCACTAGTACAGAAAAGTAGTACTTTTTCACACACTTTTGAATATCACGAAGTA
Organism: Cantharis nigra; assembly: GCA_958510845.1. Classification (NCBI taxonomy): domain Eukaryota; kingdom Metazoa; phylum Arthropoda; class Insecta; order Coleoptera; family Cantharidae; genus Cantharis; species Cantharis nigra. The sequence continues at coordinate 34,489,429 of OY294029.1, forward strand.
AGAATTTTTGAAACATAATTAGAAAAAAGTATTTGTGACAGACATGCTTTACAGGAATTACAAAATGCTAGAAATGAAAAAAAATGAGATTTTAGAGATCGTCATCCGCATATCATATTGCACAGTCAACTGCAAAAGCGAATTGCTGCGCCAACTCAGCAAACTTGGACTGCACGAAAAAGACCTGTTCCGAGTTCAATAAATCCATCACCAGTTGTCGCAGGAGTATTCTACTTTAGCTAAACCAAAGTTGAAATGCGTTCGGATCGGGGATGTAAAATTTAAAATGTGTACTGCTTCTACGAGCAGTTCAAGTTTAATGAGTTGGTGCAGCAATTAGATCTATAAAATAGATGCAAATCTCCCTAACAAGAGATCAAGCAAAAATGTTGATTTTTACAGTGCTTTATTTATTATGATGTGCAATCGATACAATACAAAAATAAATCCAATAAAAATTGTTAAATATTACCACTAAATTGTTGGTTGGTTTTAATTTTTAAGACAGTGCATTGATAAGACAAGGCAAGTCAAATTTGTCTAATTTACAGTTACAAGAACAACTGGTTAGCATATTTCTTTTAAATAAATATATTTTCTCATATTTTACTAAAAATACTTTTTACAGCAATTTGAAAAGCAAAATAAAAATTTGTCAATAAACGCTAAAGACTTGATTTTAGAAGTCATCAGTAGATGACCTTTCCAATGTGGAATTAAATATTCAATTTCAACAAATTCACTAACAATAAATAATAATGGATATTACTGTGGCGGTAGATACCACATCACTGAATTTTACTTTATAGTTTTAAGTTCATTTTATTGTTTCGATTTTTAATAATCAAGTTGTATATAAGTTAAGTTTTAATCCATAAAAATTAGGAATTTTCAACAACTTCATATATTAAAATGTAAGTCATAGAAGATCTTCCAATAAATAGTACCTGACACGCACCTACCAAAAACATGGCTGTATAATAAATTACCGCATGATGATCTTCTTCGATGGATTTTCAACGGAGTGATTGACTTCCATTTCATCATAAAGGTATCGATAACAATTTATACAAATATTTCTTACGCAATAGCTTCGGACGTATTTTTAATTTACCTTTAAATTGCATAAGAATTAATTTACAACAAAAAATAATAAAAACATTATCTACTTACCCATATTAATCTGATTTGTTCATCGAAGATGGCTGGAACAACTTTCATTATTTTATTTTCAGCTATGTAGCACACTTCGTAGATTTGTTCCATATTTTCTTTTAACCATGAACTACACTATTCACTTTTAATTTTCAACATTTTGTAACGAGCAAAATTGCCCTTAAGACGGGGAAATATTTCCCCCTTTTTTTTCAACTGAGACATATGTCATAAAGAGAAAGAGGGGTCTCAGTTGTCTGGAAGGCCGCCAGCTCAAAGTCGGCGATGGGCGAGGTTCGCTACAAAAATCAAGGACATCCAGAACCGAGTTCCACAAAATCTAAATCAGGAAAGTCTATATCGAGAGGGCGCCACTCGAGCTGATAAAAATCGAAGACTTACCTTACTTGGAGACTTTGCTCGAGATTCAAACTCCAATCAAACGGCAGTTTCATAATAATAAAACAAAATCTGATGTGACAACACATAACTTTCCCATTTATTACTAAAATAATAATAATATAATAATGGACAATTTGCATGATTTTTAATTTTAGCATATTAATATTCTACATAACAACATATGTAATGTATCTTAATTTTTTTAAATTTGGTTCACAAATAAAGCCAGAAAACAAATATTGAAGTTTAAAAGTATATTTGTCGCGCGAAATCGTATTAATAAATATGGTTGACTTTTTTTGAAATTCGAGGATTTTGACGTCATCAAAATGGCGATTAGTAACTAAAATTTGGTTACTTTATAACTTCATTACCGGTTGGTACTTACTTGGTAGATATACCTATTAGTGGAAATTATACTGGTGTATTGGCACCAATTGTTGAGGCTCATGTCGTCACATCCTGATTTCAATCACGTGATTTATTCAAATAAATTATAAAATTTCATTAATTTTTTGCGGGCTGAAAATACAGAATTTTGATAAATCACTCATATATTCTGATTATAGGTATATTGAACTATCAATAAATGCCATTTTGAGGTGAATTTGAATTTTATGCAAATTGTCCATTAAAATTAAAATTTAAAAAAAATAATCAAAATTTAATAAATAAAAAAATAATGTAAAGATTCCAACCAAAATCTAATCAGCTCTCTAGATTGCTGTTACAAACCAGTATATAAAATTTGAATAAAATCGGTTGACGCGTTTTGAAAAAATCGTGGACGAAAAAATTCCACACACACACACACACACACCCTCACATGCCTTCGCGCCTACCTGAAGAGGCAAGTCTGCGAGTAAATGCGATGATGACTTTTGCATACACACGAACGAGTTCATGTAGACCGCGTTCCGTCAGTTTAGAATGAACCACGTTTATTAAAACATCAATTATGTCATGGAATATGAAAGATTTGTGTTTAACCCGGCGTAGGTCTGGTGGGGTATAAGATACTCCAACGCACTTTTAAAATTAAAATAATTAATATTTTCGCAAAAATTTTGTGTATCTTCAAGTTGAACCTTACTAGTGGCGTAGCCAGGAATTTAGTTTGGGGGGCCCACGAGCGCAGCGAGTCATTTTTTAATAGCGCCGCAGGCGAAATTTGTTTACGACAATTGAAATTTCTGATTTCGGGGAGGGGGGGAGCCGGCCCCCCGAGCCCCCCCCCCCTGGCTACGCCACTGAACTTTACTAAGCATAAATACATTGAAAAGTCAGTCGTAGGTCACCTATTGTACATGCAGTATTTATCTAATTTAGTACAAACGTGCTCATACCTCACCAGACCTTATAAGATTAATAATCCTCATAGTCCACCAGACTCTTTATGTGACAGATTCTTTTATTTTAAATTTTAATTGCGTTTACTACAAAGTAAGTAATTTCTTACATTTATTAGTTTTATATTAAATATTACAATTATATACCTATTATGTACATGAGAAAGAGCAAGAAAGGGGTGGAAGAAGAGAATATGCCTGTTTAAGACTTAAATTTATATGAATTCAGAAGTTGAAGAAGACTTGAAAAATTGATTTTAAATAACATTAAACATATATCTTTCTAAAATCAACACAACTAGAACCAGATGATAGATGTATTCTTTAGATTTTATTTTCCACAAACATGCATTGTGCCTATATAATTCTATTATGATTCTATATAAGATCTTCCGTCACACTCCATCATAAAGTTTAATGTCGTAAGTGTTTTTCTACAAAATGCAACTTGTCCATTTCGTTATTTTAAATTTTGTTCGTAACAATTTTGGAAATTTGGAACTACCTGTGCAACTTTTTTACTTTATCATACAAAGTATGAAAAAGTATTGTTATCGTGCAGAAAAAAAAATTGAGATTTTGATGAATTTAGGCATATTGAGGTCCCAGAAGCGGAAAATCATCATTTCCAAAAAACGTCTGTATGTATTTGTGAGGGTGTGTGTGTGTGTGTGTCCGATCGTGTGTATGCCCATTTACACTTATCATTTAATTAACATTGAATGGACAATTTGGATAAAATTCAAATTCACCTCAAAATGGCATTTATTGATAGTTCAATATACCTATAATCAGAATATTTGAGTGATTTATCAAAATACTTTATTGTCAGCCCGTAAAAAATTAATGAAATGTTATAATTTATTTGAAAAAATCACGTGATTGAAATCAGGATGTGACGACATGAGCCTCAACAATTGGTGCCAATACACCAGTATAATTTCCACTAAAGTATCTACCAAGTAAGTACCAACCGATAATGAAGTTATGAAGTAACCAAATTTTAGTTACTAATCGCCATTTTGATGACGTCAAAATCCTCAAATTTCAAATTAAGTCAGCCATATTTATTAATACGATTTCGCGCGACAAATATACATTTAAATTTCAATATTTTTTTCTGGCTTTATTTGTGAACCAAATTTAAAAAAATTAAGGCACATTACATATGTTGTTATGTAGAATATTACTATGCTAAAATTAAAAATCATGCAAATTGTCCATTGGTTCTAAATTTGACACTTGAAGGTTATCCAAATTTTTCTATTGGTTCATGTGTGTTTGCATGCAATAGTCTCAAAAAACCGATAGCAACTAAACCTGTGGGTTATGCAACTAAGCTTACACCCAACCATACCAAGGCTGTTCGACAAAAATGTTCCAAACGGGTGGTCACGTAGTGAACGTGAGTCAACCGCAATAAATAGCGCCTCCTGTGATGACGCCTTGTAAACAGTTTAGTGAGGTGAAAATTTTCTGTGTGAAAATAAAATATTCTCTTGATTGAATGCAAGAATAAACGTCGCGAAGTGAAAAATTACAATTAAAATAGATAATATAATAACGAGTGGAGTGTAAGAAAAACTCCCACCCATACAACGCAACACTCGAATTGAATAGTGGTCAGAACAGGGGACAACAAAAAAGCCGTCAGGCAAGTAAACACCTGTTATGCAAACTTTGAACCTATTCAGGACGCTTTTATAACTGCTATCTAAGAACTGGCAATCCAATTGCTTATTACAGTTGGTTTCTGTGGTGTTAATGTACACAGCCTCCAAAAAAGTACGTTTCACGTAATTATTTTCTGCTATCAGGACTTTAACATTATCTTGATTGAATTTGTGTGATGTGTCAATGGCGTGTTCTGACAACCCCGTCGTAGCTGACTTGTGTTTTTTATCCTGAAGATGCTGGTGCACACGAGCAGACAACCTTTGTTTGGTCTGTCCTATGTAGCAGACCCCCCCACACTCACATCTAACTTGTAAATGACATTTGCCCGGTCCATTGTGGGTACCTTATTTTTGGTTCTCGAAAATACTACTCTGTTAAGATTATAGCCAATCTCAACTCATCTCCGTCTATAGCCTCCTTAAACGTTTGTTTAATACTATGTTCTAACCACGGATGGTATGTGATTTTGCTATATTTCGTATTTGTTTCCAGGTCTTCCTGGTTTTGAGATGGTTTTGAGGGGACAGTTGACTTCCTTTTGAAGAGAGTCCCATCGAGCTGGGTAACCATTCTTTAGGAGTTGCAACTTTAGATCGTGTAATCTTGCAACTCTAAAATTTGTTTTATAGGATGGCTTGAGTTGTAGTTCAATAACCTATCTGTCGAGGAGGCCTTCCTATATACGTCGGTGGTGAGTGCTCCGTCTTCTTTTCTGTTCACCCTAAGATCAAGGAAGGGGATGGAGCACTCCGATTGTAGTTCATAAGTAAAGGTAAGCATTTTATTATATTCACTGAGTATCTTAACACAATTCTCCACTTCCATAGATGGGACTGCAGCCAGGATGTCATCCACATACAGTAATAGGAATGGCAGGTCAAAAGTTATAGTCCCAAAGAAGTTATAGAGGAGGTCATTCATCACAAAGGCTGCCAATATCGGGGAACAAGGATCACCCATTGCTGTACCTTGAATCTGTGAGTAAAAAGCATTATTAAAGCTGAAAAAACTATTGTCAAATATTATAGCAATGAGCTGGATGAAATTGTTCATTGGGATAGTGGTGAAAGGTCCAATGATGTCCCAGTTATTCTTAATAGATGCGATGGCCGCCTCCTTGGAGATATTGGTGAAGAGGGAGTTAACGTAAAATAACACAAAGACTATCGAAAACCGATGCTAAATCCTAGCAACGATATGAAACAGTTAAACATCTAATTTTGTTTCGGTGAGTTTTTATATGATTGATATGTTCAGATTGATGTACAACAGGCTTCTCTTTATTATAGTCTAATAATGGATGCATAGTCGTATCTGAAACGTCCATATAAAGATTAGAGTTGTTTGATTGCTGCCCAGTTAACCCGATAATCTTGTTCCATAATCTATAGCTTTGGGCGATATACCTTTTACTCTACAATGTTTACATCGATAAAGGTGGAGCTTGTAATTGTTTTTGGCGATTTGTGTCACTATCGAACCGATAAGAGTAGATCGCACATCGTTGGATTGTACTTCTTCTCTTCTTACCCAAAAATCCAAAGGTATGTTCAACTTAACGCAAGTTTTCACACTAACGGTGTAGAAAAACTTGTGTTATGCATATATTTATTCCTTATAAAACGTATAATGCATAATGTTGGTAATTAAGAACATTGATTGACATTGAGAAGAAATTGGGTGTTCACAGGACCGAGATGTTCATAGTATCGAGTGTTCACGTTATCGAGCTTCTACTGTATATACAGGGTGTCCCCGTGACCGTGCAGAACCTTTGAGTTTTTGATAAAGGACACTTTTCTAAGACAAAATTTCAAATAAAATTTTTGTCCAAGTCCAAACCCTTGGGGGATACCTCGCTTAAAAGTAATTTTTTGAATTTATGATTTCAAACGATCATACCTTCGATATTATTGAGTTTTTAGCCTTAACGAATTAGAACTTTTTTAAAGATCATTCGCTTATCTACAAATTAGCTTATAACTCCTTATTGTCTAGAATCAACGGATTACGAGTAATAAATTAAATGAAGTGAAAAAAATGTTAAAAAATTCAGGTTTTATTTTTTTTTACTTTTCTTGCGAACCCCATATCTCTTAAACGAAACGTTTTAGAAAAAATCTGATGGCCCAAACCGGATAGGGAATTTAACGAGCTACAACTTTGGTCAAATTAATTTTTTTGGGAAACTAACCGTTTTCACAGAAATTCTGAAAATAATAATTATAATAATAATCTTTATTTAAAGTTACAAAAATATAAATAATGTTGGCTTTAAAAAAGTGGAGATCAGCTGTTGCTGGTTTTCATCTCAACTTATTACTTTAGGAACTCCACAACTTCATAGAGTGCTCGTTCTACTAAAAGTTCTTTTGTTCTTTTCTTAAACTGGATCAGTGGAAGGCTTGTGATTTCCTCGGGTAGCTTATTGTATAATTTTATATATAAGTTCCTTCCTTCGCAGCACTTCAATCGGAATCGCATAGTTTGAGGTTGGTCCCTTTGCCTTGTTCCGTAAGAATGATCGGCAGTGGCGTAAGCTGTCTTATTCTTTTTCATGTACACTACTGCGGTGTATACGTACGCAGAGGGTAGCGTCAATATTTTATGCGCTTTGAAGAATGGTTTGCAGTGTGCTCTACTGGGTAGTCCTTCTAGAGCTCGTATCGCTCTTTTTTGTATTATAAAGATGCGGTTTAGATTTGTGGAATGGCCCCATATTCGAAGGCCATAAACAAGGTGTAATGAACAAGGTGTAGGTAAAAAAGAATAAATTTACAAGATTTATTTTAATAAAATGGCCTCCCTCATAAATTATTATCATAAATTGACAAAGTAATTAACGATAAACTAATGCGCTTTATAACAATGACATTAAAACAAATGCTATACCTACCTAAATCAAATTGAAATTTTTAGCAATTTTGTAAATTTATTCTTTTTTCCCTACACCTTGTTCATTACTTTCAGAATTCTGTGAAACCGGTTAGTTTCCCAAAAAAAATTATTTGACCAAAGTTGTACCCCGTTAAATTCCCTTCCGGTTTGAGCCATAAGATTTTTTCTAAAACGTTTCGTTTAAGAGATATGGCCTTCGCAAGTAAAGTAAAACATGAATTTTTTAACATTTTTTCACTTAATTTAATTTATAATTTGAAATCCGTTGATTCTAGACAATAAGGGGTTATAAGCTAATTTGTAGATAAGCGAATGATCTTTAAAAAAGTTCTAATCCATTAAGCCTAAAAACTCAATAATATCGGAGGTATGATCGTTGGATGCAAATGCAAAAAATTGCTTTAAAGTTGTTAAAAAGTAATCTTTATCTGTTGAGGTAGCTAAATATTGGCCCTCTGGGTTTTGTGGAGCTATCAGTCTGGCCCTTAGGCTAAAAAATTTGAAGACCCCTGTTTTAAAGCGAGGTACCCTCCAAGGGTTTGGACTTGGACAAAAATTTTATTTGAAATTTTGTCTTAAGCCTGTATGACACGACGTTAAATTTGACGTTAAATTTGACGTCAAATTTGACGTCAAATTTACATGAAAATTTTTATGTAAATTTGCTCATATTTTTACCAGGTAAAATTTTAATTTTATGCAGGTAAAAATAATTTTCTGTTTGAACAATGTTAATTTTAAAAACTGGGCGGACTCTAGACGGGAAAATGTCTTCTACGCACATTTACACGCACTTTTACCGACAAATTTAGAACTTGTTCTAAATTTTTTACATGAAAATTTAACATAAAATTTGACGATAAATTTTCTGTATGCAACGGTGTTAAATATTTTCTTAAAAATTTACATGTAAATTTGACGTCAAATTTAACGTCGTGTCATACAGGCTTTAGAAAAGTGTCCTTTATCACCACCTCAAAGGTTCTGCACGGTCACGGGAACACTCTGTATATGGGTACTTCTACAAAACTGGGGTAACTTAACAACTGATTTTGAATTGCATATTTTTTTATCTCAAATTATGCTCCTTCATAACTATTTTGATGGACCATGGGTTTGTTATACTGTGTGTGAAAAGAACAGTCACTTTATAAAGTATTTTAGGAGAAATTGAGGTTTTTGTCAAATATGACTCCAAGGGACTGACGAAGCATAATAATTTTATCAAAAAATGAAATATTTTATTACTTATTTAATTTTATTTATTTATTTATTAATAATTACGGGCAGGCCCAATATACAATATTTATAAACCCCATACTAAAACAAATATACCCGCACAATGCAAACAATTTTAATCAACCGACGCTTAGCAGCTTCTCTCTTCTTTTAAAACATTTTTGCTCTTGTTAATTTATTGCTTTTTTTGGCTGCATATTGTTCTATAACAATCAATACCATATTGTAATAGAAGAATGAAATTGATACTTTTACTATCAAGGGACTGACGATTTTCTTAAAAAGCTAACTATAACTTTTGATTAAAACGAGATATTATTTATCTAACATTTCATACAATTTACGTTACACAAAGAACATTGGAATAAACGATGATCTGAAACAACAACCAATAAATTACACCAAAACTACTCACCAAAGGACTGATATGTTGACCGTCACAACACGTGTTCTTTACAGAATCATGCCAATACCAATGAATTCAAAAAGGCCTACTTGCAAATACACACGTTTAGCGTTAACTTCAAGTGATTGGTTTATGTTAAACAGATTCTTAGGTTTTTTCAACCTTATCAATTACCACAAGTTTTAAACTTTTATATCGTTGGCTTAGTTAGAAAGGGGGCGTCCATTAATTACGTGAGGCGAATTTGACGATTTTTAGACCCCCCTTCCCCCCTTGGTGAGATGTCGCGAGTTTTGGCTTGACCCCCTCCCTCCTTCGTAATCTCACGTGAGATTTTTTAAAATGTGTATTTTTAGTGTAAATACATTAATATGTGCTTGATTACGTAGGATTTATTTAAAAAGCATAATTTGCTTAATTATTTTTATTTAAGACTAGTTAAGACAAAAAAATTATGTGATATTTGACAAGACCCCCCTCTCCCCCACGTGAGATTGGGTGAGATTTTGCTCGACCCCCTCCCCTCCCTAAAAGCCTCACGTAATTAATGGACGCCCCCAAATCCTCGTAAGTTCATAAAATGTCGAAATTGACATTTTGGCGCTAAAATATTTAAAAAAATGAGCTCTATCGACCTAGAAAATCTCATAAGTGTAAAAAAATTACAAACTGATGTTTTAAGCTATCAAAAAATTTCTTTTACCTTTAACAACTGTGTGTTTTACAACGTATTATGTTTTACCTGTAAAATTGTGCAATCTGGACTTACGAGGTTTTCTAACTAAACCGACGATATGTGACAAGAGACTGATGCCTGATGTTGAGTACGCTACTTTAATTAGGAAGATACTATTATTAATTTATTTACATTTAAATTATATTGATTTTTTACATTTCATACAGTATCCTAAAATATATTGAAACTAAAAATAACCATTTTAACCTAATAGTTTGAAAAATATAATCATCCTAATGTGGAAATATGTAATGCGTACACAACAAGGGACTGACATTTTAGACAAGTAAGGACGATTTTTCTTGTTATTTCAATTTAATTCACAATAATTGTTATTATGGCCTTATAGTTCTTGTTTTTGTGTATCATTTATCAGTAAGAAATATTAAATATACTTGATAATTGTCTAAATTATTTATACCAGCAGTATGGCGTAGACCCTACTTTGACCAACTGTGAAGCGAGTAACCGCGGTTCAAATCCTGGTCGCGCCGAATATACTGCTGTGATCTAAGAAGTCCAAAATTGATCTGTGGGCTTCCCTCGATACACACTACATGTAATAAGTTTTCACTGTTTGTAGTAATTTTTAATTTTTAAATTACATTATGAACACATCAAGTTACCCTAGTTTTGTAGAAGTACCCATATATTTTGTTAACATTAAAAAATATTTTAAATTTTTTATTAGAATGTACTTGTGTACTCTCCCCGCCCATAAAACAAAAATAATATGTCTTATTTGTAACCGTGAAAGGCATAAATAGTAAAATACTAAAAAAAAAACTCGGCAAAAAATAAATGTTTTCGCCCCATTTACTTCCTCAAAAAAAAATCGATTTTCTAAATCTGACTTTTACACAACATATTAATTATTTAAAGACCAATGTAATAAATTTATAAAATTAGATTTAAAAGAATAATTTAATATTTCAATAAAATAAATAATCTTCATTATTTCCAATGACATTTGTAAGTAATAAGAATATTTTCGATGGGTGTATGACCCCCGATGCACTCACATTGTCGGCGCTCATGCCTCCAAGCGCATGAGCACGGCAAGCTATGATGAATGATGATAAGTTGATATTTCAGTTGAAACTAGAAAATTGTTTGTTATTTAAAAACCTGCAGATCCATTAATTTGGAGTGTTATTTCATGTAGGTAATTAATTACATTTTTATTAATAAATTGTCGTTTCCAGCTATAAGTTTTTTTTAGCAAATTTTGAAGACTTCAAGTTAAACCAAGGGCGCATTTTTCTAACCTCAAATGCGTACATAATGTTGCAGTTGTGGAATTTTATTTACAACATAAATTGTTTTGTGGATTAATTAATTATCATTTAATATAAAATAATTGGAAACTATTTAATAATTTAATTGATATGGATTTGAGCCGAATTATTATATAACTGTGCAAGTATCAAAATGAATTCTAACGATGTGCATAAATTAAGATCAAGTTGGCGGTTTGGAAAATATCCCAAACTGATTGCAAATTGTGGCAGTAAGTATCTTATCTTCTGCTAGTATTTAGTGTTAGTTGCGTGTACATTTTTGCTGATTTTAATACTGTCACATGGCTTAATTTTGATTGTAATTGAATTTTAATTTTGTAGGTTTATCATTTTGCGGTTGATGTAGCTGGAATTATAGCACGAGGAATACATGGACTGACTCAATGTGTGTACATAGAACCATCTCTTTGGGGGTGAGTTGCACGTATATTTTTACAAAATTTTAATGCTAACATTTTATTCGAAATTAATTGTAAAATTGATATTCAGGTACACCTGACAACTATTATTTGTTGATCAATCAAATAACATATATACTACAAGCCCATGGAAAAGTTTAGGGGGTCAAATGACCCATCATGAATCATGTTTAGAACGATGCTGCTACATGAAAAAATAACTTTAAGCACCATGCCGTCAGTTTTAGGCGGTACAGGTGAGTACACGGGAATATTGAATTATCCATCTTAAGGGGGATTATACACCTGGAAACGCGAAAAAAAGGGAAATTTCGAGAATTTTTTTCAGGGAAACTATTGGAGTTATTGGATCGGGGTTTTATCTAGGTAAAAATATGTACTTTCAAGAATGTTTTCAATTTTTTTTATTAAAAATATTTTAAAAATCACTGAAGTAATTGAGTTGTCTACAGAGTCCCATCAAAACATCTGCTTTTGCGGTACCCAGTGGCGTTTTGTTAAAAATCATCTGATATCAAAAACTCAAACAGGATGTTAAAGTAGATACTATTATCTAGTTTTTTTCATAGCCGATTTAAAATCAATTTTTAACAAAATGGCAGACGCTTGAACTCAAAGAAGTGATTTTCAAGGAAAAAATCGTTGGTATTTTGCCAATAAAGAACAAACTAAAAGTCGGAACAAAAAAATCCTATGACAAAAACTAGATAATTATATATACAATTCCCAAAAATAAATTCAAGCTGATCGATTCGGTGGGTTTCGAGATATTTTGGGTACCGTTTGAAATATGTAGTTTTGAGTAAAACACATTTGAAAATTTTTCGATGGATAAACCCATGCGCAAACCTATGTACTCTTTGGGCTCTAACTTGGTTATATTTTGGAATTTTTACTTGAAATTTTTACCAGACATGCTTAACATATCACACAAGTAGTAAATGTAAACATTGCAAAATCGCTTTTTCGGAACCTGCCAGGTGTATAATCCCCCTTAAGATGGGAAATTACGACAAACTATTCTTGTATGGCTTTCTTCAAGCTGATAGATCCTAAAAAAAATAATGGCGAAAAACCTAGTGCCATATAAAAATAATGATACCCGGGAGCGAGGAAAGTTTTTTGATTTTCCTTAAAGTTTCGAATTGGTATAGGCGATTTATTACTGTAAGCATTTATGTAATTCGCTTTGTATTCTTATAGAGATTTATTATTCAGAAACGCCGTACATATTTAGGACATGTAGAAGCATCGTTCTAAACATGATTCATGATGGGTCATTTGACTGCCTAAAATTTTCCATGGGCTAGTAATCTATATTATCTTCGTATCTTTAGCATGAATTTAGTGTGAGTTTCTTGTACATTTCTGCTGATTGTAATATTGTCACATGGCTTAATTTTGATTGTAATTGAATTTTAATTTCGTAGGTTTATCATTTTGCGGTTGATGTAGCTGGAATTATAGCACGAGGAATACATGGACTGACTGAATGTGAACCATTTCTTTGGGGGTGAGTTGCATGTACATTTTTACACAATTTTAATGTGATGGATCATATTTATGTAAACATTTTATTCGAAAGTAATTATTGTAAAATTGATATTCGCCGTTAGGGATAAACCAGGTACTCTGGTTACAATTACAACTAATTACAACAGTAATTATTAATTAATTGCATTTTAGTAAATTGTTTAGGAAATTTGAAAAACCTGCTAATAATTTTAAGTAATTTTTTTATTTTTTTAAAAATATGTGTAAATTATTGTGGTTACTTAGTTCATTTGATATAAACCTCAAAGCGACCTGTTCATGATTAAATTCTGTGGGTTGTATTTCTTAGTTTCATTTCGCCAGTTCCCTCGATTGCTTATTGATTATTGCTACTTATCTAGCAGTTCAGTTCTTGGAAGAATACCTAACCCTAACATATGTAATGAAATTTAAGAGCACAATTCTTATATTAAGTAATTATCATAAAATGGAAAAATTTGGAAATATTTTCAAAAATATTATGGCACTTGTATTATAAAAAAACATGAACCCATTTTTGTAATTTCAAAATTTTTGTGTTAAAATTATAGCTGCTACTGTTACTGGTTTACCAAATGTAAATGTAAGTGTCCATACTTTTATGAGTGGTAGTGTCACAACTTGTGAGCCACAAGCATCTGTCAATTTCTTCTTTTTTTTATTTCTACTCTTAAGATTAAATGAATTTTAAATTGTGGTGAAAGGGCGTCCGGGCCTGCACAGTGGGCCAGGTTTCTATATTAGTGTCGCGAAAATAAGGGATTGTTTATCATGGTTGTTTTTTTACTTTTACTTTTAAATAGACAATTATGATTAGAAGCTCAATGAAAGCTTTGAAATTCTCTCTCTCTCTCTCTTACAAAACGATAATTTATTCAATTTCTCATTATTTATATTATAAATTTATTTTTTTTAATTTAATAATTTAATAATTTTATTTGAAGATGTTTGAGGAGATGTAAAAATCCTCTTCGCTCTTTTAGCTCTTCGTGGCGTTGATGTTGCAGATTGACGCACTAAATAAGCGTTATTACGTTTTCCTCTTTTCTCCAAAGTAAGTGCAGCAGCGTGAGTAATTTCCTCTGCACTGAATGTGGAAACCAATTTTTGAACTTTTTTTTTCTTGGTTTTATCACTACTATCAACGAAAAGTTTTGACGGTCGACCTCTAGATGTTTTATCTAAATTAGTTTGCGAAGAGTTTCCAAAATTAATATTCCCAGATAGCCACTCAGAATATTTATTTTCCATGAACGAAAACTTTTTTCAACTTTTTTGTCAATGTTTTTCTTACAAATTTGTAAATGCCTTACTTAATCTTGGTGGAAATTTCATTTTTTAAATCAGTCGGGCACTCATTCTCGGCAAATCCTGCTCTCAGTACGTATTTGATCATACTTTACGTTCGCGTAAATGCTCTTGTTCAACTACCTTCATAATGACAACTTGAGAATAAATTATGTGCACTTGAAAAACAATCATAGACTACTACAAATTTTTTTTTTAATTTGGAAGTTTAATACTCAAACAGTCTCAAAATGTTTTGTGCCTCTACTTTGTGGACACACGTTACATACCTTGAGCGATAGAATCCATGATGACACTTTGAAATATTACTCAAATTTTGCTAAATCACTAAGAATAGCGAACAAGACGTTGCAATTGAATCTAATTAAAGTCACTCGAGCTGCTGGAGTAATGAGAAAGAGGGGATTAACGACGAATAGACAGCTTTTGTTTACAAAATTTGTATGCACTATTTTGGTATAGTTACCAGTTAGTATGATTACGATAATATTTTTATATTTGGCACTAAACCGAAATTGTATTTATGGGCTCCTAAATTAGTACTTCGATCCACTGTGCCCTGGTGACCGGCACCACTAGCACCATCTGTTGCTACGTCACTGCTTCAACCCCTGATAAGAATTAGATAATATCTAATTCGAAAGGTTAATTTTCTTTGGACATAATTCGTCCCCCCTAAGGATAAAACTTTCTCGTTTTGTTGTCCTAGTTGACTTTTCATTTCTTCTAATTCGTGAACTTCATTTGTAACTTTCCTAATTAACAACCTAATCTTAAATCTAAAAATAAAACATACTATACTAATGATAAACACAATAATTAAAATTAACGTAACAAAGAAATGAGTGACCTGTACTACAGGGTGTAAAAACTTTTTATTACTTGAAATTCCGGCATCTTCTTTCAATTCGTGAAAGTTAACTAAATGTTATAATTCTAAATCTACACTTGTCACCGCTTTATATACGTCAATTACCACCAGGTTTTTAAATGTTAAAGTACTATACACGTTTACAAAAAATATCTTTTCATTTATGTAGATCTTACACACTTTTGTTGAGAAGAAATCAAAACATTATTCGCGAATTCAAAATTATTAACTTTGTTTTTGCATTGTGTTACGACTTATGACCGTATAAAAATATAAAAATTAATTAATTATTAAAAATACTCACCGGCTAAAATGAGCTCATCTCAGGGCCTCAGACAGTTTATTATTTATTGATTTTTTTTATTTATTTATTGACGAGGAAGGTAAAGGATTATTTTATTAAAAAAATTAAAGTCAAAAATGGTTAATTTATAAATTTAATTAATTTTAAACATTAATGAAATATAAACAAATTTATATTATTTACATACAGTATTGGCCATAATTATAGCAACCAACTAATTGAAAAATAATAAATTCAATTTAAAAAAAAATTTGAAACCATTTAGGATCTTTAACCATTACAATCGATTTGTTATTATCCATTGAAGTATATCCTACGTTTTGGAAGATTTAGAAAAAAGTAAAACAGAGATATTTAAAAAAATGTTGTTAATGCTGCATTGGACATAATTATAGCAACTTTTGTATTTCATGCATTTTTAATCAGTTTCTTGTAGTATTTCATAAAGGCAACTATTTTATTTCATAAAACGGTGTTTTTAGAGATGGGTCGCAGAAAAACAATTTCGGTAGATTTAAGGCAACGAATTGTTAACTTGTATAATGATGGTGTGAAACAAAGTGACATAGCAAAGGATTTGGGTTTGAATAAATCAAATGTATCAAGAATAATTAGTTCATATAGACCAGAGCAAGATGTAACACCAATAAAAAGCTTAGGAAAGCCAAGAAAAACCACGAAACTAACTGACAGACGTATTTTAAACGCTTCAAAACAACCACCGTTTCTGTCATCTTCAAAAATTTTGGCCTGTTTAAATGAAACTGATTATTTAAATGTAAATTCAAGGTGTATTCAAAGAAGATTAGTTGATGGAAAGTTATTTAGTCGTCATCCTGCAAAGAAACCTTTGTTATCGAAGAAGCATAGTAAGGCCAGACCAAACAGTGTAAGAGCTGAACAGTCGATGAGTGGAAAAAAGTTGTATTCAGCGACGAATCCATATTTAAGCCTAGTTCACATCCAAGTAACGTACGTAGCGGACATACAAGACATAACGTGAGCAAAGTTGAAATGCATGGTTTCAAACGTCATCAGTTACATTCGTACAAGACATGGAAGACATAACAAAAAGTTGGGTCAACTTCAACTTCTACGTTATGTTTTCTATGTTTGACCAATGAGATGTGTTCATTTTACTAGGCAACACCCCCGTTGTTTCTTTAACAAATTTTCAATTTTAAGGTTACACTTCGGACATTTATATAAATTTATATAAATATAAATAATTTAAATTAAATTAAATTAAACATTTGGTTAAATAATACTGGTCAACAGCTAAAAAAATATCCTAAATAAAAATCAAGTAATACATATTAATTTTGATCTGCTAAACACGAAAATAATTTTTAAATTATTGCGTGGTTTTTGGTATACTTATTCATGAAATGCTCTACAAGCATAGCCAAAAATCATTCTTCATTATTTTTCAATAGTAAACAATATTCAACTTGTACTATCCGAAGTATTAGTATAGGTACCTACTATTATAAAACGCGATCCTGGTCATAAATACCAATTGGGCACTTGCCGCATTCCTCTGTATTGTTGGTTTTATGAGAAGATTTGGTCGACTGCAAATACGTTTGCGCGCGATTCACGTTTCTATGTTTTCTACGTTAATGTGAATAGCAAATGATTTTGCTATGTTTTCTACGCTATGTCTTGTATGTCCGCTACGTACGTTACTTGGATGTGAACTAGGCTTTATTCTATTCAGAAGTGATGGAATAGCTCGTGTAAGGCGTCCTGAAAGAAAAAAATTGGATCCCAAGTATTTTTTCCCAACAGTAATATTATGGTCGTGCTTCTCAGATTTTGGTATGTGAGCAGTTCATCGTATTAACTGTATAATAGATCAATTTATGTTTAAAGATATTCTTAAAGAAGTTATGTTACCATATGCTAGTGAGATAATACCACGAAAGTTTATATTTCAGCATGCTAACGACCCGAAGCACGCCTCTGAGTCAGTTAAAGCGTGGTTAAGCAAAGAAAAATTTAAAGTTTTGCCTTGGCCGTTTGAGTCACCCGATTTAAACCCAATAGAAAACTTCTGGGAAGTCCTAGATTAGAAAGTACACGAGAAAAACTAAAAAAACTTTGAATGAACTGCATACAGCACGATACAGCACTTCAAAATAGTTGGGTTAATATTTCAAGTGATACTATCAATAAATTGATTGAATCCATGCCAAAATGGTATTCTCAAGTTATAAGGGCGAAGGGATATTATACAAAGTATTAATATAATGTGTTTTTCTTTTATGCTTTTAATATTTTTTTGATAATTTATAAATAATTTTAAAAGTTGCTATAATTATGTCCAATGCATAATGCAGCATTAAAAACATTTTTTTAAATATCTCTGTTTTACTTTTTTCTAAATCTTCCAAAACGTAGGATATACTTCAATGGATAATAACAAATCGATTGTAATGGTTAAAGGTCCTAAATGGTTTCAATTTTTTTTATTGAATTTATTAAATTTAAATTAGTTGGTTGCTATAATTATGGCAAATACTGTACTTAAAAGTTAATATAATGAACTAGATTGTTCTTAGAATTCGATTATGAATATATTTATGTTTTAAACATAAAGAAATGAGAAGTCTTTCTTTCAAAAAAATTGTCTTTCCATTAAATTGTCTGTAAATCTTGTAAATTAACTTGACACTTTTTTATTTAAGTTTCACTAAAACATTCACATAACGTTTTGAAACAACATTAGGCACTTCATCAGGAAAGTCAATAATTCTTCAAATTGGATTTTTGATTAACCATTAATATTTTTTGTTGAAGCCTTTTAGCAATGATGAAAGTGATAATTATTATTAATCCATTTAATTTATAATATTATTGATAAAAATTAGCCTTGCGCGGCTTTTTCAATAATTTAATTCAAAACTTTTTGAATTATAATGTAAAAATTTAAATTTATCTTTAACTTGAATTTAATTTTTGTTTTTAAATTATAATTGTGGAAGTCCGTTTGGCGAAGATCTACAAATTCTAGGTCTTGCCTTTACCATCAACTTGGACTTAATGAATCTGTTTTTCTCTTTAAAAATTAAAATAAGAACTGGAACCAATTTTTTTAAGTGGTATTTTTAAATGGTGCATTCATAGCCAAAGCGAAAGCATATAAGTTGACCATGCATCAAACGAGTGACCTTAACCATTAAGGGTTGTTTACGATCTAGTTTGTGTGAAAGTTTACATTATAAGATTAGTTTTTTTATAATAAAATAATGTTTAAATTGGATGTGAGAAAAAATTGGATATGGGAAAATTTTGAATAGTCTATAAAAATAATTTGAAATAAAAATTAACAAAACTGTTCATAACAATTGTTCTGTAACTCGCGAACTGTCTTTGCTGGATGCTAAAATTTTTCCAGATTTGAGTTACGTGTAGAGATTGTAATCATTTTTCACAATCGCAAATGTGCAGTTTTTTAATTTCGCACTTGTGTTTTTTTGGTACTTCTAATGTACTGTCTTCATTTTGTTCAAATTTAAATTTAATATTTTCATAATAATTTTCATACGATTCATTTTGAGCTTGAAAGCAGGTAGTTAGGTCATTTGCTAATAGAGTTTCGTTTCGCGGGTCCCCAAAACGGTTCAACAAAACTTCTTTTACTTGACTTAAGGTCGTACAATTTGAAGTTACTAAAAGATCTCTTGCTGCACCCTGAAGTCGGGAACAACAAATTTCGCATAATACATTTGCCAGACAATTTTCTTCCCCCGGAGTATTATTTCTAAACAGCGCGAAATTTGTCGCACTGTAAAAGAAAATAAGATAGATTCCGATACGATGAAGGATGCGTCGTGGATGATCAGTGAAGTTTCTGTACGTCTATTGTAGTTGAAGTTGTCCAATTGCGGATCTTCTTGATGTAGTGTACGTCAAGTGGAATTTTCACTAATTAATTGTGGGTTTGTGGATATCCAATTAAGATTTTAATAAATCAACGATACTTCGATAGAACCGCTTGAATATCCTGTTCGCAGTGCCATAAACGGAATTAAAATATACTTTTTAAAAACAACTTTTATTTTCAATTTATTATTGAGTAGTTCACAAATCAAGATCTAAATGAATACTAACTTAAAACTATTACTAAAATTAATTATACAATTGACTTATTCTATGATTACAATTGAGCGTTCAACCCTTGATAAGAATTAGAGAATAATATCCTCTTCTCCGCATCGTATGCAGGTGTTCTCACAGTTTATTTGGCTGTTACATCTGTCTGACCTTTGTATGTTCGCCTGTCCAGCATCTCTGGCTCGATTCCAAATTAACGATTTAAGCTCAGAGAAACTTACCTTTTCCCTTCATGGTTTGATCATCTCTTATGTATTTCTGATTTACTCAGGATCAATAATAATTATTGATATCGTAACATAAACATAGAAAAGTCTGTTTGAAATTCTCTCTTTTTGACTTTGAATTTTCCTTGTTTTAATGCGAGAATGTCTTCATCAAATGAAAATGGGTATACTAATGTAGCGTCCATTTCTCCTTCAGCTTCCTTAAAAATTTCCGATAGGCAATGCGTAAATCTTTGACGAAGTTTATATTGAAGTTCATCCTTCACTAATCGTTCAGCGATGCACGATAATATTTTGAAAAAACTAACCGATTAAAATAATTTGTCTTAAATAATCAAAATTGAAAAATATCTCAATTGAAGTTAACTAATGATTTTGTTATGTGAATAACGTTGGTCGCCAAAATCTGTTACACGACGTTTTGGCTCTACGACCCCCTTAATTAAACAAACGTGAGGGGTGGGTCAAAACCACAGCCAATAATGAATGCGTAGCTGACCACTAATTATTTCTACCGCAATGGGAATTTGTTGGTAAAATACGCAAAACCGCCGAATGGGTTACCACTAAAATCAAGTTAGGATGTTAAATGGTTAACTTTCTGCGATTTTACTTGACCACAAGTCAAAACAAATATTTAAGAACAAAAATACTAAATGATTTAAAGAGGACGTACTCCTAATATACACTCTTTTATAAGGAACTAATTTGTTGCGAAAATAGGAAAACTCAAATATCAAATTTTGAACCAATTGCAAATCAATAAAAATATTGCACTTAACAAAAATTGAATAATTAACATGAATCATGATATAAAATATTTTATTTTACAATTAATTGAATCCGTAAATTTAGATGCTAAAATGTGAAGTTCACAATTTTTAAAATTGTGCATCACCTCTTCAAGGTGATGATACATTGAAGAGGTAAAGTGGCAAGCAACTATTGGTTGCTTGCTACTTCAGTGAGTCACAGTTGGGAAAAAGGGCGCATCTATAATATTTAATAGAAGGTGGTCCCGAAATTGCCTGAACTTGTGCTCACGTTTTGGTTGTGCGATGGAGATTTTTTCATCTGAAGAAGCTGGCGATGCAGTCGATCTGGCTTCCGAAGATGTAGGAATTACTTTATAATTGTTCCACGCTGTTGGTATAGCATACGTGCTGTCGTTGTTTATTAAGGCTCCTCCTACGTCGGAGCCATCGACTTTGGTTAGCATGCTCGTGGTATACCGCAGCTTCTTTTAATTTTGGGTTTATCTCCACGAGGACAGTCCTGTATCCAATGACCGCCTTTGAAACATTTTCGGCAACGATTTTTCGTTTCGTTTCGTACCACGCATGTAACCTGTAATAACGCTTTATTTTCCATTCTTAAATTTGAACGTTGAACTATTTTTAATTTATTTCTCAGCTTTTCTTTCCTTGGTATGTGCAGGGATTTGGGTTCTAGCTGAGTTACTTGTGTTAATTGGTACGGAAAATTCCTCTTGAATTTCTTCAGCAAGCCTTCTCGATGTTTAGAAATTCCTGCTAAGTGATAAAATTGCTAGCTTCTCTCTTATGCTTATTGGTGGTGTAAGCGATGGTGTCAAATCTACATTCAACGTTTGAACTGCAGATTTTTTGTTATTTACAAGTTTGCTTCGAAGTGTACAGCACACACTTTTTGATACGAACACTTCTTAAACAATAAATCGTTGTTACAAAATTCCACCCACTATACTTACATTTCTCGATATTTTTCGGAAATTTATGAAGTACGATACCCATTCCAGATGAGGTTGCGCGTGTAGTTGTACGCGCTAGTTACAGGTGCCGGTGCTTTTTTCCGAGTCGGTAATCCGGGAAAATTTTGGGGTTGCATGTTAAATTGAGGTTGATTTCTAGTTTGTGGCTGATGGCTCTATCCAGTTGTTAAAAACTGGGTTTTTGCACTTGCCCTTTGTGCATAAGATGTGTAGGCTGGACAGTCGCGGTCGTTGGCTGCATGATTGCGCCCGCAATTGCAGCATCTGACATTGTCGTCCTGTTCTTTTAATGTGTGATAGATTCTCATTCTACAAAATAATTTAATCACATAATATTCTTTAGGAAATTGTGGACACGGTGGAGTGTAATACATTTCATTACATAAAGCTAATAAAGTTTTCACAATATTAGGTACAATAGAGATATTTTCGAAATTCTATATGAAAATAGTTTCCATATTTGTAACAAATTTTATAAAATCTTGTGCCAAACTGCACAAATTACCAAACGGTGTCTTGTTGGCCAGTTTCTACGAATATTTAAACATTTTCTAAATAAATATCCACAAACATAAACTAGTGCATTTTCAGTTGACAAATCCATTTGTCGGTATTCATTACAATTAACTATATCTAAATGAACTTGATATTTCATTTTTTCTGCTCTCTCCGGTACATGTGTCTTATTTGACGACAACAGATGAATTTGATTTAAAAACGTATCAAAATTTTCCTTGCAATTAGCTTTATCACTATATGTAATTTCAACAAAACAATTTCTTAAAACTGTTAACAAATTGTTGTGGTGTAGGGTTGGTGCTATTTCCACTTTGCCTTCTCACTGCACCAAGAAAGTTCTCCAAACAATCTGTGTTAACATGCCTGGTTAATAAGAACTTGAAACCCCTTTCTTGCAAATGTTGATACAATAAATTGAAGCAGGGCGCGTTGATAGATACGCCAACCCTTAAAGCATTTAATTCTTTTCGTAAAATATTTTTTATCTACTTGACGTATGACCTTGATTGTTTTTATTAATCTTGGTAAGTTATATTTCACTAATTCTAATTTAAATTTTGGAAATACGCACTTGTCAGCGTGTAAACTTCAGTGACGAATCCCCAACCTAATGGCTAACAAATGCAAGCATTTTGAACATGTCTATATGGGACCTTTCGAAAAAGGTATCCTTACGGGATCGTCACCTTATTTAAACACGACCAACGCCACCCCCCAGCCCTAAAAAAAGAAATATTTTGTATTAATTTATAATCGTCTCACCTATTGGACATCCACGTTCAACTTGAACGGAGCAGAGGTACTCACTCTCCCTCGGAATAAGTCCCCATGCCCGAAGTTGCTCCAAGAGAACGTATTTGTCCCCGTTGACCAACAGGTAGAGATCGACGACTGTCCATTTCGTGATATCCGTCATTTTCTAAAACGTAATATTTGCGTAAATTAGATATGAGTTGGTATGGATACGTCATAGTGTATTTATATTATTTCTGTAATAAGCAATTATTAATGATTAATTTGTTTCACACAATAACACAGCAGCGTGAGTCGTGACAAATATGTAAGCACTAAGATTTGGCGGGATAAAACCGTTAATAGTAAAATCGTAAAATCCCTAAACGAATAATTTTCTCCCACTGCTAAAAAAGTGGGAGTGGGAAGTGTATTTAAGAAAGTTAACTCCTGGGGCCTTGGCTGGTAGTACACAGTGAGTCGTCGAAGAAACATCCCCTATTTACAAGCTAAATGACATTTCCGAAAGGAAAATTTTATTTTAACCATATAGTTTGCAAGTTTGAATAAAATCGGAGCCAGCTCAGTTTTGCGCATCTTACTCGTGTTTATCAAATTTTTAGAAAAAGTTTGCATTGCCCTCAACACAACTACTATCCATAGCTCCAAAAGATACATAAGTTGAAATTCCAATTGCAACAGATTCACTTAATATCTGAGTTGCCAATTTAACGCGAATGTTTTCAAACGTTGTTGCATTGATATGACTATAGGGACCGAGCGAATACCGTAAAGTGGCGCCTAAGGCGGACACTTTGAACATTTTTGGCGTGAAGGTCATAGCCACAAAACATATATTATTATTGTTAAAGATCGTTAATGTTCAATTTAATTATGATTTTGGTATGAATCTAGTATTATCACTAAAACGCAATTATTTTCAAAACATTCTACATTTTATTTGTAAAAAAATACAACATAATTACATGACAAATTAAAATTAAAAAAAATATAAACCAAATTTAGCTCTCTTGGAAATGTTTATAGATTTTAGAGAAGTTGTCGAATAAATTGGTGGTTGCAAGTTAGCTAATGCACAACACATACAGACTATGTCATCAAGGTAAGGCATTAAATCGTGGCTTATATTGTGCAAAATATGATGGGTTTTGATTCGCTGTATTATACTGCTTTCGACATGAATTCGAAAACTCACTTGACTACAAAAATCTCTTTAAGCTTCTTCTGCACAATTAATGTTCACTTGTTCTTTAGATCCACAAGGTCCTACTAATTCTAATTTATTTTCTTTTCGCTTGATAGCTCGTTCAAACCTGGCACATTTCAACTTTTTCTAGAAATTGGCGTTTTTTATGTACCTAATATAAAGTTTTACTCTGTTACTTTTATTATACTTGAATCAAAAATTAATGTTATATTTCTTCTTCACTCAACAACATAAACTCTCGGACACTTAACTCTAAAAATTAACTTATCATCCTCCGCCCCCCTCCCCCCGCTTCTACAAAATTTCAACATTAATTTTGAAGTCAGGGGAAACGGAAAATTTTTAATACGGAATTTATAAACAGGTTTCGTAAGTGGAACAAATCTCCGTTTCCCCTGACTTCAAAATTAATTTTTATTTTATTTCACTCTTTTTGGAGTACATTTTGTCAAAATGTATAGAAAAACCGAATATATGTTTTAAACCGCTTCGTGATCCAGTCAGACGATGTGGTAGCGCGAATTGTTAGCCAATGATATGAATTTGACCCTACATAATCTAACAAACGTAGAGAACGGGAGGGGGGGGGGTAGAGTAACTAATCTTGGCTGATTAGACCCTCGCGGCAAAAGGCATCAATTGGCGGGATTTTTAGCTTCTGTTACAGCGATCTGAGATCAAAAATTTTGGTTTGAGCGTGTTCATAAAACATGTACCTATCTTCTAGTTGAACCAATAAAAAAACAAAAAAGTCAAAAAGTCATAAATTGGCTCGCCTTAGAAAATAAAAGTACAATTATTCACCCTTTTTTTCGATGGATTTTTCAAGGGTTTTTCTTTCCTAGAATACTTGAAATTTCTGGCGCCTTAGGCTTTCGAGTCCATTTTGTGGGTTGCCGTAAACTATCATCACTAAAATAAACAATTAGGATGTCTTTAATTGTACCAATAAATGAGGAAAATATGGAATATACTTGCTTGTTTTTCCTCCGAACACTTTTTATCCATTGATCACGTCGCTTTTTTTCGTGTGGTTTTGCGGGAAATCTATAAAATTTTACAGCTCCTTCGGTGTTTAAATAATTATTTGTACACCCAACAACACAGCAATTCACACGAGTACCGATTTTCATTGTTAAAAACACGTGATACTAATAAACAGGATCTAATATGCAATATCACTATTTGAAATGATCACGCCAATTATGCAAATTATCACCACTACTGGCGCTAGTTGCAAATACGCTCGGTCCCTATATGTCAATATAGGGGCCTATCTTAAAGTCTTTGTTTTTTCACCCATCACAAAAACGTTCTATGCGGTTCCAAGACGCCGTACTATTATCATAAGAAATGAATACTTTTTTTTTATTGCTTTATTTTAGTTTATAATATACTTACTGTTGAAAAATCAAATGGATTAAAGCCTATCCACGAAAAAAACCGACCACTTGTATTGTTGTGCTAAATGAAAAACTGCAAAAATTTTGAAAAAACAATTTATTAATAGTCATTTATAGGGTCCTTTTTAACATAAAAAAAATTAAAAACAATTACTTTATGAATCTCTATAAAATGCTCTCACTTACCGTTAGATGCCACTCATGAGAGTTTGCACATTATTGACATCGAACGAATCGGCTGCTTTCTTATATTTTTTTTTAAATTTTTCTATATCCGTTGTTACGCCTTTGGTTTTCTTCAACTTCAATTTAATTTGCTCCCAAAATTTTTTGATTGTCCGAAGTTCTGGACAATTTGGCGGATTTGCCAACTTCGGTACAATGTTAATTGAATTTTCTTGATAAAATTCTAAACATCGTTTGCTATAGTGGCAGGTAGCCAAATCAGGCCAAAACAGGGGTGGTTTGTTGTGCAAATTTAAAAATGGTAGTAATCGTTTTTTCAGGCATTCAGATAAATAAATTTCTGTATTTACTGAACCCGTTGTAACGAATGGTTGGGATTTAAAAACCGCACGAACAAATGGCCTGCCATATTAGGTACTTTTTTGGAAAATTTGAGATTTTAACCGTTTTGTTTTCTTTGGCTACCTGCCCTCGACCCTTGGCAACTTAAAACTCCTGCCCAGGTAACTGCGGGAAATCTGCTTTGCAGTAGGTTTCGTCATCCATTACAATGCAATTAAATTTTGTTAAAAAATCGCTGTACAATTTTCGAGCTCTGGTTTTCGCTGTGAATTCTTGCGTTTCGGACCGATTAGCGATTTTCTGCACTTTAAAGCTTCTTAAACCAGAACGAACTTTTATATTTTGCACATTTGATTTAGGGCCACTTGTATAGTGCGAGTTTAAGAACAGTTTAAACCTAGTTTTAGGTAAAACCTGGTTTATTCATTTTTTTCCTTTGTTCAGTCTAAGTTTAAGTATTAAACTAGGTTTAAACCTAGTTTAGCTTAAACCATCAAAATGTAAGGTTTAAACTACTGTCAAGTTTACTGATGAGATAAATTGTCAAGCGTCATTTAAGGTAAAGACCAATTATCGTTTTAAAAATGGAATTTTTGGGAGATTTAACAGACGACGAGGATTTTCTCCAATATGTTGACCTTGTTTTGCGGCCCAGAATACCGCGAGTGTTTAGAGTAAGAACCCTTCATTTCAATAAATGGTCTGAAAGTGAATTTAAGGAAAGGTTTCGACTTTCCAAAAATACGGTAAAATATGTTGTCGATCTGATTGAAGAAGACATTGTTTCAGCTACAAATTGGTAAATTATTTTTTTTAATTACTATAGATTTGTAGCAATTATTCATTTAAATTATTCTTTAAGGAACCATGCTGTAACTCCTTCCGAAATGGTTCTTGTAACGCTTCGATTTCTTGCTACAGGCAGTACACTGCAAGCTAACGGAGATTTTAGTGGTATACATATTTCTACCACAAGCAGAATTATAAATAAAGTATGTCGAGCTATAGCAAAACTACATAGCCGATTTATAAGGATGCCCGAGACGGAAGATGAAATCAGTCGAGTACGTCAGGAATTTTATAACATCAGCAAATTTCCCCGTTGCATTGGAGCAGTAGACTGCACTCATGTGAGAATACAATCTCCAGGAGGACAAGATGCTGAAATATATAGAAACCGAAAAGGATATTTTTCTTATAATGTCCAAGCCATATGCGATGCAAAATTAAATATAATAAATTTAGTCTGTAGATGGCCGGGATCTAGTCACGACTCAACTATTTTCAATAACTCTACAATTAGAGCTAAATTTGAAAATGGTTTAATGGGAGATAATTTATTAGTTGGTGATGCTGGTTATGGTATCAAATCATATTTGATTACACCATTAAATAATCCACAAACCCCAGCCGAACAATTATTCAATGAGGCACAGATACGGACTCGTAATCCAATAGAACGCTGCTATGGTGTGTGGAAGCGTCGATTTCCAATTCTCTCGTTGGGAATAAGAATAAATAAAAGCAAAGTTGAAGCAATTGTTGTAACTACAGCAATTCTTCACAATATTGCTTGTTTTCTGAGAGACGAGCAACCGACTGTAACGACCGAAGAAGAGGCTGCTGTCGAATTGGTCAACGATGAAGATTTATTTCCAGAATTAGAGCAAAGAGGAAATAATACTATAAGACTTTCTCTAATTGAATATTTTAGAACATTATGATAGTTAATCTAACATGTAAAAAAATCATAATTTGTAATATATTTTCACATGTTAATTATAATTTTATTAATTAAGACATTGTAAATAGTTTCAATTTTTTATTTTTCTAAATACACAACAATAATTTACCTATAAAATGTTTTATGACTAATATTACATATTTTAAAACTAACCATTAACACATTCCTATCCAGAAACCTAAAAATAAATTAAAATATAGCAAAACTAAAACATAAATTAAATAAAACGAAGAACATTCCTATCCAGAAGCCTAAAAATAAATTAAAATATAGCAAAACTAAAACATAAATTAAATAAAACGAAGAACATTCCTATCCAGAAGCCTAACTATAAATTAAAATAAAGCAAAACTAAAACATACATTAAATAAAACTAAGAACATTATTAATATTGAATTTCGAGTTATGTACACAGAAAAGAATTGAAGTAATGCAGCAAGAGTATTTAAATAAAATTATAAAAAAGGAACATTTGAAATCATGTA
Organism: Cantharis nigra; assembly: GCA_958510845.1. Taxonomy (NCBI): domain Eukaryota; kingdom Metazoa; phylum Arthropoda; class Insecta; order Coleoptera; family Cantharidae; genus Cantharis; species Cantharis nigra. Next base: position 34,517,762 of record OY294029.1, read on the forward strand.
CTTTATTTATGCTTAAGTTCAAATGCCAATATTTCCATTCTTAGCAAGTGTTCCTTTTCCTTTTGAATTGCCTCTTTTTTCATATATTCCCTTTTTAGATTTAACTCTTGTTCCATCATTTCAATTCTTTTCTGTGATTCTCTTTCCATAATTTCAATTTTCTTTTTAGATTGCTCCTGAAAATATAATTTTTGCATCTCGGTTAATTCCACTTTAGTACTAACCCACGAGGAAATTTTGTCTTTTGACTGTCCACGTCTATTGACAAAATTTTCTTTTCCTATAAAATATAAACAATTAACATGTGAGTATAAAATGTATAATGTATAAATCACATGTATAAAAATGTGAGAAACAATGCTACAAATTAAAAATTTGAGATTTACCTTGTGAATTAGTACCATTCTGGTTAAGACCAATCTGTCTTAATGGTACAGCCTTCGGAGTCCGCAACATACTTGGAGTATAATCACTCCAGTCTTTGGACTGATCCACTGGAGTGATTTCACTTGAAGTACCTTGTAAATTTAAATATTTATTACATATTAATTAAAAAAATAATAATAATAACAAACCTTCCGAAGCTACACCGGCATTGTCTGCTTGATTTGTTTCATCTAGCTCAAAAATAAACAAATCGGGTGATATCTCTGGTAATGGCACCGGCTCGATTTCATTTATAACATCTAAAAATAAAGTCAAATAGTAAATACACCCAGATTTAAGGCATTAGTATTTTTTACCTTCACTATCATCTCCGAATTCTGAAGGGAACCCAGATAATTGGTCACCTAGAAGCTCCTTTATTTGCTCGTCGATGATAGTGATCTTACTATCTTTAGGGGGGCCGCCTCCTGTTCCCGTACTATAACTTTTTTCTTCAGCAAACTTTCGTTTGCTGGTTTTCTTTAAATTTTCGTACTTGCTCTTTAGCATTCGGGGATCTCGAAAAGTTTCCCCACTGCTACTGTTATACTCCTTTGCCACTTCGTTCCAAGCGGCAGCTTTCGCTTTATTCGTCATAGTGTCGGTTTTCTTACATTCGACTCTATGACGAAACTTACGAACCAAGCTTAACAGTAGCAGTTCCTCTTTTGTACTAAAATTTGTACTTCTCTTTTTCGTTTCCATGATAAATAATATTCTGTTCTAAATTTAAATTAAGCCGACACCAAAGCAACACCAAAGCAAAACAAAGCAAAACCAACACCAAGCTTCCAATTTCCACCAATAATAAAAACTACAAAGCAATGCAAGCACCTGAATTAAATTTTAAAATAGAATAATTGACTTACCTGCGATCAATTTTATTATCACCCTACACGTTTTACTGCTAAATAATTCAAAATAAACAATCTAAAAATGCAAAATAAACAGACCAAACAGACGCGTACGAATGTCAAAATAATTATCATCAGTAAATAATACCAAATTAGTTATTTATAAAATAAAATCCCTAGAAATTTTAGTACCAACCATATAAATTACTGCTAAACTGTAGATTACTTGAACCACTGTTAAACTTCGTTTATACAACACTAAAGTTTTTAAACGTCGTTTATAAATTGAACCAGGTTTTACTAAACTCGAAGTTAAACTCGCACTGTACAAGTGGCCCTTAGATGTACTCACTTTATCGGCCATGTCCCTAACAGAAGTGTTAGGTTTTCGTTTGAATTCCCGTATCACTTTGATACGATAATTTAACCCAAATTTTGTTTTTCTTAAATGAATTACACGAATGGCCCTTGGCTGCTCAGCGGATCCCAAGGCGTGCAACTGCAGCGATACAGTTAAGAAAAGATAGGCCGGTACGCGACGATGTCTGCGAGAGTCGAGACGGTGGCGTTCTCCAGCGACCTTCGCACACCAAAACCACTTACAAAGTTTACTTATTTCTGGAATTAAAATTAACACACAAACAACAATATATGACAAATACCAGTATTTACTGTTTAATTCGAAAATACATACAAAAGATTGTACACAAAACATGTACGCAATGGAACGAAAAATAGCGATAAAAAATAAATGAAACGTACCGGGTCGACCACGAAATACGGAACTTTGAACTTAACTCTAAAAACTGTTTAGCTAGTACAATGGTTCACCATATAAAATGGTATGATCTCGTAAAACTAAAATTTGAATACAAACAGCCATAAATTAATGCACCAACCGTGTCGATATTAAATAGAGAATCAAAATTCTATAACGTTCTGAATGAATCTTAATCTATAACACTTCACCAAATAGTTAAATTATGTACTCACATTGATAGATGTAAGTCTTGTGGCTTTGGTGTGAGGTGGCCACTGGAGCTGTAAAACGTGACTGCACTGGATGCTGCCGGAACGATAGGAACTCACCAGTTCCTTTCCACTTGCAGGTGTAGGTGGGTCCAGAGCCGTACTGGCTCTAATGGCCCGAACGATAAGAACAGATCGGCCGGAATGGTCGCGATAAACTCGCAGATTTTATGCGTGACTAGAAGTTGTTGCGAAATTCAACAGGACTCGAGAGTCTCGGCTACCTAACCACGGCATGAAGCAAAAAACACGATTTAAGTGCTTTAGCACAACACAACAATTTATTGGCACGAATTGGCAACAGTTGCCTTAACTGATCCTCAAAGAGGCACTAACGGTATCTCACAATTTCTAAAAAGATATCTATAGCCACGAGCAGGGTGCTTTAACGTGCTCACTCAGCGGTGGACGGTACCAGAATGGTCCCAGCGCTTTCTCCCTTCTTGAGCTAAGACATCCCCACCCAAGGAAAGTTAACATCGCCAACTTGCAGGGACTTGCAGCGGGATATCTGCACGTGTGGCTATTAAGATAGGGCTTGACAGTTATGGTAGATTTATGACTTGTTGGATTTGCTGAAGGCAAATCGTAACAACTTTAGTTTTTAATTTAGTATCCACAGAACCTTGTTTTCTTCCCGAACCACTTTTTCTTTCAACACTAAAGTCTTTTTTGAACTTGGCCAGCACATTTTGCATTGTAGATTTTGGAATTTTCAAATGTTTTGCAAGCTCTCTTTGCGACATTCGCGGATTTTCACGGTGCGTGGAAATAATCAGTCGTCTTCGTTTTACTTGTTCGCTCTCCATGATGATATAACTATACTAACCGTCTAAAACTAAAAATTTTACTTTGTTCCCCAGCTTATTCTGAACAAAATGGTCATAAAATTTTATGGGATAGTTTAAAAATTGTACCTGAAACATGCAATTCAAAGTGGTCGGTTTTTTTCGTGGACAGGCTTTATTTCAAGTTTTATTTTTTTGCAGTCTTCATCAAGTTTTACCAACTCGGAACTGATATACTGTCCGAACAGTTTATCCGAGTCGGTAATTGACTCTTTATGATTTTGAATTACATCATTAAAATTTTGTAAAGCTTCAGAAAGATGGTGTTCCATTGTATTTGTTCCGGGATCTTGTGGGGTTTCTTTTTTGCCACGACTTCTTTTGGCTTTCAAAATTAATCGTGGTAGCTTTACATTTTCTGTTGGGACTATGTTTTGTGGTGTTGACGGTTCTTCATATTGTTGGCTTTGGTAATCTTCCAAAACGGATTCGTTAAGACCATCAATGTCGTCAGCCACCAAATTTATTTGCTGGGCTAGTGGAACAATAGATTTAACTTGTAGGCGGTGTTCTAGAGATATAATTTCATTTCAAATTAAAATTAATAAATCGGAGAATACAAAAGTAATTCAACAGATTACAAAGAAATTAATAATAAAATTTATGTTGAATGTGGGTGCGAAACAATAATTGAAAAAAAAGTAAGTAGGTACCTGTTATATAACTGTTTATCATAGAGTAACTGAATATGTACTACCTTGTTTGTGGACGAATATGGTAATCTAAAAATGATAATTTATCGCGTATTTCCCAAAACTGAGAATTACCACCACCAGATATCGATCCTTCTGTTTTTTTTGAACGAATATATCTGTCTCATACACATCTAAATCTATCCGAGTATTCTTTTGCTAAAATAAAATAAAGATAACTTTAAAAAATATTCGAATATCTTACAATAATTTGTATTTATCGTGTTAAACCTGCAATTTCGGAAATCGAAATCCAGGCATTTTCTCTCTTGTGATTTGTCTTTGTAGGCGGTAGCTCTTTTGTCGGATATAAAATGAGAATTTTCTCACCGCATCAATTAACAATTCGTCATTTATTATTTCTAGTAAATATCACAATAAAAAATAAATTAGTAAAATATAATAAGTAACAAAAATTTATTTTACATGTTCAAAAACAAATTTTATACTTACCTACTTTCACTCATTGTAATTTGGGCTCTGCGATTACACAATTTAAATTTAAAATTGCAATGCCTAACTGTACTTGTGCATAATGGGAATATTTTTTTTTAAATTAGAACATAGTTTTTCAAGTATTTATTATTATTATTATTTTCAAAATTAAAAATAATTTATGAACAAACATTTGGGCATCGGCATATATTAGTAAAGAACACTAACTCTGACTCCAATTGATTTCATAAATGACAACAAAATTCGCAAAATTTCAAAATTGTTCTCAACAAAAATTTAAAATTCCAAAATGACATGACAATATTTTGCTCTTAACAGTAGTTCGTGCAGTTCTGTCTGACAAGGAGTAAAAGATGATGCATCAAAATTTTTTGTGATGACCTTGAAAGGATAATAATTTATTGAGATCTCAGGAACGACTAATTGTTCATAAACAATTCATATCTAACCTCGTTAACGCTTGATGAACTTTTTAAATACATTTGAGAAATAAAAGTTTCTAAAATTTTGAGTTAAATCAAGGTATCATTTTTAGCTTCCGTCGATAATTTATCTGGACGCATGCGAGGGAACACAAGTTCTTTTACTTGTTTGGAACTTGTTTATTGCGAATAAGAGTATCTATAAGCCTGCAATTTGTGCACCAGCATCTTTACATTTGTTAGAATATCCCCTTTTTCTATAAAAGTTTTGAGAAAAAAAATCCATACTTTTGCCGTACCGCCTTGAAACATTTACTTCCATTTTCTAAAAAATTTCCCTTCTTAATTTTATTAGGTTTTGCTAAAATTTCTGCAACTGCTAATTCTGTACTATGGTTTCTCATTACATAACGGGCAAAATTTAATACTTCAGTGCCACAAAAATAACAATAATCTCGTTTTCGATTATAAATTGTCTTAACGGGAAGCGGAATATTTGTAATCTTCCAGTGAGAATCAAGAACTAATTTAAACATAAAGTTGTGAATCCAGCGCATGAATAAGATCATATTACTAGGTGGTCCACACTTTTTAAATCATTCTTGATGATTTCATCAATAAAATTAAAAAAGAATGGAAAATATTTACAAAATTACAAAACAAATTTAAAGAAAAATATTTACAAAAACTACAAATTACCGAAAAATATATAAAATTAAAACAAAATATATACAAATTTACAATAAAATACAGTCTCTTTAATTTATCACTACCATTCCACAGGATGTCCCGGGAACAGCAGGTTCCACCCGCGTTCCTGTGAAATCACTCTGATTACCTCGTGTCCATTTAAATAATAAAAATATTGGATCGGGAGCCGATCCAACGGACACACCCATTGAGTACTTCGTACCACACACCACTGGCGTGCACAGGTCGAGCAAAATCTATGCTTGCACACATTCGGGACCACGTTACACACTGTAACGGGCCCCAAACAGATTGCACATGGATCGGCCTGTGTAAACGGTTTCGGTGATGTAGAGTTGCTGATGAATTTCATTTTTTTAAAAATATATTAAAATGCGAGTTAAAATTTATTTTCTGGTTAACTATACAGTTAAAGAAGACTATATAATAATTATTATACTTAATTATAATTATAATTAAAATCATCTCCATATATAAGGGTATCTCAATTTTTATTTATTTTTTTTGATTTATTATCATTACTGAGGTAGTATAAACGCATTCATTCAATTATGCTAGACATAAAATGTATATTATCTCGAAGTAACGTATGAAGTCAAGCTTTCTGTAGATACAGATAGCTTCAACAAATTGTTTTGAGTGCAGTAAAATATCAAACAATGAATTTCTTTTATTTTACATTTTAGTATTTTAAAATTTAAAATTATTAGTTTATATATATTTATAATATATATTTATATATATTTATATATACCTATAAAAGGTCATTGTCACCTCCAAATCAGATACACTTGTATCGTAGTCACCTCCGAAATTTCGTTGTCACCTCCGTTTTTGGAAGTCACAACGTTTCTCCATACATTTTACAAATTTAGGGTCTAGATGTCTCCACGGCTCGTTTATGCAATTTTTCCTCGGAGGTGACAATGACCCTCTGTAACTGCAAAACAATCTTTTAGTTCAAGGATATACCACGGCGCTGTCGTCGCTTATATACATTAGAAACACGCTATGCGTAGAAACCTCCGTTATTTAAAAGGCATATTATCACCTCCAAATAGCGGCAACGTCGCAACTAAGCGTAAAGTTAAACATAATGCAAACTTGCAGAAGGTTAAATTTTATAATAAAACATTTAAAAGCAAAACATTTTAAATTCGAACTCATTTATTCATAGAAGTTTATTTCATAAACTTAATTTTAACAAAATTTAAAAAAATTAAAAATAAACAAAACAAAATTTTACTTCTTTTTATTTAATCTAATAAGATGTTGTAACTTGGACCTTAAAGTTATTACAGGCCTTTCCAATTTATGGCGTTCTAAAAATTTTTGCATAGCATCCCCAGGGGGGTATTTTCCTTTCTTAATAAAATTTTTAAATTCTTTATCTATTAATGAGATTTCTTCTTTGGTCCATGCTTTAAAAAATATGAAATTAAAAATTGTATATCACATCGTAAGCTTGCTTACCTTGTTTTTGACCTGGTTTACTAGCCTGCGTCCTTTTAATTTTTTTAGGTATGCTTTCAGTCTCACTATCTTCAGGATTGGTCTCTTCGCTTTCATCTAAATTTGGTCTCAATTTAGCCAATGTTTCTGGGAAAATTTAAAGTAATAATTATCATAATGTTAATATTAAATATGTTTCAAAATATTACTTTTGGAGTATGGTTGCTATTCTAATTCTTCTTGTAGGTTATTTACCTCCAATTCGTCGTCTCTTAGTAAAGTATTATTATCATTAGATAACTCTTCGTTTCCGTTTTGTTTGTAAATGGAACAATTACCATTATTTCTCTCACAGTGCAAGGAATCGTTAGCTTCTTCGTCTGTAAAATAAAACAAGCATAGTTATTTTGATTTTTGTTTTAGGAATCAATTCATCAAATTTCATTAAGCAAGGATGTAAGTAAGGGAAAAAGGTGTCTAAATTCTTTTATTTATAAAAATAAATCCTTCCTCCAATAATTAAATAAATTCCTCCAATCCTTCGTCTATTTTAAATAATTAATAATATTCTAGATAGAATAACTTTGGAGATCTCAATAGGATTTAAAAATATGGGTTTAAATATTTTTACATACCATTGTTGTCTTCCTCAACTGCATCGACATCTATGTTAATCTCTGCCAAAGATTTTCCTTTGTATTCGATGGGTACCGAGCCCTTTTCAATCATTAACAGTAGTTTAGAAACTTTGGCGGTTTGATATATATCTACTGGTAATCTGAAAAATATAAATTTTTGAAGTTAAAAATAAATTTGTTTGCAATAATTTAACGTTAAAAACTTACGCGTAAAATTCTTCATGGGTCTTTTCAGTGTGACCCATGAAATTTGCAAATTGTTTAGTTTCATCTTTTGTCAAATTTAAAATTTGCATTACGGTTGCAATATGTTTTCGCAATTTGTTACTGGAAATGGTCTCAGGATGATCTAGTTTTATCTTTTTTCAAAGGGCTTTTATTGCAACATCACCCTTTCCCCATTTAATGGTACTTCCTGGCATTGCAAAAAGGTAGTCGTTATCTGAAGGTATATATTTATTACGCTGTTCCAGTATTACCGAGATAAATTTTTATAATAACTCGGGCACTAAAATCACTACCGCTCTGCTACCCTTTCCGCTGTTTAACACTCTTCTATATTTCGTAGTTAGTACTTTTTCACCTTCTGTTAGAGCATTTTCAAAATCTTTATAGGTATTCCTTTTATCGCTTTGGTAGTCCTTAATTTTTAAATACTGGACATCTCCAATCCTTCGTCTATTAAAAATAATCAATAATGCTAAGGTGCATTGTACCATCAGTTTATAAGCCTTCACATTTTTATCATCATTTAGTAATTGTTGTTCACATCCGTGAGCAAGTTGTAACGTCTCATCCCGGAATTTCTTTATGTCACTCACCATAGGTAATAATAATGGTTTAATCCAACGTTTTTCCATCATATCTTTATTTGCAAGTGAAGATAATTCAGAATTCCAACGAGCTTCTACTAATTCTTTAAACAATTTAATCTCTCGTAACCAATCCTTCTGAGAAATACTCGAATTCGTTCTGTAACCATTACTTTCGCGAATGATCAGATACACCAATTCATCACATGCGAATTTTAATGATCTTCCAAGATGCATAGCTAAGCTAGGAGCTCTGAATGTTTTTTTTTCTTCATCGTAGCCTGCAATAATTCTCGCTGCGTGTACTACGGTATCAAAATTTTTTGGATGAAGTAGTTCTTTAAGTGTAATATCATTCTTATTAATGAGTTTTCTGTAAGTTATTACTAAACGAGAAAGTTCTCGCATTTTGTTACTCGCAGAATAAGCCATGCGTTCCCGTTTGTGTTTTTTTAAATATGTTTCGCCCATATGTGCTATAAGTAAATCTTTCTTAGCTTCAAATGCTATATCATCGGGTTTCATTAACCCGAAAACCTGTCGTTTAATATTCATTTTTGATATGACATTTGTGGGGTCCATAGCACAAGCAATTACTGTTTGAGAGTTAGCTAAATGGTGTGTTCTCTTATTTTTGTCAGTTATATCATCAGTTTGAATCTTAACGTGACACGACTTTCCATGACGTTTTAAATAATTTCTTAAAAATAGCCCTTTACAGTAAGGGCACGGTACGTATTCAATATTTTCATTTTGTGAACTTTGCAATTGCCGAACTGGTCTCGTTTGACCCTCTCTTATAAATATGTCAAAATTTGTATCATTTCTTAATAAACCAAGCCGAAATCTTCTATCTTTACTATTATTTGGTAAACTAAAAATTTTACAAATTTCGGGTTCATCTTTGTGATGTCTCTCCAAATGTCTTGTGAAATTTTTTGACACTATATCATTTTCACAATATTTGCAGCGATTTACTTTGCTAACCTTTTTCTTTAACTAAAGAAGAATCGATAACATTAATTAGATATCATTAAAAATAAATAATAATAATAAAAAAATGACGAAACAAAATTTCGAGTAAATGACTATTGAACATTCGTATACTTACTAATAATTTATTTTGTTGTTCTGTTGTATTTTCTCTAGTAGGGGTCACAATGGAGACTACCGAATGAATGATGATAGAGGGTGCGTTTGAAGACGGGGCTTTTGAAGAAGGTCCGGAAGAAATAGAAGATTTTTTATCTATTTCCCAGTCAGGGTCCTTGTCCGAATCATCACATTCTGATTCTGATATAATACTGTTGCTGCTGTTTAATCGCAAAAGGGACATCTTCTTCATTACCACCAAATGCTGTTGTCAATTCAGTGTGACTCATATTGTCCTTATCAGAAGGAACCATGTGATTGAGCTCATCACCATCAAATTCTGTCATTAGTGCAATATTAGAACTGTTATTTTCAATAGATGAGACTAATTTGTCTTTATTGCCTGTATAAATTTCTGATTCCGATTGTATAAAATTGTTAGTTTGAAGGTAAGGGATTTCACAGTTAAAATTTGTTTGTAATACTGTATCAATGTTGTTGTCTTTAAGAGAGGAGGTTTTTTTTAGTCTTGAATTGTCGAAATTACTTTTGTTAATCCAATCCTACAAAATTACAGTCCTAATAATAAGAACCAGATAGTATTTTACTTACACGTGTCTTTGTACCACTTATATCTTCATTTTCATTTTGTAAAATAGAATATTTGTCCTTTTCGGTTTCTTTAGTTGGAACCAGTTCGTTAGTCACTAAAGATTAAAAATGTCTGTCAAATATTTACAATTTTGCTAATAAAAATATTAAACTTGAGGAAGATCAAAGATTTTAAGTTATCTATGTTATTATTTCTTATATCTTAAATTAATATAGAGTGGCGACTTTATTTAATTTTAATTAAATATTATGCGTGATATTTAAACAGATCTAAACAAAACGTTAAAACAATAGAATTTAACAGTAAAATAAAGGAAAACAATACGTAGGAAATTGTTATTTAAAACCCAAAAAAAAAAGACATTGACTATCACTTGACAGGTTCGAATTAAAAAATATTTTAAAAACGAGATGAATGAATAAAAAAACATTAGAAAAAATAAATAATTAAGATTAATAATGCATTATAAAATCTTATAATTCGAACTAAATGTAGAAATAATTACAAAAATATTAAAAATTGACAAAATAGCTTATCAACAATCAATAAATATCAAATTTAAGCTAAGCCATTTATTAACATGAATTTTGAAGTTTGAAGAATAAGTAACAAAGTTCCAATAAACGGCACTGCCGGTGAAAGACAAAAATCGTGAAATAAGATCTTACAACGCATTACTAATTTTAATTTTTAATGTTTTCTAATTAGGATTTTTGGTAATTTAAAAAATATTTATTTTTATTATTTATGAAACGTATAATAATTTATTGATCTTGATGTTTTTAACAACATTTTTAATCCGAACCTGTCAAGTGATAATCAATGTTTTTTTGGTTTTTAAATAAGAATTTCCTACCTACTTATTGTATTCTTTTACTTTACTGTAAATAAAGATAAATATTTACGTGGTAAAATACTTGATTGTATTTAAAATTTGTGCCGCCAATATTTTTGTTGAATTTCAAAATTCAATGTTTAACATAAATTTTTATTGATGAGAGTTAGCGTATAGTCTGTAAAAACTTGAATAATACAATTCCCAATATCTATCAAGTATTGTTTAATTTAATTAACTACCTCTCTATCAATCTCATAATTTTTTAGTGAATCACAGTGGTAATCTACAGTAGCGGTTATTGAAATGTACCCACACTAAAAAAAAATTGTAGCAAATTTTACTACAATAATTATTGTAGTACAAATTACTACAATTTCTAAATAGAATACATATACAAATTGTAGTAATATTCTGTAAAATTTTGTAGTAGGTACATTTTTGGGATACCATGTTCCACAAATTGTTAAAGATTCGCTAATAAAATTTTTTTTCGGTGTATTTACTATATAATTACTATTATAATTATATTTAAATATATAAATCTTAACTTGTGAGAAAATAAACAATTAAACTATAAATAACAAGTATAAATAATATAAATAAGATATATTTGATTATATTATTGAATTTAACTTGTTATTTATAGTTTAATTGTTTATTATAATTATAGTAATAAATGCTAAATTTAAGAAGGTATTCTAGTTTAGAGGCTGGAATTTTGGGCGGTTTTTGAAGTTCTGTACAAACGAAACAAAAAATAGTTTTACTATCCATTTTTTTATCATTTGTTTATTGATATTTTAACATTACATAAAAAATTAATCAAAAAAAAACTAAAAATTCACAAATTGTGAGCTGGCAAAGTGGGAGGTCCAAAAAACAAATGGTGTCCTGGCGTGCACGATATCTCAAGTTCTAATGAACCGATTTATTTGAAATTTGGTGTGAATGTTCTTTATAGATGTCGATATAGCATGAACCTTGGAAAAGCAAAACAAAAATTTTTTCACAAAATGGCGGTAGTTTGAAAAAAATTTTTGTTTTTGGCATGCTTAAATTAACAATTCCGAATCTTTTAAAAATAGTAAAATGAAAAATTTTGATCTGAGCGTAGTTCATGCGATAGAGAAATGTATAAAGCATATTCACACCAAATTTTAAATAATTTGGTGCATTAGAACTTGAGATATTGTGCACGCCAGTTTTTTTGGACGTCCCCCTTTGCCAGCTTATAACTTTGTAAATTTTGAGTTCTTTTTATCGGTTAATTTTTTATTTAATCTTAAAATATCAATAAACAAATAATAAAAAAATGGATAGTAAAAATATTTTTTGTTTCGCTTGTACAGAGCTTCAAAAACCGCCCGAAAATTCATACCTCTAGACTAGAATACCCCCTTAATTCCTATAAATTTTAATCGAATTTTACTACAAGCTCTTCTAAAACTTTCAACAAATTGTCTAAATAAGTTTTACAAAACATATTATACTACAATTTTGTAGGAAATTTTCTTAGTAGGTTTTTCTCAGTGTAGTTAAAAACTGTAAAACTTTTGAAAGTTTTAAGTTTAAGTTTTTGGTAAATTAACTTAAGCATAATTTTTAAATTAGTAATTATTAAGCTAATAAATATAAAAAAATTATAAATATTAGCCAAGGTATCTAGATGATAGAAAAGGGGAGCAAATTAATTTAATTTCGCGGTCGGAGTTTATCTCTTGTGAACGGAACAGTTTTACAGCTTCGCACTCTGGGTTTTACGATATAATATTTCTAAAAATGTTGTAAAAATTTTTAGAGTTTCAAATTGCATTAACAAATTTTTAAGAAATTTTTAATTTCTTAATTTTCTTCCAATTTTTTTATTTTATCTGCATCAACCTGAAATTATCATAAACCCTAACGTTTTTTATTTGTAAAACTTAGAGATAAAGTACTATTTAAGCCTTTGGATTTATAATCACTTAAAGATAAATAGAAATTGCAATTTTTAAATTTTATATATGGAGTACATTTCCATGACCGTTGCTTTAATTTAATAATCAGATCTAACGTTTTACTGGGTACAAAAGTTATAAAACTTACGTTATTTAAAAATTACTTACCTTCATTCGCTAATTTGATAATTAGACGACTTCTACTGTTAGGATTATTATATGAACGATACTTTTTCGTTGCCATTTTCACTTTTTTCACTTTTAACACGTTAACAAATTAAGAGTCGGAAACTATATAAAATATAATACAGCAGCCGCGCTAATTACACCTGAATATGCATAAATTACGCTCCCACCTCCGTAGTCGCGACAACACTGTTGGAGGTCAGTACAACATATTGATGACTCTAATATTTGTATATAAACGGAGGTGGATTTGTATCTTGCGTATCACAATTATATTTGGAATTTTTTTATGTGAAATCCTTTCCCCTCTCTTGATAGACGTATTCTAGGAGTTCCCCTTTAGGCAAATATACTTTTAAATGGTGATTCATACAAACGGATCACCCGGAGGTCAGGACGCCTTATCCATGATGCGGAGGTGACAACTTAACAGGCGTACGTATATATATATATATAAGTTTATAATAATTTAAATTATTATTATTATTATTATTTTAATAATAATATGGTTATTTTTGGGTTGATTATTTCACGATCTTCAAAACGTTATTAATTGAAAACACTTACCCTAAATCAATTCTTCAATTTGGTTTGTCGAATCTTAAAATATCATTCACACATCATGTATCGATTCTCGATATTTATTTACTACCTTCTACTACAATTTTCAGATTTTAACGACCCTCATTTCTAACATATTAAATTATTAAATACTAAAAAAACCTCACCTATCGAATATTTCTTATTTTTTCTTAAAAATTTTCTAAAGAACAACACAATAATATGTATGTACATTATTTTTATTAAATTTCGCTATAATTTTAAATAAGTGACCGTCAAATCCACTTCTTAAATTGTATTTTTCTCCCTCATTCATCGATATCATTTTCAGTAAAGTTAAAAACTTACTGATAGAAAAAAATCTATATTAAAACCGGATTCTTTATAAAATAAGATTTATTTTGAAGGGTTATATCAGTACACTGACCGAAATTACCATATAAGTTCACTCACATTTTTATGAGAATTATGAAATATAATTGTTACAACCCTGCTTACTTTCACTCAGTTACTAGGTATTAGGGTCTATAAGCTGCCCACAATCTAATTTTTTGAATTTTTCTTACCTGCTTATTTAAAGTTTCAAATTACCTGAATAGAGGAATAAATAAAACGAAATTACCATAAGTTCAGCCAAAATTTTTATATTAATTTATTGAAAAAAAAGCAATTATATATTAATACTGGGTATTACTACCCCTATTGGCAATGCATTCAAAAATTCTATTTTTCATACTAGGGGTCGTCCTTTAATCACGTGAGGCTTTTTATGCAATTTTTTTACCCCCCCTCCCCTTTGGTGATACGTCGTGAGGTTTTCGGCTACTCCTACCCAACATCACGTGTATTTTTTTTTGAAAATTTTTTTCAAGTACAGACGGCAAGACAGAAGGCCGCGGGGCGACAAGTGGAGTCACAAGGTCCAGTGCCAGAAGCCAGCTGAGAGCCAAATATTGTTGTTATGTTGCTTTTAGGCATAAATTTGCTCGCTCGGGATTTCACGTGGTCGTAAGAAAATATACACGTGATTGTCACAACATCCCCCCCCCCATCGTGATCAATCGTGATGTTATTCTAAACCCCTCTCCCCCTGTTAGAACCTCACGTGATTAAAGGACAACCCCCTATCAATTAATTTTTGGAGCATTGATAATGGAATTTCGTCTCATGCTTTTTTTATTGCACGTTTTAATGCTCCCACGTTTTCGTATTGTGTTGAATTTTGGTAAACTTTGCGGGAGAGTATTCCCCAAAGATTTTCAATTGGGTTTAGATCAGGCGATCTAGCTGGCCACGTTAATAGTTCAATATTTTTATTATTAAATCACTCTTTCGTATATCGAGAAACATGAATTGCAGCGTTATCCTGCTGGAAAATAAAATTTTCGGTGTTTGCAATTCACCAAAATCTAACAACACTTCTAACAGTTCAGTATATTTTTCACTATTCATTTTTGTACTTATCCAACATATGGGAGTTTTACCGGTAAAGGAAAATGCAGCCCATACCATGACTGTACCTCCTCCGAAATTCCTGCTCATTGTGACATCGGTTTTTTTTGTCAAATCATGCCAATAAAATTTAAAGCCATCGGGGCCATCCAAATTAAATTTCTTTTCGTCAGAAAATATAACGTGCCATTCTTGGTCCCAAGTTTGATGATTTCTTGCAAATTGTAATCTTGCCGCTTTATGTTGTTTTGTTAAAGCCGGTTTTTTTGCTTTTTTCCTCCATTTAAAACGACCAGATGTGGAAATTACTTGCTGAACACGTCTCACAGATACAGGAAGGTCCAATTCTCGCCGTATTTCTGCTGCTGTTCCTTGCCGTGTTGTAACGGTTCGAAAAATCGATGCGCGTTGCTTTTTGGTTAGCTTCTGCCGTCCACCTTTTAGATGATTTTTTCCGTAAGAATCGCCTAATTTAATAAAATTAAAATCTTTAAATTTTTTTGGCAATCTGACGGTGTGACATTCCCAATTCCTTGTAGGAAGTAATCTTTCCTTTTCTAAAATCGGTAAGTAATCTTCCTCTCGGCATTTTAAAACAATTTCACTAAATAAAATTTTACACTTACGAAGTAACTCTAAAAATTATCTGGACACACTTTTACGCAATTTTAACAATGTTCACAGAATGTAAGACGATTGAAAACTAAGTGAACTTATGATAATTTCGTTTTATTTATTACCCTATTCAGGTAATTTGAAGCGGTAAATAAACGGGTAAGAAAATTTCAAAAAATCAGATTGTGGGCACCTAGTAGCTGAGTGAAAGTAAGCAGGGTTGTAACAATTATATTTCAAAATTCTCATAAAAATGTGAGTGAACTTATGGTAATTTCTTTCAGTGTTCTTCAACAAATTTCCAGAGATTTTAAAAATCTCTTTTTTAAAAAATAGTATCGAGTGTTCACGTTATCGTGCTTCTACTGTATGCAGATTATCTGTGCCGTAATACGTACTAATAAGAAATTACGTTCACTGAAATGTGTACATTTTTTGACATTTTGTGATTGGTATATCTCGGCTTGTAGTCAAATCTCAAACTCAAATTTTTTTTTACTTAATGCCATTATATAGTACTATTATGACATGAAATTTCAGACTTTTATCTAGCCCCCCACCAGCGATATTTAGTGCCAAAAATCCCCGTTTTGGAGTAAAAGGGAGTAAATCTTAGGGTCAATATTTGGTGTGTGATTTCAACTACTTATAATTTTTTTGTAAAAAAATATTTAACTTGGAGATAATCTCCCTTATTGCATAAACTTCCCTTAAAAATGGCATTTTCTTATAAAACTAGATAGGAATTGAAGCTGCAGTTTTACCATTTAGAATTGCTTTTTGGTAAAAATATGTAATAAGGAATATTGTAGTCTGTTTTTTTCATCTTGATAGGACAAATAAGAGCTGAAATATTTCGGTTGCCGTAAACCCTTATAATTGCAAAATATGCCGCACATTGCAAAGCAAATCTGGCACAGGTACATCCTTCGCACGTTCGAGGCTCCAGCCCAACTGTCACGTCTAGGATGTTGACCCGACCACCTTTCGGCTAAGCCAATTCGTGGACGATGACCAAGAGTTTCAGCCCCAATCGCGATTATGGTGTTTCCGCTAGCGGCCGCCGTCCCTTCCACTCGTTCGGCAGGTTCAATCTGGTATACGTACAGTATAAACGAGTTTATATTTCACGTGCTAGATTGTCGTGTAGACTTATACCAGCACGGCCCTATTTAGGCTTCAGTCAGTTATCGCCTTGACCTGGCGGATGAAAGACAACCCGACTTATAACCCTATCTCACCTAGGATTATAATTGCCGAAGTTACGATCATCATCCCTGTCAACTCGGCCGGAGACAGCCGAGTCGCTCTGGGTAGAGCCTGGATACTTTGCTCTACCAGATTCCGACTAACGAGGTCGGCGCCGAAGTTGTACACCGCAACTTACACGTCGAGGGTTTCTCAAGCCCTCTAGCCAGCCCTGCGGCTATCAACCACAGCCACTACGAAGCCAATCCCTTAGCGGGCGGTTCCTATTAGACTCCACCTATTCTCTAGTAAAGCCTTTCAGACCCGGGCCCCCGCTCCCGTAGTACCTGATGTTTGCGTATCCTGCTATGGATGTCGCATGGTCTTATCGGTTAACCATTTCAACTTTAGGGGCTTATCACCATCAGCTCCCTTTGGTCATTCAGAATCATCGGATTGCTCATCCTGTAAGCTAGCCATATCTCTGGTGGCGGCACGGCGCCTAGCGAACACAGCGTTAGCGTACTCATTGTATCTAAGATACGAGTCGCAGTTCTTAATTAGGTCGCCTAAGTTCTCGGAGATGTTTGGATTCGCTACGTCCTCCCATCTCAAGTCATTGTACAGCGGACAGTCAAGCAGGACATGTTTCCATGTCTCAGCCTCCCCGCACCCGCATGAAGCCGAGTCGGCAAGGTTTAGATCGAAGAGATGCTGGTTAAGGCTACCGTGTCCGGTAAGGAGGAAGCCGAGAGATAATCCCGGTTCGAACCATTCCTTCTCGATTGCGAAACCAACATCCTTGATGTACTCCCAAGTAACTTCCTTTTTCAGAAGTCGACCAGCGCTCGTTCCATTCAAGCGTTAACTTTTCAAGTAGGACACGCTGGAAGCTTCCTTTAGGTAGCCTGCGCTCACGCGCATCAGTGACCTCCCCTTGCCGGGGGGCGAGCTCTTTTCGCCGTCTATAAGACTCCATCCTCTGTCTGACAACTAGATCCCACGGGAGTGCTCCCGCGAGGACCTGCATTGCCTCGGTTGACACAGTCCTACAGACTCTCAAGGAAGCGTATAACGCTATCCTTTGACACTGATTGATGCTCTTTCTGTATGTCGACATCTGCATCGTGTGTCCCCACACGCTGGATCCGTACGCCATGCAGGCAACTATCAATCCGTTATAAAGCACTTTAAAAGCTTTTTGATCTAGACCCCAGTCTTTTCTCAGTACTCTACGTAGACCCCCAACAACTGAGGTAACCTTTCCCCGGAGATATTGAATGTGGGGTCCGAAATTCAGACGTTCACCAACAACAATACCCAAGTACTTAGTTTGTTTCACTATACTGATACTAACACCGTTCGCTTTGATGGTGGGGTTTCTATTTGCCGAAAAGTGTCCCTTCAGCACAAGTGCCTCGGTCTTCTTTTCGGACAGGAACACGCCAACCCTTTGTCCCCAGGCCATCACTATTTCCAAGTAAAGCTTACTAAGAGTTTCAATTGCCAAGCGGCTGGATCCTTTCACCAAAATGAAGAGGTCATCCGCATACGCGACAATGATCGCTCCGTGCGCTCTCAAGGTGTCCAAGAGTTCGTTCATAAGTAATATCCAAACGAACGGACCACAGATCGAGCCTTGGGGACAGCCACGTTTCACCTTACGCCGGATCACCGTTCCGGCGCCGTCGGAGACGATTACCTCACGATTTTTGAAGTAATCGGCCCAAAGCGCAAGCTCTGGGCATCTGAGGCCGACGACCTTTTCAATTATCCTTGACCAAAGCAGCCCGTCAAAAGCTCCCTTAAAGTCGATGTATAGCCCGAGGGCGTACTTATCATTGGTTGCCGCGACTTCAGTTGCTACTTGGTGCCATGCGTCTTCCGTACTTCGTCCCTTTACGAAGCCGTACTGCGCATCGCTCATCTGGTCTCCGAGTAAGCCAGTGAGCCTTTCCACCATCACCCGCTCAAGTACCTTTGCCAGCACTGGCAAGAGGCAAATGGGTCGGTATGTGGCAGGATCAGACTTGTCCTTGTCTGGACTCTTGGGGACGATTACCAACCTGGCGACCTTCCAAGAGTTTGGGAAGAATCCCTGGCGTAAACAGTCGTTGAACAACGAATGAATCTAGCCGGGGACAGCAGCCCACGCTTTCTTGACCATGGCGGGCAGGACAGAGTCAAGTCCGGGGGCTTTTCCGATTCGAATACGGCCGACTGCCGCTTCTATTTCGGGGATGGTTATTTCCGGCGCCCTTTCGATGACTATCCCGTCAGGCAATAAGCCTTCATCTCCTTCTTTGAAGAAAGCGTCGAGCAGTATTCCAACGCTTTCCTCCCAAGTTGTCGCATTGACCGTCTCACCCGAGGGCAAGACTTGGCGGATCGCCGCTAGACCTGGTCTCTTTAGTTTGCCTTTGCAAATCTTATACACGATTCCCCACGGGTCTTGGTTGCCTTGCTCCTTTACGAACTGTTGCCAGTCCGAAAGTTTAGCCTCCCTAATTTTCCGTTTATAGGATTTAACAAGTTCGGCGAAGGCAGTTTCCAGATCCGCAAGGTCTCGCCGTCCCGATGAACGGGCCCTCTTGACTCGCTTCTTTTCGGTACGCACTCGCACTCTCATCACACTGAGCTCTTGGCTCCACCAAGACACCCGTGGACGGAGGGGCGCGCGTTGCGGCGTAAGGACTGTTTCGTTAGTTGTCTGGATCCAGCCGTTCAACTTTTCGATTTTTACGTCAATTGGAAGAGTGCCGAATATTTCCAGGCTAACATCTTGAGTTGCTTTTTGCTCGAGTACTCTCACATACTCTACCCAATTGGCATCTCTCGTTACGAAACGCTGAGGTTGCCCATCGGTTTCGAACGCCGGCTGCTGATCCTCTGTTCCCAAGGTCACGGTTACAACAATGGGATTGTGATCGCTTATGCCGTCTCTTGCTATTGACCAATCGGTCGAGAACCTATCGAACGCCGCGTTACAAAACGTGACGTCGATATCTGACTGTCCTCGTCCTCCCACACCGGGCCCGCCTTCAAAAGTCGAGATACTACTTGGTGTGTTCAGGATAACCAAATCGGTGTTCGCCAAATAGTCCGCCAGACTATTCCCGCGTATTGTGTTAGGGTCAGATACGCGCATTGCCTTGCTATGCCAGGCTCCCGACTGGGCATTAGCATCCATACCGACAAAGAGGGGCAATTGACCCGCAATTAAGCGGGCCCTCTCTATCCAGCCGCAGTAAACTAGAACGTCGACGTCCGACTTCCCGTACACGCTGGCAACATAAATGTGACCAAGCACCGTGTTGTGTAGGTGTGCCATACTGTGATATTCATCATTTACCGCTGCTAATTCAATACACGCGATTTCCGGATTGAGAACTGCTACTGCCGACCACGAATGGCTAGCAGCAAAGGAGCGCATTCTCAACGGGAAACCTTGAACCTCACCAGTTCCTTTATTAATCGAAGGCTCTTGGACAAGGAGCACATCGATCAAGTTTCTTGTGGCCCAGACTGTGCCTGTGACAGTGCTGGACCTTTAACAGTTAACATTCGCGATTTTAAAGGACATCGGAACCATTTAGGGCTTTCAAGTATTCGGGACAGACCCTAGATACTGCCGAATGACCCTCCGATGGCCCTAGTCCTACGCGCCTGCAAACCAGACAGTCAGCCGCCGCCGAGCAGTCTTTCTCCAGGTGTCCCTCTGTGCCGCAATTGCGACAGCGAGAGGACAAGTCGCCTCCTGTACATCCTCGGGCAAGATGCCCGATTCCGTAACACCTGTAACAACGTAGCGTATTTGCGATCACTTTACACTTAAAGGATCGCAAGCCTACATAAATAACCTTTGGAATGTGCAATCCAAGGTTCTTCCCACGAACACATAAGACTCCATTGGCTATGGGCTTCGAGCCCCGGTCGGCAAGCTTCACGCTCCTATCGAAATCCTCACGGGTAAAACCTTTGAGTTGACGATATAAGCC
This sequence comes from Cantharis nigra, assembly GCA_958510845.1. Classification (NCBI taxonomy): domain Eukaryota; kingdom Metazoa; phylum Arthropoda; class Insecta; order Coleoptera; family Cantharidae; genus Cantharis; species Cantharis nigra. The sequence goes on from OY294029.1 coordinate 34,538,582, forward strand.
GTCGAGAATATCCTTCGTCTGGACAACGTGTGGGACGTCGAAGATACAGAACTTTCGCACTGTTCCCTTCGGTCGCACGACCGCGATGCCCGTCTGTTGGCTATTCAAGCAGCTCTGAAGATGCGCGCTGTCAGCTTCGGTTGGGAATCGAAGCGTGACACCTGCCTTGGTAGTGGTTGCAGATTTGACACGAACCTTAGTGTCACCAACTACCAGCCGTTCGAGGGTGGTCCTACATTGTTCGGTTGTCATATCACCCGTAGGTTTGAAAGCAACCGAGACAGTTTTGGGCCTTCCCCCCTGTGGGACATTTAACCCGCTCCGTCCTTCTCGCTTTCGCTTGAGAGACGTAGCTGTCACTTGGGCATGGTCCCTCCCCGCCGATGAGGAGGGAATACCTTCCACGGAGGTGGGCATTACTTCCACACCCACATTAGTTTCGGCCGACTTCAGCTGTTTATCCCTCCGGATTTTCAGCTTCTTCGCCGCCCGACGCTCCCTCGCTTTCTGCCTTTTGGCATCCGAGCTGGACACTAACACTTCCGGCGCCGCCTTTTGTGTTGTTTCCGGTATGGCCTTCGAGGTCTGTGAGGATCCTTCCGGTTCATCCTTCCGCTTCACGCTGGGTTTTGCCTTCTGTGCCGAGTTCTCTACTTGGCGTGCCGTTGGTTCGGTTTCTGGCGCAACCACTGTCGCGACCTTCTTCCGCACCTCGGGTCTCACTTTTGGAGACGGCCCTTCAGCTGTTGGGGCAGCAACGGTCCCCGCCTGAGCCAGCATACCTTTCAGTATCTGGTTCTCAAGGAGCAGTCGGAGCATGATGTCTTCCACCGCACCCATCCTGTCACAGAGGAATGCGGCTTCCGACCTAGTATTCCTCCTCTCCTTCGAGTTGACGTACTCCGTGATAGTACGGACAACTCTGAGCTCTGCGAGCTCGACCGACGCGAGGGAGTCGGTCTGAGTAGCAGACTCGCGTGGCACAGGTGCATCTTTCGCACGTTCGAGGCTCAAGCCCGAGGGCAGGACTGTCACGTCTAAGATGTTGACCCGACCACCTTCGGCTAAGCCGATTCGTGGGCGAAGGCCAAGAGTTTCAGCACCAACTGCGCTTATGGTGCTTCCGCTAGCGGCCCCCGTCCTCACCACTCGTTCGGCAGGATCTGTACATGGTTTTATACAATCGATCTCTGCAACACCCTTGGTAGGGGGTGAGCAGACTCCCTGCCCTGTGGCAGACTTCTGTTTTGTAACAGCTGCCGCCATATCGTGCGCGTTAAGAGCGGTGCTTGCACTCGAAGCTATGCTAGTCGCGCTTATAGACAGGCGGCGTATGTAGGACGCTCCTACATCTTCCCTAAGCCGCTCACATTTGACTGTGAGCACTCTCCTTTCTTCACCACCACCTCCTCCTTCTTTATCGTTTGTTTTATTATCCATAGTAGTTCTCACGAGTAGTGTCGATTCATGAGTGCTAGTCACCCCGACGCATCGACAACCCCGGGGAAGAGGACTTATTGTTACAACAGCGCCGTGCCTACAGGCGGTCACTGAGGTTAGCACTAGCGACCGATTATACGCTTCCGGCCATTCATCCTCTCGGGATGCAACTTAGGATTAGCGGATTTCGGACGGGTTTACTCCCGAAAGGAGGGTCTCGCGACTCATTTACCTTTCCGTTCGGCCACGTCAGACTTACTAGGAGGGCCACTCCTTTGCGATGCAGTCCCAACCGTTCTTGTGTTTAATCTCAAGAAGTTGGCGGCCAGGTTTTGCCTGAGCGGTCCCTGGTTATTACACTGACCTCGCACCAAGTTGGTTCCAGGTTTAGAGAAGCCTGTTCCTGCAAGTTCAACTTCCTAGGTCCTGAATTTCCTCTATTCCTTCAGTGGCTCGGGAGCACAAGCTGAAAGCGGGAAACCCAGGTTAGGCAGAATCACAAAACTGCATACGGATCTTGCGATCTCTTCCCCCAGGGGTTCGTTCTCACAGTGAGTTTCAGTATCTATACGATTTTATTCACGGGAACTTGCCTTTTACCTTCCCTGGTTTGATCATCTCTCTAGAAGGCACTCGTCTGTTGATCGGTAAGCGGAAAATTCCCACGCTGTGGTTTGCCTCACCGCAGTCGCGGTTTTTGGGAAAAGTCACAGCGAAGGGATTTCAAGTTCCAAGCCTGCATCAGAGTCGAAGCTCTTAGAGAGACAACACGTTCGTTCCGTCCCAACTTGGTTCAAACGGTGTCACCGCGTGAAGGTGTTGCGTCCGGACTTGGGAGAAATTTTTAAGCAAGAAAAATTTAACCCCTGGCAATACGCGTCTTGTATAGGCCTTTTCCGAAGGAAAAGGTGCGACGAACGTCATATACGACCCCAGGCTGGATTCGCGGTCCGGTCAAGAGAGGCATAAGTATTCATCGCTTCCTAAGACGGGCATCCCCTTTGGATCTGTTCTTTCCCTAGGCCCGGCCGTTTCGGCGCAGAGCTTCGAATTGGAACAGTGCGCGGCAAACACCCGGGGGGCTCTTCACCCCCCGAGTCAGCCGTATCGCCACCCTGGTATACGTACAGTATAAACGAATTTATATTTCACGTGCTAGATCGTCGTGTAGACTTATACCAGCACGGCCCTATTTAGGCTTCGGTCAGTTATCGCCTTGACCTGGCGGATGAAAGACAACCCGACTTATAACCCTTCTCGCCTAGGATTATAATTGTCGAAGTTACGATCAACAACCCTGTCAACTCAGCCGGGGACAGCCGAGTCGCTCGGGATAGAGCCTGGATACTTTTCTTTACCAGATTCCGACTAACGAGGTCGGCGCCGAAGTTGTACACCGCAACTTACACGTCGAGGGTTTTTAGGCCTTCTAGCCAGCCCTGCGGCTATCAACCACAGCCACTACGAAGCCAACCCTTGGCGGGCGGTTCCTATTAGACTTTCCTATTCTCCAGAAGAGTCTTTCGGACCTGGGCCCCCGCCCCCGTAGTACCTGAAGTTTGCGTATCCTGTTAGGGATTGTCGCATGGTCTTATCGGTTAACCATTTCAACTTTAGGGGCTTATCACCATCAGCTCCCTTTGGTCATTCAGAATCATCGGATTGCTCATCCTGTAAGCTAGCCATATCTCTGTTGGCGGCACGGCGCTTAGTGAACATAGCGTTGGCGTACTCATTGTATCTGAGATACGAGTCGCGGTTCTTAATTAGGTCGCCTAAGTTCCCGGAGATGTTCGGATTCGCTAGGTCCTCCCATCTCAGGTCATTGTACAGCGGACAGTCAAGCAGGACATGTTTCCATGTCTCAGCCTCCCCGCAACCGCATGAAGCCGAGTCGGCAAGGTTTAGATCGAAGAGATGCTGGTTAAAGCTACCGTGTCCGGTAAGGAGGAAGTCAAGAAATAATCCCGGTTCGAACCATTCCTTCTCGATTGCGAAACCAACATTCTTGATGTACTCCCAAGTAACTCTTCCTTTTTCAGATGTCGACCAACGCTCGTTCCATTCAAGTGTTAGCTTTTCAAGTAGGAGACGCTGGAAGCTTCCTTTAGGCAGCCTGCGCTCACGCGCATCAGTGACCGGGGGGGCGAGCTCTTTTTGTCGTCTATAGGACTCCATCCTCTGTCTGACAACAAGATCCCACGGGAGTGCTCCCGCGAGGACTTGCATTGCCTCGGTTGACACAGTTCTACAGACTCTCAAGGAAGCCTATAACGCTATCCTTTGACACTGATTGATGCTCTTTCTGTATGTCGACATCTGCATCGTGTGTCCCCACACGCTGGATCCGTACGCCATGCAGGCAACTATCAATCCGTTATAAAGCACTTTAAAAGCTTTTTGATCTAGACCCCAGTCTTTTCTCAGTACTCTACGTAGACCCCCAACAACTGAGGTAACCTTTCCCCGGAGATACTGAATGTGGGGTCCAAAATTTAGACGTTCGCCAACAACAATACCCAAGTACTTAGTTTGTTTCACTATACTGATACTAATACCGTTCGCTTTGATGGTGGGTTTTCTATTTACCGCAAAGTGTCCCTTCAGCACAAGTGCCTCGGTATTTTCGGAGAGAAACACGCCAACCCTTTGTCCCCAGGCCATCACTATTTCCAAGTAGAGCTTACTAAGAGTTTCAATTGCCAAGCGGCTGGATCCTTTCACCAAAATGAAGAGATCATCCGCATACGCGACAATGATCGCTCCGTGCGCTCTCAAGGTGTCTAATAGTTCGTTCATTAGTAAAATCCATACGAACGGACCACAGATCTAGCCTTGGGGACAGCCACGTTTCACCTTACGCCGGATCACCGTTCCGGCGCCGTCGGAGACGATTACCTCACGATTTTTGAAGTAATCGGCCCAGAGCGCAAGCTCTGGGCATCTGAGGCCGACGACCTTTTCTATTATCCTTGACCAAAACAGCCCGTCAAAAGCTCCCTTAAAGTCGATGTATAGCCCGAGGGCGTACTTATCATTGGTTGCCGCGACTTCAGTTGCTACTTGGTGCCATGCGTCTTCCGTACTCCGTCCCTTCACGAAGCCGTACTGCGCATCGCTCATCTGGTCTCCGAGTAAGCCAGTGAGCCTTTCCAACATCACCCGCTCAAGTACCTTTGCCAGCACTGGCAAGAGGCAATTGGGTCGGTATGTGTCAGGATCAGACTTGTCCTTGTAAGGGCTCTTGGGAACAATCACCAACCTGGCGACTTTCCAAGAGTCTGGGAAGAATCCCTGGCGTAAACAGTCGTTGAACAACGAATGAATGTAGCCGGGGACAGCAGCCCACGCGTTCTTTACCATGATGGGCAGGACAAAGTCAAGTCCAGTTTTATACCCTCTCGGAACATACGCCTTGGTAAGTTCTCCGCTTCTAAAGTACCTATACGTATATTACTTATTCGCCGTAAGTTCCCTATCACTTCCGGTAAATATAATTTCTCATAATTAATCATATCGTTAGAGCCCGATACACGGACTTCTTCATCCAGCTCTTTACTAAAGTCCCATTTCTTATTTCTGGCATTAGCTTTAGCATATATATGCATAAACAGCGAAGCCGTGTTGACAATGACCAAACTAGTGAAATTAAGTCCTATACCTCCTGCTATAACTGGAAATGTGGCTACGATACAACCTACTGAAAAGATGTGAATTCCTTCCTTTTTATCGGATTTCTTCACTCTAGTTCTGAATTGCGCATGTGACATAACTTGTCGGCCGACTATGACCTCACGAGCAGTGATTATGGCTTTAGGGTCTGAGAAATCCTTTAATGTAGGATAAAATACGTCTCCTAAACTTATATCACGTCGTCGAACATCGAAACCAATGAGATATTTAGAATGTAGTAACAAAATCAGATAAGCGAAGGAGTCATTATAACCCCTCGCCACCTTAGTAAGCATTAACCGTTTCATGGACATCATGAAATTGACAGGATCTAATATTCGGCGGGGCTTCTCGCTAGCAATGACCATTATTTGGTCTTTGGGTATATATAAACCCCATATCGCATAGGTCTGAACGAATTCAGCGCTCAAAGTTCTTAGAAAGAATTTGAATGCCGAAAATTCATGCCCCATCTCCCGATAGGTAACTGTCAACCAATTCACAAATTCCTGAACTTCATCCTTAGTTAGTCCCTGCCATGTGAAATGACACGCAGTTTCGGAATCATCACCAACCGTATCACGCCTGAGAACGTGTAAGCGTCTACCTAGACGTGTTTCCTTTATTTTATTAACTATCACGTTCTGTAGCCCTATATTGGCAATAGTATTCATACACAACGTAGTCAATTCTCCAGAAGCTTCACTGGTGATAAAGATAAGATCCCTGCCATCCGCAATCCATACCGGAGTAGAGCACGATTCTACTTCTGAATCAACCAGAATTTCATCACCGTTCATATATTTCTCTTTTATTAGAAAATTACGTCTTGGAGCGCATTTGCGTACTCCAATCATAGGATTTAAACCAATAATGTCCGGCCCAACCTCCACTTCATCGTAATATTTAGCAATGGATGGAGGTGGAACCTTATCACCACTATTGTTATACACATAATAAATTTGCCTTCCGTTATCCCAAAAAGTCTTAAAGACATGCTCAGTCCCAAAAGCGTACTGAACCATTTCCTTAAACGTGATTGAATCTGGCCCATATAAGCCATGCATGTTATCACCTAGTGAATCCAAAAATTCAATCATCGGATTTCTGAAATTCCAACCCACGTTATATGAATCAAAGGCACTTAAATCAATGTCCAAAACCAACATCGTTTGATCACCACTATACTTAATGGTTAGATAATTATCATAAATACGGACACCTGTCATAGAATTGCTACCAGTAAAGAAATGGGAGGCATCTATTGCCGCATCCGCTTTAGCATCTGAGATGCCTTTAGTACCCACATAATTAACTATATGCGAAGCGACAGCCACTTGAGCATGTATAGTACCAAGCGGCAGAACATATATAGCTCTCGTCGTCTTATATGGTACATCGCGATAACCTACTGAACCTGGGTTATCCTTGCTTAGGCTCCTAGAGAGGTATGACCTAGAAAAGCCCCGCTGCCCAATAGCCATAGCTATTCCCAGTTTCTTTCTAACTGCCACTATTGAATCTTTCCCATCTATGTTTAATTTTAGCTTCTCAGGAGCAACACCGGCGCTAGTTGATTTTCAGTATCCGGCACTCTTCTGAACCCACTCATCTGGCGTAACCACCGGGAAACCGCATCTAATCGCTTCCGTGTGAACGCGTTGTAAAACGTCTTTAACCTCCTCAGCCACGTTGTGGACATCCTTCTCTTCCTCAGGAGCACTACGCGGGGCTGAGGCATACTTAAATGCCCTACCGAAACCAGCTACCTTCATAATGCTGTTCAAAAAAGTCAAAGAAATGGTGAAGTCATCATAACTAGTATCCGAAAGACTACAGTCTAAGACGGCCTCACACATTTCATCCAATTTGAGCAGCTTCCATTTTTGCATCTTTTCTCTACCCATAAAATAGCTAGTTTGCATATTATCACAGTCCCAAAAGGGTAGTAGTAACTCCTTAGGTATAATCTTTTCCTCAACTTCATAACAAGGCCTCGAATCCGCGTAAGACTTAATGAGGTGCTCGCATGCAACCAGAATTTTTCCACGAATTCCTGCGAATCTAATCACTAAAGTAAGATAAGCGCGGATATCTTTAATACCTAATTTAGGCGAGTGACACATCTTGAGAGCGATTTCATCTAGAACAAGTCCTATGTCAACCTTCCTTCCAGACAACATCACCACGTTTTTCCATAAACACAATCTAATTTCAGCAACATTAAGCAAAGATTCAATTATATTTGACATATTATAGAATCCTTTCACCTCTACCAACTGCGAAAACTCCGATCTACGTACAGAAAAAGGATAGTACTGCGTCTTAGAGCAGAGGCCCGCTATTAATCTATTCTCTAACAAATTATTTCCACATAAAACACAGAAGAATGAGTACCAATGATGCAACGGTAAGCTTCCGAAGGTAAGGGTTTCACTACAAGCTCGATTCATTAGAAACTTGTGATGAGGACTAGCTTCATCCACCGCGAAACAATCCAGGTACTCAATTCGTAAGTGTTTGTAAATTCCATCTTTTAGCAAATCATTATTTCTAACGACAGCTAAATCATATAATCTTCTATCTGCATGAATCTTATTAGCATCAATTATCTCTTTCCAGTAACTGATTCCTTGTCTAACTATCGAATATGACAACAACCTGGCGCCAACTGATAGAACGTCCTCTTGCTTCGTCAAACGGTAGCTGTCTACCTTATCATATAAAGCGTCAAGGCGTGCGATACCAGCCAATATTTTAGGCTCGACCTGATAAACTTCACCTAGACCCTGAAGCGCTAGTTTCGCTTCAGGTAAAAGGTAACGTTCCATGCTTAAGAATAAATACAATACACGCGATTTCCGGATTGAGAACTGCTACTGCCGACCACGAATGGCTAGCAGCAAAGGAGCGCATTCTCAACGGGAAACCTTGAACCTCACCAGTTCCTTTATTAATCGAAGGTTCTTGGACAAGGAGCACATCGATCAAGTTTCTTGTGGCCCAGACCATCATATCTGCTGTGACAGTGCTGGACCTTTAACAGTTAACATTCGCGATTTTAAAGGACATCGGAACCATTTAGGGCTTTCAAGTATTCGGGACAGATCCTAGATACTGCCGAATGACCCTCCGATGGCCCTAGTCCTACGCGTCTGCAAACAAGACAGTCGGCCGCCGCCGAACAGTCTTTTTCTTGGTGTCCCTCTGTGCCGCAATTGCGACAGCGAGAGGACAGGTCGCCTCCTGTACATCCTCGAGCGAGATGCCCGATTCCGTAACACCTGTAGCAACATAGCATATTTGCGATCACTTTACACTTAAAGGACCGCAAACCTACGTATATAACCTTTGGAATGTGCAATCCAAGGTTCTTCCCACGAACACATAAGACTCCATTGGTTAGGGGCTTCGAGCCCCGGTCGGCAAGCTTCACGCTCCTATCGAAATCCTCACGGGTGAAACCTTTGAGTTGACGATATAAGCCGTCGAGAATATCCTTCGTCTGGACAACGTGTGGGACGTCAAAGATACAGAACTTTCGAACTGTCTCCTTCGGTCGCACAACCGCGATGCCCGTCTGTTGGCTACTCAAGCAGCTCTTAAGACGCGCGCTGTCTGCTTCGGTTGGGAATCGAAGCGTGACACCTGCCTTGGTAGTAGTTGCAGATTTGACACGAACCTTAGCATCACCAACTACCAGCCGTTCGAGGGTGGTCCTACATTGTTCGGTTGTCATATCACCCGTAGGTTTGAAAGCAACCGAGACAGTTTTGGGCCTTCCCCCCTGTGGGACATTTAACCCGCTCCGTCCTTCTCGCTTTCGCTTGAGAGACGTAGCTGTCGCTTGGGCATGGTCCCTCCCCGCCGATGAGGAGGGAATACCTTCCACGGAGGTGGGCATTACTTCCACACCCACATTAGCTTCGGCCGACTTCAGCTGTTTATCCCTCCGGATTTTCAGCTTCTTCGCCGCCCGACGCTCCCTCGCTTTCTGCCTTTTGGCATCCGAGCTGGACACTAACACTGCCGGCGCCGCCTTTTGTGTTGTTTCCGGTATGGCCTTCGAGGTCTGTGAGGACCCTTCCGGTTCATCCTTCCGCTTCACGCTGGGTTTTGCCTTCTGTGCCGAGTTCTCTACTAGGCGTGCCGTTGGTTCGGTTTCTGGCGCAACCACTGTCGCGACCTTCTTCCGAGCCTCGGGTCTCACTTTTGGAGACGGCCCTTCAGCTTTTGGGGCAGCAACGGTCCCCGCCTGAGCCAGCATACCTTTCAGTACCTGGTTCTCAAGGAGCAGTCGGAGCATGATGTCTTCCACCGCACCCATCTTGTCACAGACGAATGCGGCTTCCGACCTAGTATTCCTCCTGTCCTTCGAGTTGACATACTCCGTGATAGTACGAACATCTCCTCTGAGCTCTGCAAGCTCGACCGACGCGAGGGAGTCGATCTGAGTAGCAAACTCGTGTGGCACAGGTGCATCTTTCGCACGTTCAAGGCTCAAGCCCGAGGGCAGGACTGTCACGTCTAAGATGTTGACCCGACCACCTTCGGCTAAGCCGATTCGTGGACGAAGGCCAAGAGTTTCAGCACCAACTGCGATTATGGTGCTTCCGCTAGCGGCCCCCGTCCTTTCCACTCGTTCGGCAGGATCTTTATATGGGTCTTTACATTTGATCTCTGCAACACCCTTGGTAGGGGGTGAGCAGACTCCCCGCCCTATGGCAGACTCCTGTTTTGTAACAGCTGCCGCCGTATCGTGCGCGTTAAGAGCGGTGCTCGCACTCAAGGCATGCTAGTCGCGCTTATCGACAGGCGGCGTTTGTAGGACGCTCCTACATCCTCCCTAAGCCGCTCACATTTGACTGTGAGCACTCTCCTTTCTTCACCACCACCTCCTCCTTCTTTATCATTTGTTTTATCCATAGTAGTTCCCACGAGTAGTGTCGATTCATGAGTGCTAGTCGCCCCGACGCATCGACGACCCCGGGGAAGAGGACTTATTGTTACAACAGCGCCGTGCCTACAGGCGGTCACTGAGGTTCGCACTAGCGACCGATAATGCGCCCCGCCAATCACATCCATTATCACCTCATTATTATCTATGTAGAAACTACCATCCGTCACGCTACCACCAGCCGTCACGGGAACAAACGTATTCAAAGTCTTACTTTCTTTTTTGCATTTATAAATTGCTTTTACTAATTGCAATCCATTTGTAGCGATATCTTTTTTGTCTGCATCTTTCTTTTAAAAAAACGTCGGCCAAAATTTTTATCGGACAATAATGATTTTACAGTTGTTTTTTTCCTTTTCCTGTAAATGCAGAATACTGTATCGCATCCAGAAAAACATGCAAAAATGCTATTACACTTTTCACAGATTTATGCTTGAAACTGTTTGAAGTATAAAACAAATCTAGAATGTTACTTGAGCCGAACTTGTGAAAGTAAATTGTGATAAATTTTTGTAATTTGTTTTAATTTGCTGAGTACGCCCCTGTCTGGGGTCTGATGTGGGGAATTGAGTTTGGGGATTTTACGTTTGTAAGTGCGTGTAGTGAATTTGTTGCTCGTCAAAATTTGACCAAGTTTTTTGTTTGATTGCTGAGATACAGGTAGACACTCTTTGATGTTTTTCTTGTGGATGGGTATTTCGATCTGTTGTTTTGCTGTACTGGGAATCTTATATTTGCTTCCGAGATGCCGTATAATTATTTGAAATAACTTTTAATGGCAATTTTAATTGGGTGGAACGTACCTATCGAGCTTATCGATCAATAGCATTTATCATTGCTCACAAATTTTGCAACGTTGAATATTTAATTTTAATTATTAAATTAGTTTCGACAATTAGCAAAAAAACTGCTAGTTCCTTACTAGATATGTTTCTCCTTAGGATAATATTGAGGCAAGTAGCTACGACTTTTTATCTCGGTTGCGACTGCCGCGTTGGTAGCAAACTTCTTGCAGAGATTTTTTGTTGTTATTGGCTTGTTACCGTTTGCGGAACCTTTTCACCCTTATCCAGCTAGTTTAACATCTGGGCTTCCGCACGAAAAAAAAAGCTGGTTATCTTTTCCAGCGTGTGGAAAAAAATTTTGGATTCCCTACAAGGGAGGAGGAATTTTTTTATTATAAAATAATATCGTAATTGTTTGAATTTAACTGATTTAAAAGTACCAAAAGGTCAATGTCTTGACCCGCAACCGTGACTGTTTTATTATTACCTATTGCAATTTTGATCGAAGTATTAATTATGTCGGAGGAGTATCCAAACGAAGTATTTTCTTAAGATAACTGGTCAGATCCATGAAAACGTAGTTGGTCATTATTTAAGTTCAGGCTTTTTGTTTTCCATATATTAGCCCTAAGCACACGATTAGCTGTAGTTGGAGCTTCTGCAGAACTTGACTAGCAGAAGCGATGGCCAGACTTGGATCCGTTTACTGCACTGAATATTAATGTATGCAGTTTATAGGGTGCTGGCAGCCTAAATTTCATTTTCCAAGTCAGATGCTTCCTTTGGGTCTTTATTAAAACTTTCAAGCTCATTCTGCTGGAAGTTATATGTTGGATCGACGTCATCTACCACGAGCTTTTCTTTCCGTATTTTCCAATTGAAACTTAAAAAATCTGAATACAATATGGCTCATAGTTAAAGTGGGTACTGGGTTAAGTCGTTTCCTTTTGATTATAGAATCTGTGTCGGTTGTTGGTTTTCGGATAGTTCGGCTATTAAGTTTCGTTTGTTCGTCGATTAGTATGATCATTCACGAAGGTGGATTATAACTGTTGGCGGCGGTATAGGCTTAGTTTGCCTTGTTGGTGTGGGTCTGACCAGCACTTCGTCGTTATCGATTTCGTCGTCTGCTTCCATATTTTCCGATACAACAATATCTTCGTGATTTACCACGAGGCCAAATTTGTTCGCGATTAGTATTTGTGCCGGTGTCGGAACGGCGTTGAAGGGTTTAAGGGGATTCATGTCACTTCGTACTTTCGTAGTTGTACTTTTAATTTTTGTAGATTTGTGTGACATGAACACACTCACCGTTCAATGTTTCGTAAATTATTTCGTACTTGTTTTTATAGATTATCTTGAGGTTTTGAGGTAGATTATTTAACTAATTAATTCAAATTCACATTTACTGACATTATTCATTGTTCAAATTTTTCTTGGCTACTATGTTTCGCTGACGTATAAATGTAACGAAACTACCTACGACATCTACATAAAGTACAACTGCGTAAATTTCGTAAACTAGATCTGCATTCAAACACAACAGATTAGTGCACCAAATCTTGACGCACCGACGGTATAACTAGCAAATGACAGGACAGAAGCTTACATCACTATCTGAAGAGGATAAGAGCTAGTACTCTACTAGAATTGTTGAGCGCCACTTATTTTTATTTTGTAAAATAATTAATTTTTATGTGACTCTCCAAAATAAAATAAGAAAATTTAGGGGGTTACAATGAGTTAATTTTTACGTTATAATATATTAATTTTAATTATTCCTTATTTTCCAATTATATCAAATCATAATTATATAAATTTATATTTCTATTTCCATATAATGTAGGTGCGTAATTTATAAATATTAATAATATATTTTATTATTATTATTAGTATATTTATATTATGTATTTTATAGAAGAGATAATTAGAGGACAAGAGTCCTCGGGGACGGAGAGGGAAGACAATTGAATCTGCCCAGGATGCAGTTTAACGTTTAGCGCATCGCCCGTACACTGTTAAAAATTTCCATGGTAGTTTTGCAAGAAATGTATTGGAAGCTAATATGCAAAACATTTATTCAAAATTAAAATCGGGTGTAGTAATTATATAAAACAATTTTCTTGGTATTACAAAATAATAATAGTAATATTACCAAACGAAATACTAAAAATATTAATAATTTGTATTCCTTTCACTTTCGATCATAATTATCCAAATTAGTAATGTTATAAGATTGGGTTTTTTAATACTTTTCAGTGCCCACAAATAAAAAGAAAATATTGCATTTAACAGATCATAACAATTGTTTAGCGGACACTTTTCAAGATAAATTTCATTGTGTAAGTACTTACTTTCCAAGAAACGATACAGATCATTAATAAAACAGTTATTATCATAAAGATAATAAAAGTTTTAGACTCAATTTGCATTTGCAGTTCGACTAGACATTTAAATATCATTTTCTAGACTGAACTGATCGAGATCTTCGACGAATAGTAAGTTTAGGGTGCTGAACTGTGGCCTCTCTTTTTCCACCATGTTTAGTACCTTTTGGTGGGTTAATTTTTAAAAATAATCTAAAAAATACATAATTTAAAATACATTTTTATTTAAATTAATTCTTCAAGATAATTTTAGAAAAGTTTTTAATTATTTTTGTAGGAAATGTAATAAATAATATTTGTTTTTATTATACTGACCGTTGAATAGTTTCCAGGGTTCCCTCTATTGCTTAAGGGTATGCAAATTCAAAAATGTAGTACAAAAGGAAAGTTAGCAATATTCCATAAAGGAATGAGTCCACATAATATATAGAAATTTTTGTTGGTAGAATCATGTATATATGTTTTTTCTGAAAAAACAACAACACTGTAGCTAATCCCGTTTCCGTTTTCGATAAGTTCAAAAATATTATATTTAATTGAATCAGAGAAATTATATGTACTATATACCTATATGATTAATACTGGATTTGAAACCTGCATAGCTTCGAGTAAGTTGTCATCGTTTACTTCTTCCTAAAATAATGTCATAATTCAAAATTTTTAACTATAGATTTTAATAAAACTAATTACAAGAAAAAATTATGACCTACCTCGTTAGTGAAACAAAGATATTTAACGTCTTCTTTCCCTCCCATGCATTTGACCATAAAGCCAATTATAATACAATCATTTTAAAAATGACAAAGATGTCATTTAGTGTCCACATTAGATTTTTTAATATTGTATTTTAAATAAACACAAATACATAAAATAAATTGATAAAAATATTCCTTTTTTATTATAAATGATGCACTGAAACCAAACTGAAACAGTCGTCTGAAAGCTAACTGACAAACAAAGCGTAAAAATGCAACTCAAAGAATTATTAATATACGGCACTTCTATAGATTAGCACTAGACAGCATGCATACGCTGCATTTAAAAAAAAATCTGCATAAGTTCAGATCGTAATGGTGGGTGTTTGGATTGCACCCCAAACGGTGTTGAATTTCAGTGGACTGTATGTTGGAATTAGGCTAGGCACTTTATTAAAATAAGTATTTATTTTAATGCTGTTATGTACACAGAAAAGAAACCTTTTTACAATTTCGTCTTCAAGCGTCCAAAACACTTGTAGATGCTTGTAGGTTGAGTGAGATACTGATGAGACGAGCATGCGCTGCGCCGATATGAACTAACAAAACAATTATACGAGGTCCGCTCACAATTCTTTTATACATAGTAAAAATACTAAATCTGAACATACCCCCGGCCTTGAAATTTGAAACATTTTCAAAGATTAAATATAAATTCAAAAAAGCAAATTTGTAAAAACAAGTAAACATAATTGAACATATATGAGTTTGAAAAACACTTAAAAACAAAAAAAAATAACAGGAAATAAGAAAATAAGTTAATTAAAATAAGACCTGCTGGAAAGGAAATGATTTTTCAGCACGAGCTGCAGGTAAATTTCCCATAATCGGTCTAGTAATTGAAGAAGAAAATCTAAAACATTTCACACATTTGTGAACTACTGATTTGACTAAATTCCTTCCAGCTGTAATCCAAAATTTATCACGTAAGTTAGATAAAAGAAGCTACGGACCGGCATGAAACATTTTAAGATGTTCACGAGTGACAATAAGTTTCGATAAGGGATGTTTCCCATCGATTAAGAGAGGGTGTCTTTTGTCGTAAGCGTATTTAGTATTGTGGAGTCTTCCACCTACACGAATCAAACCTTGGTCATCAATGAAAGGGTTTAATCCAATTAAAGAAGATGATTTCTTCAAAGGCATTCCTTCAGAAAGTAATTTTAACTCATCACCAAAAGTATCCGATTGCGAAATTTTAATTAATTTATGCAATGAATTAGTGAGTTCCTTGGGAGTCAAAAACCCATAAATTTTGTTGTGTTTAGAAATTAGGCAATTATTCTTAAATCGCAAGCAAAACGCGATTGCTCTTTCGAGTCGATTTAAGTTCGAGTAGTTATTAAACTGAAATGATTCTTATTTTCTGACAACAAGAGCCTTCATTTCCTTTTTTAGATCAGGAAGCTTTGGAAGACAAAAACTAGGATTTGGCCAAAAAGCTTCTTCCTTTTGTAGCCAACATGGCCCGTTCCACCACAATGTGGAGTTCTTTAAGATTTGAGGAGCTGCTCCTCTCGATAACAAATCCGCTGGATTCGCTTTCGTTGGCACATGCCTCCAGATGGCATTCTCAGTTAAATTTTGAATATCCGCAACTCGATTGCAAACGAAAGTTTTCAAAAGATTCGGACTGGTCTTCAACCACCCTAGAACGATAGTTGAATCGCACCACAAGTAACAAGAGAAATGTTGCAAGTTTACAGCCTTTAAAACTGTTTTTAATAATTTACTTAACAATAATGCTCCACAGAGCTCTAGTTTTGGAATAGTTGTGGGTTTTAAAGGTGCAACCCTTGATTTTGAGCATAACAAATTTGTGTAAATTTGATTTTCCGTATTTATTGAACGAATGTAAATGCAAGCACCGTAGCCTTCAGTACTTGCGCCGCAAAACCCATGAATTTGAACGGAAGTTGGGTTTACACATGTGACATGCCTCGGTATTTTTAGATCCTTAAGATCTAAAAGCTCTGACCTGTACAAGATCCATCGTTTTTCCATATCGATAGGAATAGGATCGTCCCAATTTAATTTTTCAAGCCAAAGTTTTTGCATAAAAACTTTAGCCACGAACGTACATGGCGTAAATAATCCCAAAGGATCGAAAATCTGAGATATTTCAGAAAGCATTTGTCTCTTAGTAATTTTAGGAGACGCCGTATCAGATATAGAAACTATAAAGTGATCAGTTTGAAATAACCACGTGAGGCCTAGAGTGCTTGATTGCTCATGGTCCCCAATGACTAAAATACCAGGATGTACATCCGCGTCAGGTATGTTTTTTAGTACCTCTGGATTATTAGAAATCCACTTTCTAAGTTTAAAGCAACCTGAATTTAGAACCGTTGAAATTTGTTCGCAAATTTCGCGCGCAGCTTCTATAGTAGAAGCACCAGAGAGTAAATCGTCCACGTAAAAGTCGCGTTTGATTATTTCAGCTATTTTAGGTAATTTTACCTCGCATTCTACACCTAATTGTTTGAGAGAGCGAATGGCAAGATATGAGGCGAAAGCCGTTCCGTAAGTTACCGTATTTAAGTCGTAATGTTCTATGGGGCTTGTCTGCGCGAACCTCCATAAAATGCGTTGTAGAGGCCGTTGAGTTGGCTCTACTTCTACCTGACGATACATCTTTTCTATATCAGCAGATATAGCATAAGTGTGCTGCCTAAAGCGAATTAAAATCGTAAATAGATCTTCTTGTACTGTGGGACCAATCATTTGAATGCTGTTCAAAGATTTCCCTGTCGTTGTTGGCGAAGAACCGTTGAAAACTACCCGGAGCTTGGTTGTCAAGCTGTTTGACTTGTGAACCCCGTGGTGTGGAAGATAGTAAGAAGGTATAACTGTTGTATCAGATAAAGACATATGACCTAAATCTAGATATTCCTTCATAAAATTTCGGTAATCTTCTTGAAGTTTGGGATTGGCTTGCAATCGACGTTCTAACGCAAGAAATTGTTTTTGTGCTGTAAAAAGGGAGTCACCCAGAACTAACGGTTGTTCTTTTAATGGGATTGTCACTACAAAACGTCCCTCTGAATTTCTAGTTGTATTATTTATGAAATGCGATTTACAAATATTTTCCTCGGAAGAGAAAACCTTTTCTGTTGGGTAACTGTCTAGTTCCCAAAATCTGGTTATTTGATCTTGAAGATCAATAGTAGTGTTGACATGGCATTGCACTGGGCTGCCTTCGTTAGAACTAGTTGGACCAGCGATGATCCAACCTAGCTGAGTTTCCTGCAATATAGGAAGATTGTGACCTAAATTGATTTTTCTATTGCACAGAAGCTCGAAGAATGTGGGAGAACCTACCAAGAGATCAATTTTCCCCGGTATATTGAATTGAGAATCAGATAAACGAATGTTACTAGGTATTTGAAAACTATCCCTCTTTAGGTTGAAGCTTGGTATGCTTCCAGTTATTTCATTAATAATTAAACAAGAAAGTTTAATTTTGAAATTGTTATTGTGAGCAATCAACTCGAGTTCACACTTCGACTTTACATGTGTGTTTGAGTTACTTAACCCTGTTATTGAAATATTTGCTCCTTGAGTGGGCAACCCTAATCTTTGGCAAACATCGGTGCGAATGAAGTTTGACTGTGAGCCAGAATCGAGTAAGATTCTAACCGATTGGTAGATTCCAGACGCATCTAGAATCTTAGCAGAAGCAGTAGGTAATAAAACTTGTGAGGCAGTGGCGCAGAAAGCAGATATCGTTTGAATAGGCTCATCCTCGGTAGCAACAGTTGAGACATTTGCTACAGGTGTAGAAACCTTCACCTTTTGCACAGGTGCATGAAGAAGCGTATGATGCCTTGACCTACACGTTTTACAAGTATACTTCGATTTGCATTGAACTTTAAGTGACCCTTAGATAAACAGTTAAAACATAATTTTAATTCCTGTACCTTGTCTGCTCTTGCTTGAGCACTCAGCGCTATGAATTTTTCACATTGGTTGAGGTAATGATTTTCGTCACACATTGAGCATGACAAAAGTCCAGCCACGAATGATTTTGCTTTGAATGCAACTTTGTTACTACTTGCCACCGATGGCGTTGGCTGCATTTTCTCAATTGTTTCTAAGAGATTTGAATGCGATGTTAGAAATTCTTTGAATTCATCTAGAGAAGGCAAAATTGAGATGCTTTTATTAAATGTTTTTTGCCACTCTGTAGCACTATTAATATGCAATTTGCTAGAGACTAAATAGACAATTAAAGATTCAAATACCTGTTCACTTGTTGCCATTGATTTGGCGGCAGGTACGTGCTTCGATAAAGAATCATTGATTTTTCTCAATGACTGAGAAGATTCCTTCCTTTGAGCTTCCAGCTCGATGATATAGTTCAAATGATTTTTTATTATTAATTTCGGCTGATCGTAACGCGCAGATAACGCTTTAAAAGCGACCTCGTAGTTAGCAGCAGTGAAATCTAGCGATCCGATAACCGCATTAGCCTCTCCGGTGAGACTTGCT
This sequence comes from Cantharis nigra, assembly GCA_958510845.1. Classification (NCBI taxonomy): domain Eukaryota; kingdom Metazoa; phylum Arthropoda; class Insecta; order Coleoptera; family Cantharidae; genus Cantharis; species Cantharis nigra. Next base: position 34,557,069 of record OY294029.1, read on the forward strand.
TTCAGATAATGCAATTTTTGAACTTCGTTTAGAGTGTCATTTTCATGAACAAGGCATTTGAAAGATAGCTTTGAATTCTAGCCAAGAGTCGATATTACCGGCAAATTTAATTAAATTGATTTTAGGCAAGTTAATATAATGCTTTACGTTGTTATTGCTAACATTTGTACTTGTACTGCTGTTAGCTGCTCTGTGATTGCTATGATTACTAGCCACAGACGAGCTTCTGGTTTGACCACCTGTACCAGGTAAACGTAAGTCTTCGATTGACCCTGTGACTCTTTTTATGATATCTTTTGCTAAGTAACTTTGTTCAAAATATAAATTTTCGAACTGTGCCATTATTTCATCCTCTGCTTCGCTATCAAGACAATTGAAAGAAATTTGACTTTGCAATATTTCGAATTTAGGTAAAATGCTAGAAATTATATCAAGTCTACCTTTAATTTCGTTAATTTGCGCTGATGTAAGTATCAGATTATCACTACTAATTGACTCTTGCGTTTTTGTAAGAAACGTTTTGAATCGCGTCAACTGTGCTTTTAAAACACCTCGTTCGTGTCTTAAGTTTTCCATTGTAAATGGATGAATTGCAAGATAATTTGAAATTAATACAAATAATATTAACGTTATTTATATTTATCGAGTAATAAGCGATTATCTTGGCTTCACTAATGTAAACTAATGTAAATTGACACATGCATGCAAAGACACAAAAAGTTAGGAATTTTTAGATAAGAAAGGATTTGTTTACCAAGTAGTTGAGATGCTTTCAAATTGGCGGCGCTGTCGTCACCCACTCCGATTTGACTTTGTGCTACAATGGCTGCTTTCTTGGCGCGAAATGTGGCGTCCCTTTTCTTATCGCTTTTCTTGGTGACGTACCCCAAGTGGTAATTTGCTTCGAAATGTTGACTATGTACCCCAACTAGGTATTTCTTCTATGTAGATATATTGGATTGCACCCAATCGGTGTTAATTGCTACTTGCTGGTTTCTTATCCGTGTCGAAGGATCAATGTTTGGATTGCACCCCAAACGGTGTTTAATTTCAGTGGACTGTATGTTGGAATTAAGCTAGGCAATTTATTAAAATAAGTATTTATTTTAATGCTGTTATGTACACAGAAAAGAAACCTTTTTACAATAATGTCTTCAAGCGTCCAAAACACTTGTAGATGCTTGTAGGTTGAGTGAGATACTGATGAGACGAGCATGCGCTGCGCCGATATGAACTAACAAAACAATTATACGAGGTCCGCTCACAATTCTTTTATACATAGTAAAAATACTAAATCTGAACAGTGGGCCAACCATTTTTCTTGCATAATTAATTATTGTAGTCGTTGGGTTAAGTCCGGTAGCGGAGTTTTGTGGATTTTTTATGACCGGTGGATATTGCACGCTTCTATTTCTTGAACTCTCCTACGTCGTTCCTTTAATTTTTCTAGATTGTCAAAATCCTCCAAGGCAATATGATCGGAAAAATATGGGTTTAAATTATGAATTATTTGATCGATTAATTCATGAACCGAAATTTTATGGCTTAATCGTTTGCATAACATTTCCAATAAGAACAACATCACATTTACATTTATTCCCTGCATACGGTCCTGGAATTCTTTTCTTAACAAGTGCTCATAATTTCTGGGTAAAAATTCCTTTTCATGTACCAATTCGGTCCAATTATATTTATACAGCTCTGGAGAACCACACCCATAACAGAAAATTTTGCGCGGTACTGCACATTCAAAATAACTGGTCAGGTCCCCGACAATTCCAACAAATGAAGTTAGGAATTTTTTCGGTAGGTATAACAACGGGTAGAGAATCTACTTCCGGTGCATCTAAATTTAATTCTGAGACATGTTTACCGATATTTTCGACCGTTTTTGCACTTTGAGCTTGGTACGAGGAGTTTCTTAACTTTAATTCATGAATTTTCTTGCATTTATTGCTTAATTCCGCTAGCAATTATATTCTGACGCAACCAAGATAGAAGCAAAATATGGGTGAACACCTCGTAAAATGATTTGAATTAATTCAATTTCCGTTACCTTTTGATCTAATTTTCGACAAAGAGATTTAATAGTGTTAAATATTTTTACTTGTACCTTACATGGTATTTTGAATTTGCCGTTCTAGTTGAACTTGATAAGCGGTAGGCAAATATTCTTTTTTTAATAGGTTAACAAATTCTGTCCAATTATTTGCCTTTATTTTCGCATTATGACAAAATGTTAAACCTTCCCCCGTAAATAAATCGTAAAGAGAATCAAAAAGCTCGGTATCAGTTAAATTTCTTGCCAAACACAAGTCATTAACATTTTCAAGAAATCGCTGTCCTAGTTTTAAACTAAGACATCTTTAAAAACGTAGTTTTTAGTAAAACGTGTTTGAAAATTGTAAGTTATCTTGTAATTCGGAACATGATTTAAAATTTGAAAGAATGGTTTTAATACAATTGACTTTCACTAAAATTTAAACTATTTATAAAATAAGTGTCACAAAATTATTCTAGGCTTTTTGGGAAGATGTCCGCTTATTGAAATGAGAATTTGTTGTAATACAAATATAATCTGAAAGACAACATGATGGACGTAATGTAAATAAAAATCTGTTTGTGATACAAAACAAAACAAAATGTTTATTAACTTAAGTACAAAAGTAAAGTATATAAAAAGTAAAATAAAATAAAATAAAAAGTAAAGGATAAATTTTATCCTTCACTGGCTGAATCATTTTCTTCCTCTGGCTTATTATTATTTTTGTTTTCTGTTTTCTTATTTTTCGCTTTAGGAAGGCTTTTCAAATTTTCAAAAAATGGATGGTGAACCTTAGGAATTAAATTCTTTTTGCATAAAGAAATTAAATCATCTTTCTTATTTGACGATATTTTTGGTGGTTCGGAATAAGCTAAAGACAAAGAATGTAGTTCAGTGAATGCAAAAGGCCTTCCACGAGTATTTTTTCGTGCATATAGAGTACTAAAAGTATTTTGCAAAAAAGAATCTTTGTAATTTATTGAAAATGGATTTTTTTTATTTACTTGGATTGTTTTAACATTGGCTCAACTTATTTTCTTTCCTTCTTCATTAGTACTGAAATTTTTTCCAATGCTTTCAGTTAATTTTTTCCAGTCATAAAATTGGTCAGTGCCCATTTCATGTACAGTGTAAGGTAAACCTTTCTTTTTTGCAGATCTGAGAACCATAACCATTTGTGCAGAAGTATAAATGGGGCCTGACTTTAAAATTCTATTTTTTTCCCTTTCAATAATAGAGTGTATTCCATCCGCTTCGTTTTGTGTGTGACCCGAAATTAAAAAATTATGTGTAATGGTATTAATTGGCAGTGTATTTATTAACAAATACATGGTAAAAATAAATTTGTTTTTATTTTGACCGCAGCAGTTGTCAGAAAAAAAATTATTTCTTTTTTGGGACCTAAATCTTTCAAAAATGAATACACACAAGTGCCAATTTCGTTCGCTCCACATTTTGCTACACCTTCATGCCAAGCATAGCAAATGCCATGCTTGTTTTGTGTGTCACATAATGTAAAGTTAATAAAATTAAGTTTAGACTTGTAATAAAAGTCTGAAATTTCGCCACAAGGCAGGGGTACTACGGCTTGCAAATCGTAACAAAAAACAAGAGTTTGTTGAGTTTCGTCGTTCTTGGCTCGTGTAATATCTTGTCTTTTGATTTCTCTAGCAGCATCTTTTTCACGAAGGTGTTCTAATATAGGCTGTTGGTCAGTTTCCGAAGTTTCGTTTCGGGATGCCTCACATTTTGCACACTGGTCCTTTTTGGGTTTATGAAACCCTATATTGAACTCGGTGTTAAAAATTCTTTCATACATAGATACTTTCGCCGGATTGGTAATTCCCAACTCTTCGCATTTTTTTAAGTACAACCTATACATTGTTGCAATATTTAAACTGCCTTCTATAAATTCCCGCTTGGTATCTGAACGGCAATAATGGGACTCGATTCTTGGAAATGCATTTATATGGTCACGAATTTTTTCTTTTACATGTTCTGGTAATGATTTATGATGTGAGAATTTACCGCGGCGGTCTTCTGCAACTATTCCCTTCGAATCAGTTTTATTAATAACAGTTGTAATAGCCGTATTAGTAATACTAAGTGTGGACTTTAAAAATAACTTACAGACTCTAGTTCTTATATTATTATCGGCCAGAAAATAATAGGCATAATTCAATGACCGCACACAATTCTTTCTATATTTTCGGGCTTCTGTTTTCTCTAAACATTTTGAGAGAAAATCTCGTTGACGTGTTCTGTCTCCTAAGCCGTAGAAACCATTAAAAATGGCTAACCTTTGCTCCTTCGAAAACTTTTCAGAACACTTATATCGACATTTCGTTCCACAAGGTTTTCCCATGCGTTTTTCTGGTTTCACTACACCGTTTAATGTCTTATACTCATTGCCAGAATTAATCAGCTTTTTTCTTTTATTTTTTTCCCAATTTGCTGAATTCCTTATCCTTTTCTTTGGTATTAGAGCTTTTGTAGTATTTTCTTTTTTCTCAACCATTTCAGTTGAGGTTTCAGGTTCAGAACTTATTGAAGAAGACGAATCATTTTCAATTTCATATGGACGGTAATTCTTATCCAAATCACTGTCGTCAAAATCGGACTCGACTTTATGCAATTCTTCCATGTCCATAATAGGTATCTCACATGGTTTGGTTATTGATTCTGCATCAATATTATTTATATAAGGTATTCCTTTCTGAAAGAATAATTTTATCAATAATTTATTATCTTATTACAGTAGACTCGCGTTAGTGTGAACAACAAAAATTAACTTGAATAATAGTAAAAAAAATCGTTAAATAATACAACTTTGAGTGTTTTCTGTTCTTTATTATAATTATGCAACCTTTATTATAAAGAATCAAGTTGTGTTATTTAGCGATTTTTATTTAATATATTATTCAGGTTAATTTTTGTTGTTCACACTAACGCGAGTCTACTGTATCTACCTACAATAAGTTCCTGGTTTTAACTTTACAGGTTAGGTTGTTTTACTTACCTCAAATGCTTGTGAAAGATTAATTTCGGTAGCTATAGTACTCGATTTATAATCTACTTTCTGCAACGCCATATCTACTATCATTTTTCCACGTGAAGAACACATTATTAAAATTAATTTATTCAACACTAATTACAAATCCAAGTGCGAACAAAACATGTACAACGTAAAGTACATTAAGTACAATGCTGTTACGCTTGCGTTTTTGCAAAGTTTCAGTCGGTTAGGAGATATCTTAATGAAAACGATCTTAAATCTCTGTTCAATATAGAGACAACTTAACATGTCCGTGTTTTGAAATATAGTAATTCCATTTTGTGATAAATTCAATAACAGGATATGTTATACCATTTGGCACTCATGAACTTTTTAAGACATCTGAATATAGAATTGGTCAGATACACCAAATTCTTATTGCATTATGCAGATATCTCAAAATTGATACTTTTTAAGATGTCTTAGTTTAGAACTAGGGCAGCGAAATGTTAACACGTCAATTCGGTCGCTATGCCCGCTAAATTTATTTATGTTCCACTTAAATACCGGAACCGATTTAATATGCGAGTTAAGCGTCAAGAAAGAGCTAGAATTAAAAGAATCGTCTTCGTTACCTATCAGTCCTTTTTCAAAGAGATTTAATTCCGCTTTAATACTTTTGAGGACGATATGTAAAGTTTCGTCTTTCTTTATTTCGATAGTTTTAACGCGATTTGAGCCATATTCCATTTGCGTTTCGAGTCCTACCTCTTATATAAAAATTATTAATCCCAGAATCAATATGCTTTTCGTTTTCATTTTTGTGTATCGTCATCACTTGGTATAATATCATATATTGAAATGGTTTTACCTTCCTCTATCTTTAAAATCCTAATACTTACTATTGATGACTATAAATTTTGTAATGCTTGACTGCTGTGGGACGCTAATGGTTGAGTACCTCTCCCGGCGCTAGTGGTTACTATATAAAATGGACCCTTATTGTGTTATATTTCGGTATTAAGAAAAACAATAAGATTCCAAAAAAAGCAACATTTACAATTTATGCACATTTAATGAGAATCAAAATTTGTGTTCGTGTAGTGACTGGTTGAGTGTATTCGATAATCCCCAAATACAGGTAAACAAATACTTAAATTACAACTAAATACTAACGCAATGTTCTTTTAAGTTATATGAATCTTCGAGGGAACCAAGTTACAAAATATAAAATATTTCTACCTTATCTGTGCGAACTTCATATGCCAATTCCTACGTGCTCAACTTTTCCATTAATTTTACTTCCTTTACCGTAGGATAATCTTCATACGGAAGAATTTACTTGCACTTCACCTTTAAAAACCAAAACAGCAAAAACCTGGTAACTTATCTTGTAATTATAATCAACTTGATTTTATCTTCTATTTAATTTATTTCAATAATGTGAAGTCCCAAAAATTTTCATCCGTAACCTCAATTTTGCCTTTCCGAAAAGTTCTCGTAACCTATAAACTCGAATTGTATTGCAACAAACGATGAGTGCGGTAACGCGTTCAAATTTACACTAACTAGCATCTTTTTCCGGCCGTCCTTTTATAAATTTTCTCTTTTTTACCTACTTGATTCCTAAAAATCGTTTCTTTTTATAAAATTTTCAAATCCATGGCAATTTTGATTTTAAATTGGAATTTTCTGTCTTTCAGATCTTGACCATTTTTGGTGGAAAGTTCCTTCATGACCTCAGGAGTAACCACAATAAATTTCACGGGATGAAACGCACGTCGAAGTCTTCCAGGTGCATTTAAAAATGAAAACGCACGTGCTTTTCCGGAATTCTACATTTCCTTGTATCGCCTCAAATCCGTTCCGAATGGATTTTTCTTGTCTCTGAACATCTTCCCGAGGTTGTTCCCATCATTTTCATTCCACTCAGTCCACATAAAAATTGTTATTCACGAAAATTGCGAACTTTAAATTTTGACAGTTCACGGTTTTAATAAATGTTCACTTTTAGACTTGGTTCCTCATCACAACTACCTAAAATTGCACTTAAACACTTCTTAAATACTAAACATAACTTATTCTAATAAAATTTTCAAACATCGCAGGTTTTATTCGCGATTTTCAAAATCGGCTATATTTTTTTTGGTTTCTTGTTGCTTTCTTTAACTTGAAGTCAGTAACCTTCCAATATGAGGCTACTTGTTTCTTTATAACTTAGTTAAAATTTTCTTAAGACAAAACCCCAATTACACCTGACCAAAACATGATTCGAGTAACCACCGGAAACCGCTCAAGGATGCAACCCTTTCCCTCGATATAAACAATGCAGAGGTGACCCACACAACAATTAGCTAAATCACATGCTGTCCTAGGTAAGTTTGACCAACGTCAATGTTATATTTAGAAAAATGTGCAAGTAATTATTAAAATTTTAGGTATCCGAAGTACCACAAGCTGTTTCAAAAGATGTAAAATTGCCAATTTCAAGTTTCCGTAATTGCTCACGACCGCTAAATAGTGTTGTAGGCCAGTAACACTGCAATATTTATATTGGAATCATCATTTGCTTCGCCTGTTGTCTTTCTCGGGCATTCGGTGGTGAGATGGTGCTCCAAGCATTTGCCGCACCTGTGCTTCATATGGCCGAAGTCCTCTGACACCTGCAACACTGGATGCGGGCGTTGGATGATGATTTGGCCTAGGTTACGAATTTTCTTAATGGTTTTGACAGCAGTGGATGGTGGAAAAGCTATTAGGAACGAGCCGGTGAGATCACCAAACTTGTTCTTTAGCTTCATCACCTTGATAGGTATGATTGCGTGCTCTGTGATAAAGGAGATCCCTTCATCACAAACTTTACTAGTTTATCTTCTTGGTAGCTAAAGCCTTGTACATCTTGATGATCTTTATCTGTCTCTGAGTGAATCCAGGTTTGCCCTCTCACGTAATGCACCATTAATTTTTCGTTGATGAGGGGTTTTAAGTTTCCCACGAAGGACTCAATTTGTCATATTGGTGTTGTTAGGATTACTGGTGGCAGTTTAGCTGACCTTGGTTTAGCATCTTTTGTTGGCGCTTTGTGTATTGGTGTCCTGGATACTTTGGTCCAGGTGCTGTCTTCAATGAAGTCATGGGTGATTCGCTCCGGGGCATTTAACAAAATGCCGAAGCTATTGTACAATGATACGTTTGACGCCGTTTTACAACACAATCAAAATTTGAAGCTGTAAGGCGTTCTGTTCTAATCTCACGCCATAAAGAACTTCCATGTTTGTCCTTTGTATTATTTGCAATTTCCGACTGTTTTTTGATGGAGGACATATTTTCTTCAAACCAAGCAAAAAATTATTTTTTTCCTTCAAAGTTCTGTATTCGAATTTAAAAAAATTAACATATTATTTGAACAAAAAAACCAAAAAATGAACCAAGTTAAAAATAATCAGTAATTATTCGCTGTCAATTTCTATATTAGCGGAAGCAGAAGACTGTAAGTTTTCGTAAAACTGCCAGTGTATGGATATTATGGCATTTTCTTTGCATAATTCCATAAGATCTGCCGTTTTTGCTGTTGAGATTGGTGGCGGTTGTGTATACGCAGCTTCCAATTTTGGAACAATTTCAGTTTTAGCTTCACGAGTTTTGAAATTCTGTTTTACGTTTATTCTTTTATAATTTTGTTGCTCATAAGATGTTTTATAAAACATTATGAAGGGGTTTTCTTTTTCCATTCGAACACACTTAATTTCGTTCCAGTTCATTTTATTTTTATCTTCATCCACATTATAGTTCTTTCCAATTTGACTAGATAACTTTTTTAAATCAAGTATATCGCGTGTTTCAACTTCAGTTACTTTATAACACGTTCCTTGTTTTTTAGCACTTCTTAAAATTATTGCCCATTGATTGGGGCAGGATCCATGCAGGGGGAACCTTTCATTACGATTTTTATTTCTTTCTCATCATTGGATTGAAAGGTGTATCCCTCCAATGTTGGGTCCGAAAAAATGGCTGCACGTACTGATTTTTGGTCCGTATTAGAATTTTCAGTGTAAACCCACGTCTGTCCTCTGACGTGCTTTATTTGGATAAGAGCTTTAGCTGCCGGAGTAATTTTGTCGACGAAAACTTGAATTCTTCCAATGGGTTTTGTGATTATTATTGGTGGCTGCTTTTGGAGTTTGACTTGCTACTGCGTGGTGGTTTTCGGTTGATTTGCTCTGCCGACAGTGGTCCATCCGGCAAATTGGTTAAAGGTGGTGGTTGCTTTGGGAGCAGATACAGGTCTTGGTAGGATTTCTGGGGCGTTCATCAATACGCCGAAACTGTTGTAGACAGGTATTGTAGGTTCGTTTACGAGATTCATAGTGACGTCTTTTACTGGTACAATAACAATAATGTTATTGAGCTCTGGGATTTCCATTGAGTTGGATTGAGGTTCGTGCTCAAGAGGAGTGGAATTTTTTCTTATTGTTGTTTGGTAAAACTGCGTTTGCAATTTTATTCAATCGGGTCGCGAATGTTGGATCGACATGAAAATGCGCATTTTCCCCTTAGTGGGAGTCAATCTTGTTGGAATTTATTTTGCACTGTTATTTGTGGTTGTTGTGATACTTTGAAGCTATTGGTTAACGTCAATTTGAGTTTTTATTAGATGAAACTGATAATCGCTTGTGATTGGCTGGACGTTTGTTCATAGGAGCACACGAACTACACTTCTCGACGAATGTTTGAGGGGGTTGTCGGGGAGTAGGTAGGGGGGGGGGAATGTTGTTGTCGGGGTTCGTAGTTCGTGGTTTGTTGGATTTGTTGTTGATGTATAGTGGAATTGAAAGTTTGGTTGGAAGTTTGTTGAAAAAAAGAAGAATTTACTCTTGCGGCTCGCTTTGGGTTTTTACTTACTCGTTCTGCATAAGATAGGTAAGTTTGGCAACGTCCATAGTTCGCTGGATGAGGTTCTCCGCAGTTGCAGCATCTCACGTCTGCATCTTGTTCTTTCCTTGGACACTCCTTTGATAGATGTGGTTCTGTACATTTGATGCATCTCGGAAACATGTTGCATTGGCTGCTGCCGTTGCCAAAGTTCTGGCAGCGATAACACTGGGTACGTGTGTTTCGCCGGGAATAATCTTCGAATCGTATGATGAGTTGTCCTATAGACTTGATGGATTTAATTTGGTTGATGGTTGTAGTCGGAGGAAAGGCGATCAAAAAGGACCCGGTTAGGTCGCCATATTTGTTCTTTAACTGAGTTACAGCTTCTGGAGTTAGTTTGTGTTCGGTGGTGAAACAATTTTTGCCTGTTGCGGCGTCCATATAGGGCGAGCCCTTCATCACAACTTTAACTAGTTTGTCTTCTTTGGATTGATACGTGTAGCCTTCTAGTTTCGGGTCTGAGAAAATTGATGCGCGTACTGCTTTATGATCGGTTGAGTTCTCGGTGTAGACCCAGGTTTGGCCTGGGACATTGGACGCGCTTACGATTAGAAAGACGTCATCTGCAAAAGCTTGCAGATAACATCCCTCCGGCAAGCCTATCTCGAGAAGCTCGTCCAATATAATATTCCAAAAAATAGGACCACAAACAGAGTCTTGGATGCATCATTTTGTCATATACTTGCGCGACTTTCCGTCAGCGTAAGCCAGCTCAACAGATCGATTCTCTATATAACTATGCAGGATGTTATATACGTTGCGCGGACATTTAATATTTCGCAATCTGTTGAATAGTGCTGGCCACCAAGCGTTGTCGAACGACGCTTTAATGTCTAGGGATACAGCCAGAACCTGGCGCTTTCGACCCTTCTCACGTCTGATTATATTGACTGCGTTTCGCAAAGCGTCAGTAGTAGACACCTGCTCCTTAAAACCAAATTGTCGTTCATTCTATGCCCGACGCTGTTGGCCATAACTGTTGGTCTACGCCAGGGGCTCTGTTTAGACTCATAGTACCTAATGCGTCCAATACCTCATCAACAGTGAATTCCTCTTCCTCGGCTGAATCACATACATAGGGCGAATTAAACATGTGTCGTAGTTCGTAATGTCGTAGTAAGGTGTCGTTACTGTCGTCAGGGTAAAAGTGTCTTAACAGTTTGTCGGCAGTCTCGTCACTGTCCTCGGTAAATCTGCCTTCGCACATCAGGGTCGATGGTGAACGTTGCATTGGAGCGTCTTTGATCAATCTGCCCGTCATTGACCACACATTTTCTTTATTTTGCAATTGACAGAATTCTCTAAAATGATTTGTAGAGGTGGATCTAATTAAATCAGCGTACTCCTTCTTTAGCTCAGCCTGAGCCCCCAGAAGTTGGGTGATATCCAAATTCTGGCGAATGCCTGAACGAATACGACGATGAACATCGATATACCTCTTTTTCAACACTTCCAGCTCCTTAGACCACCATGGATTATACGGTTTAGTGTTTCCACGTATTTTCATGGAGGAGAAACATGATTTGCGTATGTCCTCCGTTAATGTTTCCACAACGCAGTCCAAGGAGCCGGGAGTAATATTTTCGAAAATTGTATTTAATAATTTTGACTGTGTTAAGTTTTTGCCTAAAGAGGTTGAGAATTTCTGCCAATCTGCTGTTTTGTTCCTAAAAAGGTAAGTTGACTTTTCGACGGCTGCAGTTAAACATTGATCAACCGAAACCGTAAAAGTGATAGCATGATGGTCACATGACGGACAAATCGACTTATCAACGCTCCAAAGCGACAAACGAGAAGCGATGCCCTCGGAGGACATCGTCACATCTATAATTGATTCAAGAATGTTGCCATCCCGGACAACTTCAAATGTCGACGAGCCTCCTTCATTGCATATATTTAGATCTTGCGAATATGCAATGCTGAGGACATCATCACCTCGTTCATCTCCGATTAACGAACCCCAAGCAGGGTTCGCACCGTTAACATCACCACCTACTATAACGTGCGAGCCGTTAACTTTGCTCAAGAAATGGTTCAGATTTACCAGAGTGTCATTAACGTCTACGTCTGGCTCTATGTAAACGCTTCCAACAAACAAGAACCTGCGTCCTATGCACATCCTGATCACACAAAGATTGGTAGCACAATACTGGGACATGCCCAGCACTGCTCCAATACTCTGTTTGACCAGGATGCAGCTCTTTACCCGCGGATTATTGTTCTTGTTCTTGTTACATTGGAAGACATGTACACCAGCCAGACCTTTAACATGATTAATTCGGCCTACATATGGTTCGGTGATAAGAGCGACATCCCGGTCCCTTAGCATGAAATATTGAAGGAATTCACGATGACAAGCATACGAACGCATTAGGTTACACTGTACAAATTTTATTGTCTTACCACCCATAAGTGATCTTTTCTTTTAATCTGCCCTCCATTGCCTTAAAAATTGAACACTTATTTGAAGTAGCCGAATGTTTAATGTCCAAACTTGTTTTGTTCTTCAGGTTACTGAAATGACAATTTTTACACTTTTGTTTGTTAATATCTGTTTTATTTGGGCACTCCTCAAAGAGGTGATCACCCCCGCAAAACGAGCAGAACGGAGACCTGCAATCGCAGAACCTCCTTAAGTGACCATAAGAGAGGCATGTGAAGCACTGTCGTACTGCTAAGAATTCAGACACATGCACTCTCTCATGGTCAATATTGAGTCTTTCACAACTAATGATTGTTGCAAAAAGCTTTGGAGTCACTTGCAAAATCGCATTATATAAATGTTTGTTACGATTGTTTTTTAAGAATTTTATTTTTATTGACTTGTTCTGCAGAAGCAAGTCTCGGACCCGATCGTTCTGCGTCGTAATCACCTCTATCAGGTCATCCCTTGCTACCTCTCGAGAGATTCCCTTAATGATTATGTTAGGGTTTAAAATTACAGGTTCGTCGACTTTAAAATTTGTGTTATTTTTTAATTGAGTAGTGATTTCATCTTTTTCATTATCATCATCGAAGGTTATTTTTATTTTATTATTTGACCATTTAGTTGTTGAAACCGGTGCAAAATTTCTTTTACGGAAAGATATTACCTCTTTCCACTGTTTTATCACCTGATCGTGGTTTATTAGCGTATTATTGATTGGTGTTACGATTAAGCTAGGGAGTTTTTTGGGTTGCTTAGGTGCAACCACACCAGCATACGTTAGTTGCTGAACGGGAGGAACCTTCTTAACTTCGTCCAAAACAACTTTCAGTTCCTCCCTGATAACTTCCCTGAGACACATTTCACCTGCGATTTCGGTTAACTGAAAAGTTTGGTTGGAAGTTGCCAATAAGTTTTTTTTTTTTGAAATATCGTTAATATTGTCCAAACACTCTAGAATTGATATTTTAATTGAATTTTTTAAATTTCCGCTTAAAGCAACTTGCTCCTTAAGTGTTTTGCCTCAATAACTAATAATTTAGACGCTTCCTCGTAGGAATCCATTATAAATTTAAATTACTTCCAAATAATTTAGATAAACGTCAGTTATAAATTTTTCCAATTCTTCCTTAAAATAGCTCAAAATTCTAAAAACGTTATAGTGGTCTAACTCTTATTGACCCGTTGTAATTTTCTACGTTGAAATTATTTCCAAATTACGATATATGTAAATTTCCAATTTTTGACAAACGTCAATCATAAAGTTTTCAAGTTCTTCCTTAAAATAGCTCAAAATCCTAAAAATGTTATATTGGTCTGACCCTTATTGACCCGTCGTATTTTCCAAGCCAAAATTATTTCGAAATAACGAAATTTTTTTGTAATTTTCCAATTTTAACAAACGTCAGATATAAATTTTCAAATTTTTGCCTAAAAACAGCTCGAAATTCCAAAATTTTTACACTGATCCAACCCTTATTGACTCGTCAAATTTTCTATGCAGAAATTATATTTTATTATGTAATTGAACCGCTAAAAATATTAGGATAACGCAGGAGCGACATGCAACACATGCAGACTCGTCGGAGGTCACTGGTTAGGTTCACTCCTAAGTACTTAATTGAAGTGTTTTGATTCGTCCATTCAACTTCTTGATTATAAATTTATTTATGTTTAGTGGGTTAACAAATCTTTTCAGGGCGAAGATTTTTGTTTCGGTTTTAATTGGATTGAGTTTAATTTTCCATTTTGTGCTTCATTTTTCAAGATTGTTAACCCCTTTGTTTTTCTAAAAAATCAAGATAGGTTAACAAAATATCATTAAAATCACCCAAGTAACATTTTAAAGAGTTAACACCGGGCTAACACTACGGTGTTAATTGCATAAAAGTGTAAATTCCGTGTTAAACACCTATTTATCTAGGTGTTATACACGTGGCTCAGTATAGTTTGCCGAGTGTTGAAACACCACAGCAACACCAAAGGAAACACGGTGGTAACACCGAGTTGACACTGGTGTATTACTGGTGTTTTAAGTATGTTACTGTGGTGTTAAAACACTTGGCAAACTATATTGAACCACGTGTTAAACACCAAGCTGGCACGTGTTATACACCAGAGAGACACCATGGTAAACCTGAACAGACACTGGTGTATTACTGGTGTTACTGTGGTGTTTTAGCACTCGGCGAACACCACAGAGCCAGTTTACAAGTGTAAAATAGCCATCCGTAAAAATGGCAGCAGATACCGTCTCGCTTAATCAATCAACTTCCTCTGGGTCACTTACGTTCACAAACTCGATCGTTTGTCTTTGGCAGGGATGAAGCATCTCCGCCGGCGACGTACGACCCTGTAAGATGACGCCATCAGGAAGATGGTCGATTGTTCTAGTCACTTTCACCTCCTCTATCTTCGCAACTTCCCTCACCTTAAGTTCGATGGGGATGAACCCAGCGAGAGCTAACGCAGATATTGCCGAGACGGTTCGAAAACGTCGTATGGCCCTAATGGCAAATACCCTTTGAAAAGAACGTAACCAACATCGCATGTATTTCTATTTGAGCGCTCCACACCAAATACTAGCCCCGTAGGTCAAAATGGGCTCGACGACAGAATGATATATTGTCTCAACATTTTCGGGGTGGATACCCCAAGTTGGACGTACATATTTACATAAATTTTGAAAAATTTTACTAGTTTTAGAAATGATGAATTTAACATGTTCTACGAATTTCAAGTGTTGGTCCAAAATTATCCCTAACATTTTAATAAAAGGTTCAAATTTCAATTTTTGTGTGCCAAAATAGATACTGGTTAATTTAGATTTTGGTGTGAAAGCGATTGCTTGAGTTTTTGCAGCGCTGAAAGTTAATTTAACTCCAGCGCCCCACTCAGCAATTAAACTTTGTGCGATGTTCGTTATTTCTTCGAGTTTCATTGTGCTGGTCGCACTCACGATTAAAAAGACACCATCTGCAAATGCTTGCAGATGACATCCTTCGGGCAAGCCTAAATCTAAGAGTTCGTCCAGCACAATGTTCCAAAAAGTAGGTCCACAAACAGAGCCTTGAATACATCCCTTCGTCATCTTTTTCAGCGATTTTCCGTCAGCGTAGACCAGCTCAACAGACCGATCTTCAATATAGCTCTTAAGGAGTCTATATATATATTCGGTGGGCATTGAATATTCCATAGTCTGTTAAAAAGAGCTGGCCACCATGCATTGTCGAACGCCGCCTTGATATCAAGGGATACACCAAGTACCAGTCTCTTACGATTTTTCTCACGCCTGATTTTTTCGATCGCATTGCGTAATGCCTCGGAGGTGGAGGTTTGTTCTTTAAAACCGTATTGTTTTGAATTCCATGCTTGATGCTGCTGGCCGTAATAAAGTAATCGTTTGGTAAAAAGTTTTTCTAATATCTTTCCAAAGACCGGGAGGATGCCAATCGGGCGAAATGACGACAGGTCGTTTTGATCCGACCTGTTCGCTTTGGGTAGTATTTTAACGAAAGCCCTCTTCCACGGTTTTGGAAAGTGGCCAGCCCTCAATATGAATTTAGTAAGTTGGTTAAAAATTTAAGGTGCTCCTCAGCAAACGCAATGCAAATATCAGACGTAAGATTATCTAGGCCCGGTGCTCTGTTTGGACTCATGCTGCTTAATGCGCTCCACACCTCGCCGTCCGTGAACTCTTTCTCATCTTCAGTGTCACAAACGTAGGGCGAATCAAACATGTGTCGAAGTTCGGTGTGTCTCAGTCGCGTGTCGTCGGGGTAAAAGTGGTTTATTAGTTTTGTCGCTGTCTCATCACTGTTAGTGGTAACTTATTCTCGCACATTAACGTTAGCGGAGGGTGTTTTAATGGAGCATCTTTGATCAATCTGTTTGTCATGGACCATACATTTTCTTTATTCTGCAGATTACAAAATTGTCTAAAATGTTTTATAGAAGTGCTTTTGATCAGCTCACCATATTCCTGCTTTTGCAGTTGGTATTCTTGTAAAAGATGTGTTATATCAACATTTTGCTTTTTACAAGATTGAATATGGTGATGCAGTCTTATGCACTTCTTTTTCAAGTCTTCTAACTCATTAGACCACCATGGATTATACGGTTTAGAGTTTCCACGTATTTTCATTGAGGCAAAACAACTGTTTCGAATGTCCTCTGTGAGTTTCTCTACGGTTAAGTCTAATTCGTTAGAAAATATATTTTCGAAATTAGTTTCTAATAATTTGGATTTGTCGAGATGTTCTAATAATTTATCTTTAAATTTGGTCCAATTTGCAATTTTGTTTCTAAATATGTATGTGGAATTAGTGCAATTTGCACTAATTTGGTTTTTTACTGAAATTTGGAATGTAATCGCATTATGATCCGAGGACGGACAGATTGAATTGTCGACACTCCACCGTGATAGCTGGTTGACAATGCTCTCGGAGGCCATCGTTACGTCGATAACAGATACTAAGAGGTTACCATTTCTGATAACCTCGAACGTCGGTGATTCTCCAACATTACATACGTTTAGATCATGTGAGTATGCAATGTTTAGAACATCATCACCACGGCTGTCACTGTTATGGGATCCCCATGCGGGGTTGATCCCATTCACGTCACCGCCAATGATAACATGCGATCCTTTGATGTCGTGTAGGAAATTGTCTAAGTTCACTAGAGTACTGTTTGCGTCTATGTCAGGCTCGATATATATGCTTCCAATGTACAAATACCGCTGCTTAAATGTTATTCTAGCTATTGCTAAGTTTGTGTCAGTACTTGGTATGTCCCAATACTCTTCTTTATTAAAATAACGCTTTTTGTTCTGATATTACCGGCAGCGGATTTGCTACTTTGGAAGACATATACTCCGTCCATACCTTTAACATGATTAACTCGTCTTACGTAAGGTTCGCTTATGAGAGCGATATTTCTATCGCTCTTCATAAAATAAGAAAGGAATTCACGATAAGCGAGATAAGAGCGCATCAAGTTACACTGTACAAAATTTAATGAACTACTCGCCATAATTTATATCATCCCTAATCCTTCCCTCCATCAATTTATGTACCCCGCATTGGTTTGAAATAGCAGAATGATTTGTATTAACTTTAAAGTTGGAGTGTAGATTATTAGCTGTGCAATTAGCGCACTTGGCGTTTAAATTGCTGTTCTTGTTCCTACACTCGATAAAATTGTGCGATCCCGCACAAAAAGAGCACACCGCTATAGGCTCTTTACAGAATTTGGACGTATGGCCATAACGGCGACAACGGAAGCATTGCTTAATGTTGAAGTATTCTTCTACATGCACGCGATCATGATCGATATTTATTTTACCTTGTTTATTGATGCTGTTAAAAACGTTAAATTTAGCTTCCAGAACAGCATTATAAAGTTTTTTATTTTTGTTGTTTTTAATGAATTTTAATTTGAGATCGTCTTTTTCCGAAATTGAGTTCTTTATAATGCTGTTCTGGCATATTAAGACATCTAATAACTCGTTCTCGCCCACCTCTCTTGAAATACCTTTTAATATTATATGTGGGTTGCTTAATACTAGTTCTTCACAATTTAAATTTAAGTTACCTGCAAGAGAATTCTTTAAATCATTTTTTTCCTCAATCGATGACAATTCAATTTTGAGTTTGTTGTCAGAGGTTTTTTTAATAGAATTTGGAGCGTATGATTTTTTGTTAAAAGAAATTGCCTCTTTCCGCCTACGGGTTAATTCTTCATGGCTAATCTTGACAGAAGATTTGGAAGATATTAGTAGAGATGGGCATTTTTTAGTTTTTTGATGTCTTTCCGTACATTGTATAGCTTCAGCGAAGGTTTTAATTTGAGGAGTTTTACAGGTTTCAGCTAACAAGTCTTTTTTAAGATGTTTAGCTCCTCCCTAATTACATTTCTTAACACATTTCCCCCTGAGGCATCGGATAAGTCTAAATTTTTATTGGAAATTGCCAATATGTTTATTTTTTTCGAAATATCGTTGATAGTGTCCAAACACTTTAGAATTGATAATTTAATTGCATTTTTTAAATTTCCACTTAAAGCAACTTGCTCCTTAATTTTTTTTGTCTCATTAACTAATAATTTACACGCTTCCTATACACTATAAACTTAAAATTAAACACTATAGTGTTTAATTTCATGAAGTGTAAATCCGGTATTAAGCACCTAGTTGACACGTGTTAAAACACCAAAACAACACCAGAGAGACACTTAGTAGACACTGGTGTATTACTAGTGTTACTGTGGTGTTTAAACACTCATATTTAATCACACATTTAATTTTTCACTTTATTTGTATTTCAACATATTATAGAGGCCCAATTATATTTTTAATTAATTTATTACTTGTATGCATTTCTTATATTGAATTACACATTATACACTAATTATAATTTATATGATTTATTTATTAATATAAATATATATTAAATAAAAAAAAATAAATAAGTTAAGCTTTTATTGAAATGATTTTTCGTGGTCATCATCTTCATCGTCTTCTTGATTCCTGTAAAACCATATTCTATATTATTTTATATTGATGCTTATATTTGGTACATGAAGTACCAAGCGATAATCAATTTACCTTGATTTATTTAATCTTTTTTTGGTATTCATCCAAAATGCTCTCCATGTTTCTCGATAGTTTCAACGATACAAAACATTCTGATATTTTACAATTATTAACAGTTCTCAAACAAATTACTTTTTTACATAAAGTAAAAAAAATCAATATTTTAGTGTTGGTAACTTTGCTACGATTTGATTTTGAAAATTGAACAATTTCAAATTTATTAGCAGTTTTCTGCAATAAATTATATTAGTTTCGAATTTTACTTAAAATTTTGGTTTGTGTGCATTGTAATTTATTTAAATTGACTATCTTTATTTAGAACGCACATTTTGTATTTTATTATCAGTTCCGAATTAGCTTTTTTGAAGGTCGAGGTTACTTAATTAGTTTTGTTTGACAGTATTTTGCAATCCGTTTTTCTGAGGTCATCAGCAATAAAGGACTAAATAAATAAGAATCTAAGCCGACTTATTATGGCTGATTTAATAAAACTTTTTAACTTCTTACTTCTTAACTTCTTACAGTCCTGTGGTTGGCTAGAAGGCTATTGGCGCCATTTTAGTTACCAATAACACAAAAATATATAATTTACTATATAATTTATGAACGATTCTAAATTAATTAAGTAACCAATCAGAACACAGCAATTTAAAATAACAAATCACCACGGTGTTATTTTAGTAATGAACACACCATTGTATCACCAGAGTGGTACTTTGGTAGTAAAGACACCGTTGTATCGCCACGGTGTCAATAGAGTAGTAAAAACACTAACTAAAATTGTAATTTTATATTTCAACGGTGTTACTTGAGAGCTAAACGCACCATTAAATCACCACGGTGTTATTTTAGTAATGAAAACACCATTGTTATCACCACAGCAGTACTTTGGTAGTAAAGACACCTTTGTATCGCCACGGTGTCAATAGAGTAGTAATAACACTAACTAAAATTGTAATTTTATATTTCAACGGTGTTACTTGAGTGCTAAACGCACCATTAAATCACCACAGTGTTATTTTAGTAATGAAAACACCATTGTATCACCACAATGGTACTTTGGTAGTAAAGACACCGTTGTATCGCCACGGTGTCAATAGAGTAGTAAAAACACTAACTAAAATTGTAATTTTATATTTCAACGGTGTTACTTGAGTGCTAAACGCACCATTAAATCGCCACGGTGTTATTTTAGTAATGAAAACACCAATGTATCACCACAGTGGTACTTTGGTAGTAAAGACAGCATTGTATCGAAACGGTGTCAATAGAGTAGTAAAAACACTAACTAAAATTGTAATTTTATATTTCAACGATGTTACTTGAGTGTGAAAAGCACCATTAAATCACCACAGTGTTATTTTAGTAATGAAAACACCATTGTATCACCACAGTGGTACTTTGGTAGTAAAGACAGCGTTGTATCGAAACGGTGTCAATAGAGTAGTAAAAACACTAACTAAAATTGTAATTTTATATTTCAACGGTGTTACTTGAGTGCTAAACGCACCATTAAATCGCCACGGTGTTATTTTAGTAATGAAAACACCAATGTATCACCACAGTGGTACTTTGGTAGTAAAGACAGCATTGTATCGAAACGGTGTCAATAGAGTAGTAAAAACACTAACTAAAATTGTAATTTTATATTTCAACGATGTTACTTGAGTGTGAAAAGCACCATTAAATCACGACGGTGTTATTTTAGTAATGAATACACCATTGTTATCACCACAGCAGTACTTTGGTAGTAAAGACACCGTTGTATCGCCACGGTGTCACTAGAGTAGTAAAAACACTAACTAAAATTGTAATTTTATATTTCAACGGTGTTACTTGAGTGCTAAACGCACCATTAAATCACCACGGTGTTATTTTAGTAATGAAAACACCATTGTTGTCACCACAGTAGTACTTTGGTAGTAAAGACACCTTTGTATCGCCACGGTGTCAATAGAGTAGTAAAAACACTAACTAAAATTGTACTTTTATATTTCAACGATTATACTTGAGTGTGAAAAGCACCATTAAATCACAACGGTGTTATTTTAGTAATGAAAACACCATTGTATCACCACAATGGTACTTTGGTAGTAAAGACACCGTTGTATCGCCACGGTGTCAATAGAGTAGTAAAAACACTAACTAAAATTGTAATTTTATATTTCAACGGTGTTACTTGAGTGCTAAACGCACCATTAAATCACCACAGTGTTATTTTAGTAATGAAAACACCATTGTATCACCACAGTGGTACTTTGGTAGTAAAGACAGCGTTGTATCACCACGGTGTCAATAGAGTAGTAAAAACACTAACTAAAATTGTAATTTTATATTTCAACAGTATTACTTCAGTGTTAAAAGCACCATTAAATCACCACTGTGTTATTTTAGTAATGAAAACACCATTGTATCACCACAATGGTACTTTGGTAGTAAAGACACCGTTGTATCGCCACGGTGTCAATAGAGTAGTAAAAACACTAACTAAAATTGTAATTTTATATTTCAACGGTGTTACTTCAGTGTTAAAAGCACCATTAAATCACCACGGTGTTATTTTAGTAATGAAAACACCATTGTATCACCACAGTGGTACTTTGGTAGTAAAGACAACGTTGTATCGCCACGGTGTCAATAGAGTAGTAAAAACACTAACTAAAATTGTAATTTTATATTTCAACGGTGTTACTTCAGTGTTAAAAGCACCATTAAATCACCACGGTGTTATTTTAGTAATGAAAACACCATTGTATCACCACAGTGGTACTTTGGTAGTAAAGACAACGTTGTATCGCCACGGTGTCAATAGAGTAGTAAAAACACTAACTAAAATTGTAATTTTATATTTCAACGGTGTTACTTCAGTGTTAAAAGCACCATTAAATCACCACTGTGTTATTTTAGTAATGAAAACACCATTGTATCACCACAGTAGTACTTGGGTAGTAAAGACACCGTTGTATCGCCACGGTGTCAATAGAGTAGTAAAAACACTGACTAAAATTGTAATTTTATATTTCAACGATGTTACTTGAGTGTGAAAAGCACCATTAAATCACCACGGTGTTATTTTAGTAATGAATACACCATTGTTATCACATCAGCAGTACTTTGGTAGTAAAGACACCGTTGTATCGCCACGGTGTCACTAGAGTAGTAAAAACACTAACTAAAATTGTAATTTTATATTTCAACGGTGTTACTTGAGTGCTAAACGCACCATTAAATCACCACGGTATTATTTTAGTAATGAAAACACCATTGTTGTCACCACAGTAGTACTTTGGTAGTAAAGACACCTTTGTATCACCACGGTGTCAATAGAGTAGTAAAAACACTAACTAAAATTGTAATTTTATATTTCAACGATGTTACTTGAGTGTGAAAAGCACCATTAAATCACAACGGTGTTATTTTAGTAATGAAAACACCATTGTATCACCACAATGGTACTTTGGTAGTAAAGACACCGTTGTATCACCACGGTGTCAATAGAGTAGTAAAAACACTAACTAAAATTGTAATTTTATATTTCAACAGTATTACTTCAGTGTTAAAAGCACCATTAAATCACCACTGTGTTATTTTAGTAATGAAAACACCATTGTATCACCACAATGGTACTTTGGTAGTAAAGACACCGTTGTATCGCCACGGTGTCAATAGAGTAGTAAAAACACTAACTAAAATTGTAATTTTATATTTCAACGGTGTTACTTCAGTGTTAAAAGCACCATTAAATCACCACGGTGTTATTTTAGTAATGAAAACACCATTGTATCACCACAGTGGTACTTTGGTAGTAAAGACAACGTTGTATCGCCACGGTGTCAATAGAGTAGTAAAAACACTAACTAAAATTGTAATTTTATATTTCAACGGTGTTACTTCAGTGTTAAAAGCACCATTAAATCACCACTGTGTTATTTTAGTAATGAAAACACCATTGTTGTCACCACAGTAGTACTTTGGTAGTAAAGACACCTTTGTATCGCCACGGTGTCAATAGAGTAGTAAAAACACTAACTAAAATTGTAATTTTTTATTTCAACGATGTTACTTGAGTGTGAAAAGCACCATTAAATCACAACGGTATTATTTTAGTAATGAAAACACCATTGTATCACCACAATGGTACTTTGGTAGTAAAGACACCGTTGTATCGCCACGGTGTCAATAGAGTAGTAAAAACACTAACTAAAATTGTAATTTTATATTTCAACGGTGTTACTTGAGTGCTAAACGCACCATTAAATCACCACAGTGTTATTTTAGTAATGAAAACACCATTGTATCACCACAGTGGTACTTTGGTAGTAAAGACAGCGTTGTATCACCACGGTGTCAATAGAGTAGTAAAAACACTAACTAAAATTGTAATTTTATATTTCAACAGTATTACTTCAGTGTTAAAAGCACCATTAAATCACCACTGTGTTATTTTAGTAATGAAAACACCATTGTATCACCACAATGGTACTTTGGTAGTAAAGACACCGTTGTATCGCCACGGTGTCAATAGAGTAGTAAAAACACTAACTAAAATTGTAATTTTATATTTCAACGGTGTTACTTCAGTGTTAAAAGCACCATTAAATCACCACGGTGTTATTTTAGTAATGAAAACACCATTGTATCACCACAGTGGTACTTTGGTAGTAAAGACAACGTTGTATCGCCACGGTGTCAATAGAGTAGTAAAAACACTAACTAAAATTGTAATTTTATATTTCAACGGTGTTACTTCAGTGTTAAAAGCACCATTAAATCACCACTGTGTTATTTTAGTAATGAAAACACCATTGTTGTCACCACAGTAGTACTTTGGTAGTAAAGACACCTTTGTATCGCCACGGTGTCAATAGAGTAGTAAAAACACTAACTAAAATTGTAATTTTTTATTTCAACGATGTTACTTGAGTGTGAAAAGCACCATTAAATCACAACGGTGTTATTTTAGTAATGAAAACACCATTGTATCACCACAATGGTACTTTGGTAGTAAAGACACCGTTGTATCGCCACGGTGTCACTAGAGTAGTAAAAACACTAACTAAAATTGTAATTTTATATTTCAACGGTGTTACTTGAGTGCTAAACGCACCATTAAATCACCACGGTATTATTTTAGTAATGAAAACACCATTGTTGTCACCACAGTAGTACTTTGGTAGTAAAGACACCTTTGTATCACCACGGTGTCAATAGAGTAGTAAAAACACTAACTAAAATTGTAATTTTATATTTCAACGATGTTACTTGAGTGTGAAAAGCACCATTAAATCACAACGGTGTTATTTTAGTAATGAAAACACCATTGTATCACCACAATGGTACTTTGGTAGTAAAGACACCGTTGTATCGCCACGGTGTCAATAGAGTAGTAAAAACACTGACTAAAATTGTAATTTTATATTTCAACGGTGTCACTTTAGTGTGAAAAGCACCATTAAATCACAACGGTGTTATTTTAGTAATGAAACCACCATTGTATCACCACAATGGTACTTTGGTAGTAAAGACACCGTTGTATCGCCACGGTGTCAATAGAGTAGTAAAAACACTAACTAAAATTGTAATTTTATATTTCAACGGTGTTACTTGAGTGCTAAACGCACCATTAAATCACCACAGTGTTATTTTAGTAATGAAAACACCATTGTATCACCACAATGGTACTTTGGTAGTAAAGACACCGTTGTATCGCCACGGTGTCAATAGAGTAGTAAAAACACTGACTAAAATTGTAATTTTTTATTTCAACGGTGTCACTTTAGTGTGAAAAGCACCATTAAATCACCACGGTGTTATTTTAGTAATGAAAACACCACTGTATCACCACAGTAGTACTTGGGTAGTAAAGACACCGTTGTATCGCCACGGTGTCAATAGAGTAGTAAAAACACTGACTAAAATTGTAATTTTATATTTCAACGGTGTCACTTTAGTGTGAAAAGCACCATTAAATCACAACGGTGTTATTTTAGTAATGAAACCACCATTGTATCACCACAATGGTACTTTGGTAGTAAAGACACCGTTGTATCGCAACGATGTCACTAGAGTAGTAAAAACACTAACTAAAATTGTAATTTTATATTTCAACGGTGTTACTTCAGTGTTAAAAGCACCATTAAATCACCACGGTGTTATTTTAGTAATGAAAACACCACTGTATCACCACAGTAGTACTTGGGTAGTAAAGACACCGTTGTATCGCCACGGTGTCAATAGAGTAGTAAAAACACTAACTAAAATTGTAATTTTATATTTCAACGGTGTTACTTGAGTGCTAAACGCACCATTAAATCACCACAGTGTTATTTTAGTAATGAAAACACCATTGTTATCACCTCAGTAGTACTTTGGTAGTAAAGACACCGTTGTATCGCCACGGTGTCAATAGAGTAGTAAAAACACTAACTAAAATTGTAATTTTATATTTCAACGGTGTTACTTCAGTGTTAAAAGCACCATTAAATCACCACGGTGTTATTTTAGTAATGAAAACACCATTGTATCACCACAGTGGTACTTTGGTAGTAAAGACAGCGTTGTATCGAAACGCTGTCAATAGAGTAGTAAAAACACTAACTAAAATTGTAATTTTATATTTCAACGGTGTTACTTCAGTGTTAAAAGCACCATTAAATCACCACGGTGTTATTTTAGTAATGAAAACACCACTGTATCACCACAGTAGTACTTGGGTAGTAAAGACACCGTTGTATCGCCACGGTGTCAATAGAGTAGTAAAAACACTGACTAAAATTGTAATTTTATATTTCAACGGTGTCACTTTAGTGTGAAAAGCACCATTATATCACAACGGTGTTATTTTAGTAATGAAACCACCATTGTATCACCACAATGGTACTTTGGTAGTAAAGACACCGTTGTATCGCCACGGTGTCAATAGAGTAGTAAAAACACTAACTAAAATTGTAATTTTATATTTCAACGGTGTTACTTGAGTGCTAAACGCACCATTAAATCACCACGGTGTTATTTTAATAATGAAAACACCATTGTATCACCACAGTGGTACTTTGGTAGTAAAGACAGCGTTGTATCGCCACGGTGTCAATATAGTAGTAAAAACACTAACTAAAATTGTAATTTTATATTTCAACGGTGTTACTTCAGTGTTAAAAGCACCATTAAATCACCACGGTGTTATTTTAGTAATGAAAACACCATTTTATCACAATAGTGGTCCTTTAGTAGTAAAAACACCAGTTTAACACCAAGGTGTTAAAATACACGGTGTTTTCTTGGTGTTTTAGGTACCATGGTGTAAAAATTGTTACTTGGGCAATGTCCCTGATTCACATCATAATTACTTCTACTTACCTTGATATATCTTCAAAGCTCTAAGTAGAAATCGGTGAAAATAAAAAGATACGGGATTGTCCACCAAACACTCGTTCACCTTTTCGCAGAAACCCTCCACACTCCAGGAAGCACAATTGTTGTCGTTTCTCCAGTTGTACAAGATTAAGAAGAGTTTTCTCAAAGCTGAAAAATATCCTTCATCACATATGTTCTGTTTTGTCATTGCGTGTCATTTCGTGTCATTGCACATCAAATCTGTTCTGTCTTCTTCATTTAGATCGCCCATGTTGCTCAATATATCGGCAGCGTGTATTCTCTTTGGATATTTGGCTCTTTCCCCATATATCTCTCCCACATCATACCTTACATTTATTTCCTTTAAGTGGTCTAGTTTCTATTTGGCAGTGAAGTCATTGAGAACTTTATCCATTAGAGGTTCACTGGTCTTTTGGTTGCTTTCTATTATTCCCATTTCGTTGAAGAAATGCCTTCTAGTTGTTAGGAATGTCAACACTTTGCTTTTTCCCAATGGTTCTTTCATTATGTCTCCCATCTCCAACTCTACTGTGCTTGGATTAACTATTATCAGAGTAGTATAGCTTCTTATTGAAGATCTGGCTGTTTGATATGATTAAAGTGCCTCATCTGGATGCAGAGTAATAGAGACTCTTAGAAACTCCCTGTCAAAAATCACGCATTTTTATTCATTTTTCTGGAAGAACACCCACAAAAGTTGATGACATCGATTTAATGACCCCCAAATTAACCAATAGTGAACTGTTTACATAATACTTATAATTTTGACTTGCTAAGCGACCTTTACGACCAAGAATGTCCAGTGTATGGAACAAACCAAACCGATGCAAGAATCTGTCCGATCGGACACGCTTACCCCTGCTAGCTAAGACGGCGCACAGTGGGATGAAACCCTGAATTCGTGGCTATTAATCAAAAACCCATCTAATTTGGGTGAAAATCTATACTAGGGGGTTTTTGGGGTCACTGGTTACGAATCCAAAATCAAAAATGTCAAAAAAGAAAATGGCGGACCCAAAACGGTACTAAATTTATTCAAAAACACATAGAATTCGGGTGAAAATCTGTACTCGGAGATTTTTGGGGTGGTTGATTACGAATCCTGAACACAAATTTCAAAAACAACATGACGGACCGAAAACGGTATAAAATTTCTTCAAAAATCCGTCTGATTCGGGTGAAAATCTGTACTGGGGTTTTTTGGGGTGGCTGATTACGAATCCAAAGTCAATAAACTCAAAAACAAAATGGCGGATCCAAAACGGTGACAAATTTTTTCAAAAATCCATCTAATTTGGGTGAAAATCTATACTCGGGGGTTGTTGGGGTTGCTGATGACAAATCTCAAGTCAAAAACCTCAAAACCAAAATGGTGGACAAAAACAGTAACAAATTTTTTCGAAAACCTGTCCAATTCGGGTGAAAATCTGTACTTCAGGGTTACTTCCAAGGGATTTTGTGACACCCTGTATTATTACAATACAAGGTATAACAAGGTTACAACTAAATAAACAAATTATGGTAATACAGGATTACAGAGATTCCCTAGTCTGTTGTCCTCTACAACAATAATTTACGTATTATATTTTTATAATAAAAATTCCATTCAGTATGGCTTTAATCATAGGTTAAACTGGGTTGTACTTATAACTTTTTTATTTTAAATCAACATTTCTCTACAATAAATATTGTTATCGACGATATCTATAGAATTATTGCATCATGCGGATGAGCAAGAGTCATATATACGCTATGACCACTTTGTTACGAACACTATATACGCCAAGACAGCTATAAGTATAAGCATAGATTAATACTTTACAGATAGCTAATGGTTGGTAAAAAAATTAGCAACACATTTTTTAGTTCTTTATTAAGCATTCAGATGGAGCACGAATGCTCCCGGTCTTACAGTCACTAGATAGATACAGTACCGCAAACCAATAGGCCAATGAGTTAGAGAGAGAACGTTAATTAGGGCCCCAATATGTCGTCATTCGGAAATGTCAAACGACATTTGTTGTAATTTTTACAATTTTTTCCCTAAAATTATTAAAATTAAAATTAAAAATAAACAAAAATATGCAGGAAAATACATACATAAGACGAAATGTATTGTTTTAACTTGTCATTATTGAAAAATTATAACCTCAGTTACAATTTTGCAACTTTTTTTAAATTTCCCGCATAAATTAGGGCCCCAATATGGCCGGCCTTTGCGGTACTGTATCTATCTAGTAATAAGACCCGGTCTTATTAGTCATTAGTCATTATAGCGTTGTTGTTGCAATGGTAAGATCAACGATAACAAAAATTTTTATTATACCATAAATGACAATGATATGCCGTGAAGTATCATCAACAAGATATACATACACTGTCTGATATGACTAACGAATAACTTAATACGTCCCAAGTCAACAGCTTTTTAAAACAACATATGTATTTGCTTTACCTTTGAACAAGACTACATTAAAATCAGATATATTATTATTAATTAAAATGGTTATACTAGGTATTTAAATTTAAAAAATTATTTTCATCCATCTCTTATAATAAAGGTACGCTGTTTAAAATAATTATGTTAAAATGTGAAAGTGCGAATAGATAAACGAAAAAGTGTTAATTTAACAGAGAAAAAAAGGTGACTTGTCTTTTATCTCATAATCTCAATTAATTATGCTAAATGAAAAAGTAGACCATTTTCCTTTTTTTGTCTAAATTATTAGACAAAGCAAAAAGGTTGTCCACAAAAATAGAAGCATTAACATTTTGAAAAGTTAAGATGACTTTCTATTATGTAATACACAGTAATACGTAAGCTTTCAGGAATTTATTCGATCAGTTATGTTTATAAAATCGGCACGGTCTGGGGAATCACAGTCATCATATCTCAGTCATTACATATGCAATTAGCAAATTTGCATTCTCATATCAGTAAACTGACTGCATTTAAAGAGAGAATGTCTAAATAAAAATGGAAATTGTCATCGTTTTAAGTAACACTTGCGAGTTAGGTATCTTCGTTGTTTAACTTGATTCATTTTCATTTTATGTTTCGACTTGTTAGTTACAGTTTTATTTTATAGTTTTGATAGTCCACAAAATTACAACAGTCGAAAATTAGTCAATTTCTGTGTCTTTTTTATGATAAGCAAGCATCAGGATAAGAATCTTTCTCCAATTTAAGAATGGATTAAATTTGCTGAAGCTGTTGAGGAGTTATTTTCCAACTTCGCCGACTTGAAAAGTAAATTTAAATATGTAAGTTAAAAATGCTCACTATATATTTTTAATCAAATTATAAAATTCTAAACGCAATTGCAGGTTTGCATTTTATGATCCGGATACTCGAAGTGGATTTTTTCAAACCGATTACTACACGTATGCGTCGTTCAATGCCTCTCGCCGAAGAAAAGAAAAATTACCAAAACCTCATAGATTGCAGGGACTGAAACTTCAGAAATTATAGATAATGAATATGAGATTCATTCAATGAATTTTCTAAATCATTGTTCAGAATCGAAGATTTTAAAACCAAAATGTTTGAAACTTACAAATACCGAATAAAAATCAAGGAAATATTTTAACCGAATTTCATCAACTTGTTGGTACTTTTGGACTGGTAATATTCTATAACATTAATAAAATTGTCATCTTTTTAAAAATTTATAAAGCATTTTTAGGCAGATCAAGGATTTGAAATTATGATTCCATGCAAAGGTCACAAACTTTTAAACACTTTCCTCTGCAAATTAAGTAAAATTTTTGAAGTGAGAAATCAAAAACAAATCCAACTTTCGATATTGAAGAAGATATACCAAATTGTATGTGATTAAGGGGTCGTCCTTTAATCACGCGAGGTTTTTTAAGCCACTTTTTTACCCCCCCCCTTCCCCCTAGTGATCCGTGGTGAGGTTTTAAGCTAACCCCTCCCCCCCTCACAATATCACGTGTATTTTTTTACTGAAAAATATCTTATTTTCAGAAACGGTTGAAAAATGATAAAAAAACAAAAGAAAAATTATAATAAAATCAGATTTTGAAAACCACAATAGAATAAAATTGAGAATTTAATATTACTATACTTGAAACATTAAGCTCTATGCTCAAGTTTTCATACAGACACGAAGGTTGTAAGTTTGCAAATTGAAAGACACAAAGACAAGAATGTGGGTGTTTTATTATGAAAAACAAAATAATAAATTACAATATGGAACCTGTACATTTAAAAGGCCTAGTCTTCGTCGGACCATGGATTTGCTTGACTGTTTTCCACACTAAGAAATGGCGTAGCATTTTGAAGCTCAGCTGTAGGTACTTGTTGCCGAAGGACAGACAGACAGATATCGTCCTCTTCGAGCCACTCGCCATCATCATTTTCGCGCACCACGCAGAGAATCTCAGTAGAAGCAATCGAGCGCCGCCTAATAATACGTATAGGACGAACATTATGTGCCTCTGCACTATAATTGATCAGTTCCAAAGTTCGAGAATGCAGAGAGATCTTGTGTGCTTGAACATTCTTCTTTGTACAGAAATACAACCAACACTGCTTGCATATTCTTCCTACAAGCTGCTTACGATCATCCTTTAGGCTCGGACAATAAAGGTCATAAGGCAATTTGCCAAAATCTTCAAAAATTTTAGGAGTAATACTAAGAGACTGTCGCAGGAGAAATGGAGCAAATGTCTTGCCGTCGTGGTCTTCAGGCTTCGGAATACATGGGCCACAGGACGACTGGAGAATCGGGTACGGAGGTGGCACGAAGCGTTGCGGAAGAATAAGTCGAAGAGAGCTCCGCATCTTTTTACAGCAAGCACGGTCGTCACACTTCACCACCTGAGTAGAAAATGATATAAAGATATTTTAATTCTTCAAGTTTTTACTTAACGTTATACAAGGGCGTTGCATTAGAAAGACATAAAAGAAATACTACAATAGAAATTTTTTTTAAATTTTAAATATTTAAAAATTTTAAATTTTGTTTAAATTTTGATTACGTTGATTTGATTGGTAACACCAATCAGTCTTCATGGCGGGTATTGTTTTGGATTTAATAAACAGTTTACTGTACCTGAAGCAAATACTGGCTCTCTCGGACATGCTCACTATACCACTGCGGAGGAGGCAGATCTGGAATAAACCTTTCAGCAATGTCATTGGGTTCAACATACTCTGCAACAACGTCATGACCGTCGATAACTATAGAGTTCCACACTTCAGCAAGCACTTTTCCAGCCTTCTGGAAGTTCTTTTTTTCAAGATCAGCATCCGTAGTTCTTCCTTGTCCATCTAGATGGGTTCCATGAGCATCATGAGGAAGTATAAGGCCAGACAATTCCCGGCTCAAAGGTGCCATTCTTCTCTCAACGCGCTTCTCCCAGGTGCATTGGTGAAGACAAATATGGCATCTAGATCGTGCTCGACGAAGTGGTGCACTGCATGCGAAATAACCTTCAGATATCTCGGGTTTTCGTCAGGTCCTCCATCAGATGAAACCAACACAACTGGTTTCAGGTGTCCTTCATCGGTCCACATAATTTCGTTAAAATTGTCCAAAGTAGCAAGCCTGTTGAAGTCGACAGCATGCGATGAAGCTGTCGATGAAGAATGTTTACCGCTTCTAACAGCCACGTATGTTGGGCCAGAGTACGTTATTGCTTCGGCGCGGCCCATATCATTGGCTTTAATGATACATCCGGCATATACACTGGGGATCAATTTGTGTTTTGAGGCAATTACCCAATCATGATCAGGCAATGAAACGCGATATTCGACATGCATCAATAAAGGAGCTTGTTTACTTGCAGCCGTCAAGCCAATAGGTACCCGGGCTTTATCATCTTGCGACAAAAAGAATACTTGGTCTGGCCCTAGAATAGATGCAACAGTTTCCAACGATCTTATTGTGGCGACACAAAAATGCTGATCGGGGTGAGCTTTATGGTGGTCTGCCTCAGGGCGGCTCAATTTAACAGGTACTGTGACAACATGTCTTTTACCCTCTAAGGTACTATAATTTCTTGGGAGCAGCCGAAGGTATGTACTGTTTCTTGAAATTTGAAATCTGTGCTCCAATAGCTTGTCATGAAGGTCCGTGAGTGTTCGGCAACTGCGCACGACCTCAGAACGACGTCGTTCCTCCGCAGAAGCACCAAACATTGCCAAATCGACGATGGTTTTTAACAATTCTGGTTGTTCCTCCTCTAGGCGTGGGCGGCCTGGGGTAGAACGCACCTTGAGGAGGTTAGCAACATTGGGGCTGTCACGGCAAGCAAGGACAATCTTCGATTTCAGTGAAGCCCTGTGTGTCTTAGAATGATACATATGCTGTTGCTTTTTCTTTAACATTTTTTTACATTTGTCAACTTCATCCCGTAGGTTTTTCACTCGACGCTGCTCATCTCCATCGGCGCTCAGAGAATCCCTACGACGAATAACTAAGTCACGCTCCGCTTGAAGAACGGCGATCTCATTTCTCAACTTGTCCTGTGCATAAGTAGCACGGGCAGGCTGCAGTGTAGAGTTGCTTACACTTGGCGCATCATTTGCATCCCCGTGGCTACATTCTAAGGCTTGACTTTCGCGCTTTTGAGCACCTGGAATAACCGATATTTTGGGGTCCGAGATCTAAAAATAATTATATGGTATTTAATTAAAGCTGCGTCTCAACAACAGACAGCTTGGAAAAGTGAAATAATATAGTCTCAGTTAAATCTGTAAAATCGGCTGTTAAATTTCTCAAGAGATTTAGAAAAATTTAGAACAAGCAAGTTTTTATGTTTGATTTTCACAAGTCACCTGGTAGGAGAATTAAACTCCCGAGTTTGGTTTTAGACTATTTTATTTATCAAAATTTTTATTTAAAATTATCGCTGATTTAAAAAGATCAAAAAATTGGAATGATTGCGGCTGTAAAATTTTGGTTAGTAGTGAAATTATTTTCTTTTAAATAATAATTATTTAAATTACAATTTGCTGATAAGTTTCTTATGATACGTTCACCTACTTATGAATTATTGCATTTTGCATGTTCTTAAATTACTGAACTTGACAATTTACAGGATAACAAATTGTCGAAGTAAGAAAATATTCAAACTTGATTGTTATAATATACTACAGGATAGTTTTAAATTGTTATAAATACATTTCACTTAATTTCAATGTAGTTCAAGTATAGTAAAACAATTCAATGTGTAATGTGGTTAAACAGTGGCATTTTATAAGGTGTTTTGTCCTTGCCACAGCGAGGTGGGCGCAATTGAGCAGTTATCCGATGCGCCGACAGCAAGGAAACATTGCGATTTTATTTAGTATGTTGTCTTGTGTTATTGATTTAATAACATACTTTTGACTCACCTCTCTAAAAGTTGAGTAGTAGTAGAGGATGTTTGAAGATTTTTTTACTTGGTTTTTCCGACGGTACTCGACCAAAAGATCACTTGTCCATTTTGTAAAGTCTTCATTTGTCGTGTGCTTTTGCTTCGCATCAGCCCACAACTTATTAAATTCTTTTTGAGCCGCACTAGGTTTTTTCCCTTCTTGTACGCTACAAAGAGGTCTTTATAAAGTTCTCCTAACTTAGACATTACGTTACTAAAAAAACTATTTGAGAGCAATTTCTGCGCGTATTCTCCAGCAAATTCACATAAAGATTACTACTGGCGTGTTTGCTTCGCGCTATCATGTCCTTAAAAGCAGACGGGCTCGGACGTCGTTCAATATCGTACAATATCGTTCGCGGAAAGCCAGTTTAGAGAAAAAATATTGTAAAATTTTGGTTTTTAAACACAAATTCGCTCATTCTGGATTTCACGTAATCGAACTAAAAAATACACGTGATTGTCACAACACCCCCTCCTCCCCCATCGTGATCAATCGTGATGTTATTCTAACCCCCTCCCCCCACCTTTGAACCTCACGTGATTAAAGGACGACCCCTAAGTTATGCATTTTATTTTATTTCTTTAACTTTGTGTTCGTAGGTTATGACAGAATAATTCGCTGAATTTTTGTACTTTTTGAACAACGCAACGGCTCGAAGAGAGGTAAAACAACTGGGGATACGCTCGATACATGTATGAATAAATTAATTATGTACAAAAAAGTATCATTTTTACCACAATATCATAATATATTTATATAATATATAATTATTTATCAGGGTTTATAATAGTTTTAAAAATTATACAATAGTAATTATTATTGGTAATTATTATAAGTAATGTGCGTACAGTCGTGGCTCCAGAAATTATTAATACACTCATATATTAACAATGTAAATCGTACCTTTCCAAGACTTTTTTTTCTCTTATAAAAATCGAATTTATAGCAAAATATTTCTAACGATTTATTTAATTGTTCATCTAAAGATAAATTATCTACACGGGGTACATTTATATACAAAGTTGAGTCAAAATCAAATTCACAATTTGAAGAAGATGGGGCTTTCACTAAGTCATTAATTGTACAACTTATAAAACTAGTACGAATAGCTCTAGTGGTGGGATTTAAATTGAAACCACCTCTTTGTCTAATCACTGAAAAAAAGTTTTCTAAAGGGTCTTGATTTAATCGAGATGTTAAAATGAATTCCGTTCCAGTTTTCAATTTTTCTTCATGTAGCATCAATATTGAATTGATGCTCCAAACAAAACCATCAAAGCAAGGTGGTCGTTTAACTTGGCCCTTGCCATCCTTTCCAACTTTGAAAATGTTCTTCATAATAGTTTGTAAAGAATTTAGTGTTTGTTTTACAGATTGAGGTTTCCTCGAAATAGCACAGCGAAACGGATTTTTATCAAATTGAAATTTGCTGTTCAAACAAGCAAACCCTTTATCCAACAGATCAATAAATTCTGCTGTATTTATTGCTGTTTCGCTGTTGATGGCTTGAGTTTTTACCGCTGTTTTTATTGCTGCTGCCATACTATGACTTAACGCTTGCAAAGCTATTGAGCATGACATTTTTTGGAACAGACTGGGATTAATATGCGCATCTGTAATTTTGGTTAGAGATCGCGCATGCTTATTTGTTTTATCTGCATTATAAGTATCGATGATGTCTGAAAATCTTATTCTCCTAACATCATAAATGAAAGCAATGCGTTAACAAATTATTTCTCAAACTTTTGTAAATAAAAAAAATTTTTGTTATCTACAAAAAAATAAGGAGTTTCTGAGCTTGCTCCTAATAATTTAAAAGCAGCTACGTTGGTTGTTCCTTGGTCTCCCTACATCGCTTTTACAATAATACCACATTTTTGTAGCAATGAAATTACTTCTAGAATTAATTTCTTTAAATTTATATTGTTAACTCCAGAATTGCTTAAGAGAGACTTTGTCCGTGAAATTTTCAAAAAATCAATTTTTTTTTATTACGGATTTTTAATCTACATGTAAGTAGAAATAAATCTGTCGAAGCGTTTCCCGCATTTCGAACGTTTACGATATTTTAAACGCGTTTGTCCGAAGTGGAGATTGCCGTCTTTGGCAATAACAAATATAACAAATAACAAAACTTTAACCGCGTTTTTCTCGAAAACACGTTTTTAACAATGGCTGGCATTATCCTGACCGCTGTAATTAACATATCGACCTGAAATTTGGAGAGCATACTCAGAAAATATGTCTTCACGGAATGACGGATCGTTTTTTCGATAGATACATTTTTGCATTTATTATTTATCTTTTTATGCGAAAAAAAACTCGAAAATTCGATTTTTTTTTAAATTGCCGCCATTTTTCGAAATTTGTACTAAACGAAAAACCCATCCGTTATTCCATGGCCAAAGAGTCACACATTGATAATATGCTTTGAATTTGTGTTTCAGATCAACAAAGAGGGGGCAGTGATGTCAGCCGTTTACCTCCCGCGATTTGAGGACTTGTTTTCGCAGAGCTGCAACAGCCGCCATTTTGGTTTTTTTTTTTTTCAAAAATTTTTTTTTAAGGTTCTGTATATCATGAATAAAAGCAAGAAAAAAACCGCACTCAAAAAGCTTTACTCGTTTCCTTTAAAAAAAATAAAACGTAAACACCTGAAATATGGCACTCCAAGGACAAAGTCTCCCTTGAAAAGTAAGCAACGGGAAGTTTCCATTTATAATGTAATCCTCGAATCATGAAGACAAGAGCTTTTTTGCCGATTTAGCAGTTCTTCCTAAAAACCCCAAATTAAATCCTTCAATTAAATCTACCGCTTTTTAATATTCAAGACACTCTTTTATGGACAATATGCAGATTCCAACATAATATTATGTACAATTGTGCCGCTACAAATGTGTGAATCAAATGATACAACAAAAATAATTTGGAAGAACATGACACCTTCATCGACAAGATATTTCCGTCGAATTGGATTCATAATCAAAAACGAAAATGTCCAAAGTGTGAAAGAAGTATATATTCAAGTATAAACTCAAATTATGCAATTGGAGCCCACAAAAATCGTCCTAGGCACTAAAGAAATACAAAAAAAGAAATAGGATTTTTATAAAATAATGGGGCTTGTTGTTGATCAACCAAAACAAGGTGGAGGCAATACCAACGATGGTAATACGGTACGAAAATCTTTTAAGAATCCTTCAATCGTTTCCCAAATAACTGAAATCAATAAAGATTTTTATATATAGTACTTTAATCTTGTTGGCACTACGTCAAGGAAGACTTATTCAAAACCTATTGCTTTCAAACAGCACAAATGACTATTTCACTTTATGGTTGATACAAAATGAGTGCCGGTGTTCACAAATTGTTGATACATGGAGCTGATATTATAAAATCTTTACCTTTACCAGAGTAGGCAGTTTGTCAGAAGATGTTATTGAGAGAGGTCATAAAGAATATAAAACATTGATACAATATCACTCCAGAATCAACACCAACAAGGACATCCTTAATTGGATGCTGAAAAATAGAACGGCTAATAATCCTCTCTGGAAAGTTCGTCTCAAGAAGATTATCAGCCTTATGCATAGTCGTACTCTTAAAATTGTTTTAACAAGCTACTAGTTAAAAGCATTGTAGAAGCTACTAAAATGTTGGTATGCATAGTTCTTTTATAACGAGAGTTATAATGGTAAATAGAGTATGGTTTTCTAAATATTTATTTGGCATCACTGCAAATTGTCAGCTGACTACCTAAATAACTTAGACAGTTTACCTGCGATGCACATACCTAAAGCTTCAACAATACGTTTAATTACACGGCTTAGTGTACTTAGGTGAAAACCACGTTTTTCACTAATTTTATTTTAATCTGCACCCTTGGTAAAGCACCGTATAAATACCAAAACTTGAATTTCGGGAGATTAATTAAAATTATTTAATTGATCTCTCATTAGATATATCATAACACGAGCTGTTTCTTTTTTTTTAATATGTAATATTTGCTAAACTTTTCATTGTTATAAATAAATAATATTAAAAATTAAGTATATAAATAATTCTATTTGTACATATAAAAAATTTAAATTCAGCATTTACAAACTTAAAAATATTAAATTAATTTATTTTTTATTTTTAAGCCAATCGGCGATTTTAGTAGGCCTGCTAAGGATAGTACCCTTTTAACTCGACTATGCATACAAGTTGCATGTTTGGCTACTACTTGAGATACTAGTAGCCCCTTAGTAGCTGCTTAGTTGACTATGCATAAGGCTGTATATATTTAAGAAAAAATATTGCAATTTTAACTGCAATTAAAAGTAGTTCTGATAATGTGACACCCAGGAAATTAGTGACATTTAAAAAAATATAAGATAAATAGTCAGGATGCAAGTTTCAAAGGTATTTTTAACGATAAATTAGTATATTTAATGTAACAAATTTTAATAATTTGTTTTATTTTCTGAGTGCGTCCCTGCCTAAAATCTGATTTGGGGAGGGGTGAGCTTGCGTTTTGGAACGCAAGACGGACTTTTGATGTGAACTTCGGTAAGTGTGAAAGTGTTTTCATGTGCTCGTTGAATTTGAGTAAGCTGTTTTCCTTTTTGTTTTGAAACTTTGTGGGGAGACACCTAATTTTGACGATGTTCGATCTGTGGTTTTGAACTGACTGAAAATCCCATAATTGCTTCCGAATAACCGATTATTATTTTAAATAATTTGCAATGGTAAGTTATTTTCTATGAAACCAACCTTATTGCGAGTTGCTATCTATTGATAGCTTTATCTTCGCTCGCAAATTTTTCCGACGTTAAATATTATTAACAACGTTTAATAATTAAATTTATTTAATTATTTTGGTTCGACAATTAGCGTATAGTTGCTCGTTCTTAGTTATGTTTCTCCTAAGGATAATAATTGGGACGAGTAGCTGCGACTTTTTGGTGTTCGGCTGCAACTGCCGCTTGGCAGCATACTTCTTGCAGAGATTATTCTTTTGATTTTTTTGTAACTTTTTTCTGAACTTACTTCCCTCCCTTTCCGCAATAATTACAGCTAGATTTAACATCTTGGGTATCTACAGTAAAAAAAGCTGGTTGATCGTTTCCCAGCGTGTAGAGGAAAATTCTGGAGGCCCCATGAGGGGAAGAGGAATTGGTTGGTTTCCGGCCTGGCTTATCGTTGGTGCTGTCAGTTATCAGCTGTCACCTTGGGTGGATTTTTTGTACTGAACTGACGGGCACATTTCGTCTGAGGGGTCGGAGATTGGGAATTCGGTTGGTCCTCGAGGGGGGCGAAGGAAAATTTTCGTTACATTAAAACAAAAATTAAAAGTTACGGCTCACAGGTTAAAACTGTACAATAGGTAATTGAACTTTAAGAAAATTTGAAAATAAACTTTATTTGGAAAATTCCAAGAAAAATTTTAGACATTTAAACCAATCCCTAAAATACAGAAGTTTCCACAGAAAAATAATCTTACAATTTGGTCAGATGTGTGGTCACACAATTAAAAGTAGGTATAATAAAAATACATTTTGGATAGAAAAACTGAAAAATGATTCGACGTCAATTACGTGCCAATAAGGCAATTTTATAATTTTTTGTTCACTACTTGCAAAATCACCAGCTAAACGTATTTAGAAAATATTGCGAAAAATATAGTTCTTCGTGTATTTACATCGACGCAACAGGAAGTTTGGAAGTTTAAAACATTAAAAGGTGTTAAGTTTGTGTCATTAATCGCGGAATTGGGTATCAATTTTCAGGGTCACAAATGCTAACAAAAAAACATACAACAACAAAAGTTCACAGTTGGTTATCAGAATGAATAAGTTCAGGTGTACTGGTTGCCAAAGAGCTGGTAAGCGATTTTTCTCAAGTAAAATTAATTGCTAAAAACGCATATATTCACGGGATATGTATTTAACTTCAAACGAATACGCAGATGCTTGTTATAATGGTACATTGCCTAAGTACTTTGTTAGAATAGACGTTGCACATTTCATAAAAATGTATGCAAATTTTATGAAGGACAGTCGAAAGTTCGTAAAAGACTTTTACCTATTCATTAGGTAAATTGTTAATATGCCGAAATATTCAAAATGCAAGAATGTTATTAAAATCAATTTTAATGGTAGCTCAAAGCAAAACTGAAAAAATTAGAGCTAATGGTAAAGCCGATTACTTCAACCAACAACGGCGGAATTACCTGGAGTGTAGTGGGCCGGAAGCAAGATCCGAAAGGACAGCAACTGACCATCCTGATGGATGAGGCTTCTTGGAAGCAATTACAGGAGCTGGACTACAAACCATTCCTGAACTTTTCCAGGGTAATTTTTAAAGCCCTGGAAAAGAAAAAGGAAGGGGAAGATGAAGCGATGGAAGTGGAAACAGAAGAGGAGGAGCAGACGCACCCTGAAACTGATCCACCCATCGAAAGAGTGTCTCCGGGTGTTCCCAGCAGCACGGAGAAGGCAAATCAGGAGGGGTA
Organism: Cantharis nigra; assembly: GCA_958510845.1. Lineage (NCBI taxonomy): Eukaryota > Metazoa > Arthropoda > Insecta > Coleoptera > Cantharidae > Cantharis > Cantharis nigra. Next base: position 34,597,323 of record OY294029.1, read on the forward strand.
AATACTAAATCCCCTTCAGATTTGTACAAATAAATCTGCACCATTGCAGGGAAGCTTCAGCTGCTCTGCAAAGGTACATAATAAATAAAAATATTGATATTGCTCTGATACAAGAACCCTGGTTAAACAGGGGACAAATCAGAGGATTAAAGATAGCAGGGGACTGGGAAGTAATTAGCCCGGCAAACAAAGACCCTAGAGTATGCATTATAGCAAAAAGGAAACATAATGTACTTCCGCTTTGGGGACTTTGTAGTAGAGACCTAATAGCGGTAAGTACAAACATTATGATGGAAAGGGCGCCGATGAACCTGGTGGTTTCATCAGCTTACCTTCCATACGACCAACTTGGACCTCCACCTACCAAGGAAGTTAAAGACCTAGTAAGATACTGCGAAAGCAGCAAATTACAATTAGTGCTCTGCTGTGACGCGAACTCGCACCATATTGTTTGGGGGAGCTCGGACACCAATAGCAGGGGAGATTTCTTATTAGAATTCATTTCCAGGGAAAACCTGGAAATTATGAACACAGGTGACAATCCAACCTTCGTCATAAAGACGAGGAAGGAAGTTATCGATATAACAATCGGGACACCGTTTGTGTGTAGTGTGGCGAGCGGGTGGCACGTCTCTAATGAGGAGTCACTCTCGGACCACAAATACATAAGATTTGATATAGATACACTGCTGAAGGACGAGGCAAAGGGGTACAGGAATCCAAGGAACTGCAAGTGGGGACTCTTCAGAGAGCACTTAAAGCAAGAACTGGAAAACTGTCCACGAAGGCCGAAAACTCCAGCAGAACTAGAACTGATGAATGACATAGTCACATCAGCTATATTAAAAGCCTACGAGGCAAACTGTCCAATGAGAACGAGGGCAACAAAGAGCGAGACCACCTGGTGGAATCGCGAGCTCACCTCACTCAGAACAGAAACTCGTAGACTCTTTAATCAATACAAAAGGAATGGAGACTGGGAATCATACAAAGAATCCCGTCAGAAATACATGTATGCCATTAGAAAGGCAAAAGAAAACTCGTGGAGTAAGTACTGTGAGGAAGTCGAAAGAACTCCAGAACGTTCAAGACTCCAAATAGCGCTAATGAGGGACAACCATAATAAGGTTGGTTCCCTACAAAAACCACAAGGAGGGTTCACATCCAACGGGGAGGAAACTCTGGAGCTGTTATTCCAGACACACTTCCCAGGATGCAAACCAACACAAAATTCTGTAGTCTTCCAGGCAATCCCGGACACTCAACCTCGGTCGGGTAGAAGGGGGGGATGGAAGGCTGCAAAGAAACTTATAAACAAGACATGGCTTGAATGGGCGTTGAAATCTTTCAAACCATACAAGTCTTCGGGTCCTGACGGGATTTTTCCCACCCTTCTTCAACAAGGGATAGAGGAGTTATCCACTCCCTTGTGCAATATTTTTAGGGCAAGTATTGCCCTGAAATATGTGCCGCATGGGTGGCGCAGGGTTAAAGTGGTATTCATACCCAAGCCAGGGCGTGCCACATATGCCCAGGCAAAATCCTTTCGCCCAATCAGTTTAACATCTTTTCTTCTCAAAACTCTTGAGAAGCTGATTGATAGGCACATCAGGGAAGATGTCTTGGTGAGATCGCCACTGCATCGACACCAGTATGCATATATCCTGTGAATTGAGTTTTCACGAATTGACTATAAGGATAGAGAAGGCACTCGTGGGACAAGAGATTGCCCTGGGCGCATTCCTTGATATAGAGGGGGCGTTTGATAACACGTCCTTCACTTCAATAGAGAAGCACGTCGAAGACGCGGGGTAAATCCATTCATTGTTGGATGGATTTCCTCTACTCTGAGAGGTAGAAAACTTAAAGCCTCTCTGGGCGCATCGACCGCGGAGGTTTCGGCTGCTGGAAGGTACCCGCAGGGGGGAGTTCTCTCTCCCCTCTTATGGTGCCTGGTCGTTGACGGCCTTCTGTGGGAGTTGGAACAGATGGGCATAAATGCGCAAGGATTTGCGGACGATATCACAATCCTTATCGGCAGGAAGTTTGGGGGAGTTGTATCTGCACTGATGCAACAGGCCCTAAATACCGTCGAGAAATGGTGCATAAAAGAAGGATTGTCGGCAAACCCGGATAAGACCGCTGTGGTAGCTTTCACAAAGCGCAGAAATCTGCATAATGTGAGAATGCCCAGCTTATGGGGGAAAAAACTTCTACTAGTAGGGGAAGTCAAATATCTGGGTTTAACTCTAGATAGCAAACTGACCTTCACACAGCACATTAAGAACACAACGATCAAAGTGACTAGGGCAATGTGGGCCTGTAGGAGAATGATCGGAAAATCATGGGGACTAAAACCGAAAATGGTTCTTTGGCTATACACCAAATTTGTGATACCTACGGTAACATATGCATCCCTTATCTGGTGGCATCAAGCAAAGAAAAGGGGTAGTATTACAATGCTAAACAAGTTACAAAGACTTGCCTGTCTAGGGATTACGGGGTCAATGGGAACAACGCCCACCATGGAAGCGCTTTTGGGGCTCCCTCCACTACACTTTGTGGTGGAAACGAAGGCTCTACTGGCAGCATACAGGCTAACCATTAACGATTGTGGAGAAGTGATCCCCAGAGGGGGCTATCACACCATGATCTTCAACTCTATTAAGAGCAACAACATGCTGTGCATGCAATCTCACAGAACCAGCACTGTAAGGAAATTCCAAAAACCTTTCAAGGTTCTCATACCTAATAGGGGAGCGGAAGGAACCAAGCAGGAACTGGGAGCTCGATATGATACCATCTGGTACACAGATGGATCCAAAACGGAAATTAGTACTGGAGCAGGGATTAGTGGGCGTAGAACGGGAGATGCGTTTAGCATTAACCTGGGCTGCCACGCTACTGTGTTTCAGGCAGAAATAACTGCTGTAACAGCCTGTGCAGAGGAAATGATAAGAAGGGCTTATGAAAATAAGCGGATCTGTATCATGACCGACAGCCTGGCAGCTATAAAAGCCCTTGAGAGAGTGGAAACACAATCCAGGGCTGTAAGTCACTGCCTCGATGTGCTAGTAACACTTGCACAACAGAACAGCTTAACACTGAGGTGGTTGCGGGGCACTCAAGAATAAAAGGCAACGTAAAAGCAGACGCCCTTGCTAAGGCTGCAGCAAAACGACATCTAGTAGGACCAGAACCTACTTGCGGGATAGCATATCTGACCGCAAAAGGGACTATAAAGGAACTACTAAGGAAACAACATCTTGAGTGCTGGAGAGACCTTCCGGGACTGAGGCAATCGCCGATGTTCATTGGGAGGCCCTCCAGTAGCAAAAGAAAATGCGAAATCCTCAAGCTGAGTAGACCACAGCTGACAGTAGGTCTACTTACAGGACACTGCTGTCTGAATAGGCACCTCAATATAATTGGGGTTGTAGAAGATCCCACATGTAGGAAGTGCGGTGAGGAGGAAGAGACTCCACACCACTTGCTGTGTGTGTGTCTAGTTCTAGCCTCGTTGAGGCTAAGACACCTCGGTTGGCATATCCGACAACTGAGGAAATAACTCAAGCACCCATCAGCTGTATACTCAACTTTATTAAGGAAACAAAGCTGATGGAGTAAAACCTGGAACGCGGGGTACAATAAGCTTCGAGCTTCAGTGCAAGTGGGCATGGAACCACAACCCGTTCAGCAATAATAATAATAATAATAATACAAGAGTGAAATAAATGACATACAAGTGCCTTGTCGGACAAAAATGAAAATTTTAGAACAAGGTGAGAATGAATGGAGTGTCATCGGGTGAAAACATATTATATTTAGTTGTTAGACTTCAATATCTGAACGTAATTATTGTCAAATGAATTGTGAAATGTGTGGTAATACCTAGTACATATATATTTTAGTGCAATTATTTAGATTTCTTGATCCATGTTAATGTAGGTATGTAAACATATACACAAGGTTTGTATTGGAATTACTAATCCAATTGCTCAAAATGATAATTCAGAATTGAAGGAAAATAACATTTCTGAAATTGAAAATAAAGTCAAAGAAACGATTTTAGATGATCTGTTCATACTTGCGGCAAAAGTTCAGAATGCTAATGATCCTCAGTTATTAAATAACGTTAGTAGGACCGTCAACGTTACTAAGCACAACTGATAAACTTCCACCAGCAAACAAAAAAGTTGAGCAGCAGATTCGTTTTTCTTCCACCAAGACACCTAATCAAAGGAAACCTGGGCTAACTAAAGCAACGTGTTGGCTTATAAATAAAAAAAAGTTTACTTGAGATGTAAACTATTTATAATAAATTGTTCATTTTATACATAGCAGTAGGCTATATAATACAAAATGATAAAGATTTTTATTCAACGCCAATAGAGAATATATGATCCACAAAAATTTTATGGTTGCAGCCTATATAATAATGACTCGCTGACGCTCGATCGCTCGTGATTTTAGTCAACCAAGTTTTCTCTCGCTAAATTGCTAATCACGTATTCGTTGAAATTAAAATTTATCCTAATAAATCAAAGCTCTTGTGGTACTGCTTGCGAAAATATTTTCTTGGGTGGGACATTTAGTTATTGCACACAATATTTTTTACAATTATTTACCATTCCATTTACCAAAATGGATACTATATTCCACTAGTAATTTGTTTGCTTCCTGATAAGCAACAAATTACTTACCAAACTGTTTTTCTGTTAATAAAAATTAGTGCCAAAGCAATGGAATGCATTTCATGCATAAAATAGTTGTAGCAGACTACTTAGTCTGAGTAACGAGTATAAAAATAAAGAAAGTGAAATGAGTAGGTGGCTCAAATACACGTTTGGTTTGCCCTTCTTAAACCTTTCTGATGTTGGCAATTGTTTTGCTTTTGGTTTCGCGGAAATACAGCCTCAAGATGAGTGAGTCACGAAATACGCCGACTACTTAGTGGCTAATTACGTCGACGAAAACGCAAAATTTTCTCCCGAAATGTGGGCCGAGTGTATGGATCGCATAGATAGAACTACGAATGCGTGCGAATCTTTTCATTCTATATGTTTAATTCCAATTTTTATTCAACCCACCCTAACAGGAGTAGGGGGTGAAATTTTACCAGTAAGTTTTGATTGAAATATTGATTTAAAAATTTATATTTTTGCAAACAAAAATGTGGTTTATTTTTGAAACATAACTTAAATGAAAAGATTGTAATCATAATTGTTATAATTATGTAATTGGTATGGTAAAATTTAATAATATTTAAAATCAAAGTTTTAAAAGAGAGAAGAAGTCAATTTGATACCACTTCATATGGTCAATTTATCTTTTAAAATTCAATGTTATCTAACAACAACAACTGAGGGGAACCAAGCCGATCACAATTATAACATCTATGTACATGTTTTTACGACACATCTTTTCAACACCAAACCTTCCAATGGCCTCGAAGTAACGTTGCATCCAAACTTAAATTTTATATTACATTCTCAAAAAACTTCGCTGAGATAGTTCATCGTGTTAGCATCCAAGAGTTGCTCAGCAAATTCTTCATTGTTCAAAAGAGATGGAAGAGTCACAAGATAAAGAGGCTTACTTCGATGATCTTAAAGTTAAAGTGGAAAATAAACAAGCAGTAAACTCATCGAAAGTTGAACAAAATATGTCGTCGGTGATAATTAGGCGAAAAGTAATTACTACCGCAGGAACCACAGAATAGCCGCCTCCGGAACCAAAAATCGAACAAGTTGCGGCCGAAGAAGTTGTCAAAACGTCAACGTCAACTCCACTTAATGGAAGTCCCCAAGAGCCATCGCCGGAGGCATCTCAAGATATTCAGCAGTACGAGGAACATTCCACCTTGGCGGAAGTGCAATACGAAGTTAAACCGCAACATTTTGCAGAACAAGGTGTAGTTACCTCGGAACAATATTCAACAACCAATCAGGAATAGTGTAAAATACACAGATTTAGATTCGGTTCCTTCTGCCCAATATCAAACGTCTCATTTCACTACCGATGGAAACCAGTACATACATCAACCACAATACCAACAATATCAAAGTTATGGAATTGCTCAGGGACCAGAGGATGGTCCACCTAATTCGGTATTATACAAAGGTGATCCAAATTTAAGTGCTTCTAGAATTTATCAGAGTTATGAGGTCCAAAACTCTCAATCGCCAAACAATCGCGTAACTCTCATAGGCCACAGTGGAAATAGTTACCAGTATTCCGTTTCTACAAATCTTACGTGGACACCAACGACTGGAAACTCATCCGAGTACACACCTACTCTGCTTTACAAGCGGGATCCGAAAGCATTGCATACCAAACTTTTCCCGGAAATTCGGCAACGTGGACGTCTCTTGAAGATGGATACGAAGCTGCAACACCAATTCCGGACGTCGACATTATGGAGTGTGTTAACTATGGTGCTAGTATAACGCCACGAGATGGTACTGGACATTATTTGTGCAATGCTTGTGGACTGTATAACATAATTAATGGAGTTAATCGATCTCCCGTAAGTACTACCAAAAAACCACCAACAAATGGAAATCGACGCAGTGGTGTATCATCCCTCTCTAATGTACCTGAACCTTGTCGTGGTGAGGGGGGTCCGATCAAACATATGATTTAACTGAAAAGTTGCGACAGGTTTGGTTTTCGCACGTTTGGGAGTAACAGTAAGTAGTAATCTAAACAATAGCAATAATTAGGTATGTTTATTGAAACTTCCGAATGTTATAAAAAACAAACCTGTTACGCTACTTTTCGGCGCAACGCACAACCGCGCAACAGATGTATTGCCGGCAAGGCTCAGCGCGAGGGGTGGTTCAATTTTACAAAAATATTTGTGCGTTGCTGAATCTGGATGAAATAATTAAGCCGAAATGTACGGAATTCAAAGTTAAGGGCGCCACTGGCCAGACACAATATAGATGAAATTAAAAGTACTTACAAGTTTGATGATTTTTCAGTTGAAGCAAGCAGGAAGAACAAATGCCAAATTTCGGTACATAAGTTGAGATGACAATTGGCGAAAAAGGTAATAGCGGACGATGTCGAATACTGGAATTAAATCCTCGGACGAGATTTTTCTTGTTAATTACAAGAAAATGGCAAGACACAGCGTCGTTATGGTTCCCTGTTTTTATATTCCGCACACGGCGAACTAAATAATTTTGGGAATTTTCCCACGGTAAAATCGTAACGTAAACTTTAAAAATTGGGATCCAACGCGTGTAAGCTTATTTCTCCAGCGAAATTACACCACCGAATTACTTTTATTCGAACTTAATTGACATGCATCAAACTTTGGATTTTTACGTTTCTATCCGCACTTGGCGTTATTTTAATGAAACGAAGTTGAAAATGAAGTTATTGGCTTCAAGCTACTTCAAAACTAACTGAGGTCGTGAACTTATGTCAGAGGTTATATAAAATTTGCAAAACCTTGACCAACAGTTCACTATTGGATAATTTGGGGGTCACTAGGTCGATATGTCATCAACTATGTGGGTGTACTTTTCAGAAAAATGAACAATACTACGTGATTTTTCTTACTAATTGGTAATGACATCAGAAGATTTTACGAGATTTTGAAGAATTTTTCAGACAAGTAAACAAGTTTATATGTTTTTGAAGAATTTTACTATGAAATAATCAAATTAATGACATTTTGGAAATAGTTAAGTGTTTTTGGAAATTTTCGATGTTATGAATAATAACTAGAGTAAACTACTTATGTAACAGAATGAATATATAGGATGGACTAAAGCAAATTATCAAAGTTTTACTGTTTAATGTTAAATTATTTATCTGATTTTCGTAAAAATTAAAATTCTCATTACAAACCGTTCCTCTGCTTCGGTATCCTTGCAGTCCGTTAAGCTCTTTTCCAACTTTAAACCTTCTTTAAACGTTAAAATGTTAGACACTTTTATCACGCAAGGGAAGCTAATCCACTCATCTTCCGGGACACTATTTGGGTTGCTTCTTAAAGCTTCCCTTTGACTGTGGGATATGTGATCCGGCCATAATAAAATACCATTTCGTTCCCATTGATGGGGAACAGTGGTAAACATTACCCAGCGTTTTTCCAACGTTGACACTACTTTGAAATAAGCCATTCCTGCAATACCGACAATTAATAAAATATTTTGTTAAGCAGGGTTGCCAGATCCTTTATATATAAGCAACTTTTTAATTTTATTAATAAACAACACGCGAATATTAAATTTACTAAACAAATTGAAGTTAATAATGTGATTATTAAAATAATCACAATCTTTAAAAATTACATTCATTTATTTGTTTGATATTTGATAGTCATATTTTAAATAAATTAAAACAAATACAACATAAATAACAATTTAGTATTTACTTAATACAATTTCTGCTTCTACTGCACTTGCACTTGTAACTTATTTTTCAACTGGTTTTTTTTCTTTTAAACTAACCAAAATACCAAAATATTAGACACCAACCATAAACTATACCAGGGTATGAAATTTTACAAGTCGAGTCAAAAAGTAAAGAACTAGAATTTTTAGAAGCTTTTGGAAATCAATGAATTAAAACAATCATCCCTGTTATTATTAAACAGTAAATCTGATTTAAATAACTCATCATTATTAAACATCCTTAATAAATAATCCCCCCCCTCTATTTGAACCTATTAGAGCGCTTTATTTTTGTACACCTACCCCTGTTTTAATCACTTTCAAAATAATCCCTTCAATTGGTAAAAGAAAAGATGGCCAGGGAGGGCATATGTGCCACTGCTATTTTCAGACCACGTTTTAAACCAATAATATTACTTATTACTTATATTCTCGCGTTATCTAATATTTTGTATTTTCGTATTACACAACTTTACAAGAATATTACATTATATTCTTGTACCCCCCCTTCTAGTATATATGTATTTCAAATTTTAGAAAAACAATATTTTTTATAATTGGGGGGGGGGGGCTGACTCATATGATTATTCTCAGCAGGACTCCAAGACCTAAAACATCTCGTTTTTGGCGCCTATAAAATAATATTATATAATTTATTACAATAATATAATGAAAACCCCACCCCTTTCTTTGTTGTCACCTTTCATCGCACAACTTATATCGCTGTAAAATATAACTTTACATTATATTCTTACGCCCCTCTTCTAGTACCTATATGTGTTTCAAATTTTAGAAAACCATTATCTTTTATAATTGGGGGGGGGGCGATAATTTTATAACTATCTTATAGTAATTCTCAGTAAGAGTCCAAACCTGGAACATCCCGTATTCGATAATATTATATAATTATAATAATATAGATAGATTTTGGGATGTTCCTCGTGGGTTTTTTGGGTCAAATAAATAAAACACAATTATATCTTTACGATATATCGGGGTCACGAAATTGGAATATATATAATAATATAATAAACATATTATAATAATGTTTTTGAAATTGGTTCTAAGTAAGTTATAATTATTATAATTATAACCATATCATATTGAAATAAAATTGACCGATTTTCTATGATTTCTATCAATATAAACACTTTCTTTTAAATAAATAAATCACTTTGCAATGCAACCGCGCAGTTTCAACAGAAACGTTTGTACAGTTATATCGGTATAGTAGGATTTTGTTTGCGTTGTAAAGCTCACCCCACCTCCATAATGTCAGTTACTTTAAAGTCGCTTTCAAGACTTTGTAGTAACAATAACTTTAAAGTTATATTTTTGTAGTGCGGGGACTACCTCGTCACTAGAGTCAAGGTAGTCACTACTTTAAGGTCGCTGTTTTGGGCGATGACGACTTTAAAGTTATTTTTTCTATAAGACGCCATTTTTATATACAATTGATGACGGCCATTATTGTAAAATATGAACCTTACTTCAGAATAACGAACAAAAATATTAATTTAATATTATTTTTGCATCAAATATAATAAATTAATGCATAAAAAGTAGTTTTAAGTCCCGAAAGGTAATAATCTAATTGTTAGCTTATATACCGGTGTCAGATTCTTAAATGACAAATATATGAAATAAAATATTTTAATTAAAAAAATATAAATTTCGATGGCGCACGGTCATATTTCGATGTACAATTAATATGTTTCACAATAAACTTGCATTCGTTTTACTTTTTTCACCCTAGCAATGGAAAAATAATGTAATTTTTTTATATTCTCTTATATCTAGTATATCTATACGTAGTATAATATTTAGGTACTTCTTAAATATTCCATATTGTTTATTTGTTAGAGATATAGACAAGGATCATGAAGGGTAAGAAATATAAGTTTTACAAAAGAAGTTTTATGACAATGAACAAAGCAGGTATATAACCAAAACCCTAAATAATATGAGTAGTTCCCATGAAAGTCGTAGTTACCACGTCGGGTGGTCGTCGAGACGTAACGGTTACGTTATTAGAACGTAGCGGTAGAAGTCGCCGGCACGACTCCTGGACGTTATTGTTACCACAAAAGTGTTCCCTATTTTGGTAGTAGGCACGTAATAGATTCGTGCCTATTACGTGCCCATCTCCAGTATCGACGACTTCGCGATTCCCTATAGTAGTCACCGCTACGTTCCGGCAACTAATTGTGCTAGTTGGGTTGATAGAACCATCCAGGTGGCCCAGGTACTAGTACCCACTTTTGGGGGGTTCCGGTATTCTGGGGAGATCCTTCGGATCACCTGCGATGACGACGGCTCCCTGAAATGGCTACAAACCACGGTAGCAGACCTCCCGCAACTGTGGAAGGGAGCTAAGCTGGACGTAACTCAGGTGGATGAGTTACCTAGGCTCTCTAAAGCCACCATTTGGATTCCCGGGAAACCTGAACCAACTGGAGAGGTGACTAGACGGCTTGGGGCCTAAAACCCATGGGTAAACATAAATGAGTGGTGTCTTCTTTGAAGCTGACAGGAGTGACCCTTTGGGGAAACTCATTGTCTTGGGTGTCAACGAGAAAAATTTTGAAGCGGTCAAAGAGAAGAAGGAGAGGCTGAGCTACAAGTTCTCCAGTCTTAAAGTGAAGGTGCAGCGCATCGTTAAGAGTGATGCACCGACACAAACAGTGGAACAGGTAGCTGCAGAGCTTGAATTCTTGGGCATCCAAGAGGGATCTCAGGCGGCAGCTTTGACTGCTCCAATAATTGGGGTTCCCCCCACCAAGGAAGTCTAATGGCTACCTTGGGGGAATGGACTTTCCTACAATCAAACCTACAACACAGCAGAACGGCGACGGCTACTCTATGCCGTCGCCTGGCTGGTTGTAGGGAAACAATAGCTCTAATACAAGAACCACATTTAGCAAAAGGCAGTCACAGGGCAATGTCGCTGAAGGGCAATGTCTTCACGGGCAACCCTTCAAACAAACCCAGGACATGTATTTTCATACCTGGCAATATTCGGGCAAACCCCTTAGGTACTGCAGTTCGGTGACCGTGATCTAACAGCTGTCCGACTGAGCTGTGACTTTGGGGAAGGTCCGAAAGATGTCGTTCTGGCATCTGTATATCTCCCAATTGACTCCCAGGATCTGCCACCATCACAAAGGATGGTGGACCTGGTGAGTTATTGCGAGCAACATAAGAGACACCTCATTATAGGTTGCGACTCCAATTCCCATCATAGTTTGTGGGGAAGTGGAGTTTGTAACTATAGAGGGAAGTCTTTATTTGAATACCTTATTGGTACAAATTTAGAAATTCTTAAACGTTTTATGTGTCGCCCCAACGCCATTCGGTGATTGATATCACTCTGGCGACGTTAGAAATTTCGACACGAATAACTGACTGGCATGTGTTTAAACAGTTGACCATGTCAGATCACAGATGGATATGCTTTAAATCTAAAAAAAAAACTGTCCAGCACCGTCCGGCAGTGTACTTTAATCAACTTTTTTTGTTAATTTTTGTACGTATTTTTTACGTTATTTTGCATTTATAAAATTGATAAAGATTTTATTCATATATTATAATTATATAATTTTATAAAATACAAAGTAATATACTTATTTTCACCTGAAGCCACCATTTTGTAGATTGAAAATCGGACAAAATTTGCGCTTTTGGTCAACCTTTTTCTAGCATTATGAAAAACTTGCTTCAAAGCTTGTACTACCTGCGCGGTCAAAGGTGGCTGTTCAATAGGGATTTTACACTACCAATGGTGGCGCTAGCGACACTTTCAATATGTCTGCCATAGCGAGTATACCTCTGTAGAATGTTGCTTTAAAAAGACTAAACGACTGATTGTTTTTTAGATTAAACACTGCCCTGAATAAAAAAATTACAGGAAAACTAACTCGAACACTGTTGAAGCACGTTAAAGATACTTAGGTATACTTGATGGAGTGCTGCCATATGGTGGCGTTTGGTTAATGTTAAATCCCTATTGCTTACTGTGGGCCAGGTACTATATACAATCAACCCTTCTAAATTATGTCGTTAGACCCTTTGAGTATTACTGTACCTAACTGTATATTTTAATTTCTTAAAAATGAAACTTTATTTTTTCTATTTTAGCCGCGGATTTACGATCTGACCCCACTGTGCGACGGCTCCTATACAGAGAGCCTCGAGGAGACAGCCAAAGTACTGCTACAAACACACTTTCCTGATAGCAAAACCGTCTCGGACTACGAATGGACCGAGCGTACAGCCCGGACACCGACCGAGATGGATTGGAAAATTGCAAACCAGATCGTAACTCCGATCAAACATGGGCCATCAAAACCTTCAGCCCTTACAAATCGCCGGGGCTCGATGGAGTGTATCCGGCTCTACTTCAGTGGGGCCTGCACTGCTTACTCTGTCCCCTAGTGAGGGTTTTCAAGGCATGTGTTGCGCACGGCTACACCCAAAGAGTGGCGGAAAATCATAGTTATTTTCAGACCCAAGCCAGGTCGACCTGACTACTCACTGGCTAAATCTTTCAGGCCAATAAGTCTTACCTCGTTCTTTTTAAAGACACTGGAAAGACTGTGCGACAGAGAAATTAGTGATGGTGTTTTGGTGCATAACCCACTCCGTCCGAATCAGCATGCATATACTCCAGGACGATCTACTGAGTCCGCACTTCATAAAGTGGTGGAATGTATCGAGAAATCGTTACAGTCTCAGGAATGTACTCTAGGAGCATTTATAGATATCGAAGGGGCTTTTGATAAAGCCACTTTTGAAACCATTACTACGTCCCTACGGGGTCATGGCGTTCCTGGTACCAACGTAAGATGGATCAGCTCCATGCTGAGCACCAGGGCTGTTATGATCGGTGTGGGAGATGTGAGTATAAAAGGTGTTGTTACAAAGGGCTGCCCGCTGGGAGGTGTACTGTCCCCACTTTTGTGGGACTTTGTGGTAGACAGCCTTCTGCGACGCCTTAATGAAAGTGGTTATTATACCATTGGGTACGCTGATGATATAAACATACTGCTTAAAGGAAAATTCGAGAATGTCCTGTACGATTTGATGCAAGATGCTCTACGAATCCTAGAAAAATGGTGCACGGAGAAGTCTCTCTCGGTCAATCCGACCAAGACGGAGCTTGTTCTGTTCACTAGAAAAAGGAAGCTAAAGGGACATGAAAATGCCTAGCCTAAAAGGAACCCCTCTTAAATTGGCATCCGAAGTCAAGTATCTGGGAATTATACTGGATAGGAAGCTAAATTGGGGCAAACATATCACCTCTAAAATAACCAAAGCTAGCATGGCTTTTTGGCAGTGTCGAAGGGCAATGGGAAGATCGTGAGGGTTTTCCCCGAAGATTGCCCTCTGGCTCTACACTGCCATAATAAGACCAATGTTATGCTATGGTGCACTAGTCTGGTTGCCCAGGACCAGACTGGTAACAACAGCGTCCTCTCTATATCGGCTGCAGAGATTGGTCTGCATGGCTGTAACGGGAGTGATGCGAACGACACCGACTGTAGCCGTGGAGACTCTTCTCTGTCTTCCTCCGCTGGATTTCTATGTGGAGGAGCAGGCGTTGAGAGCTGCTCTTAGGATGCGGGCTTGGGGTCTTTGGACTCACAGACAAGAAGCTAGTGGGCACGCACGGATCTTTGAGGAATGCTCTAGAACAGTGTTTCCCAAATAGAAGTCCGCGGACCGCTGGGGGTCCGCGGCATGTTTATTGGTGGTCCGTGAACCCACGACATAAAAAGAAAACAAATAGGCGAATAAACAAAATTACCTTAACAATGAAATTTTTCTGAAATTTTAAGAATTAACGTTTGATCTGGCACGGTGCTAACACATTAGACACATATGCCATGGCATTGTTTTTTATTTTTGTAACAAAACTGTTTTTGGAAGTCCCTTCATATTAGGGTCTAATTTTGGGGGTCCGCAATGTCGCTACATTTGGGAAACACTGCTCTAGAAGAGTGCCTCTTTTGGGTCTAGATGCCGACAAAATTTCTCTCAAATATGTGTTTGACAAGAAGTTTAACATCTTTCCAGACGCAACAGGAGTCGACGGATCGGACATTTGTCTGTACACGGATGGCTCCAAAAGTAATACTGGCTCAGGGGCAGAGATTTTCTCCCCTGAACTTCAGCTGGATATAAGTTTAACGCTAGGTAGATATGCTTGTACTACTATGGGCATACTACACTGCGCGGAAATAGTCCAGGAAAGGAATATCCAGGGCAAAACAATTCAAATATTCACAGACAGTAGAGCTGCTGTTATGGCACTTGGTCGTCATAAGATCATCTCGGGCCTGGTGCTGCAGTGTATTCGGGCACTGAATGTGATATCAACACACAATGCTCTAACCCTTAGCTGGGAAAAAGGGCACAAAGGTAATGAAGGCAACGAGAGGGCTGACGAGTTGGCGCGGCTGGGCTCGCGTGATCTACCTTGTGGTCCCGAGCCTTTCATAACGCCGGCCGTTAAAACATTAGATGCCATCATAAAGAAAGAAACACATAAACTGCATGCGGAAAGATGGACGAATGTGATCTGTCTGAAAAACATGCAAAAATGCAAATGGACAGTCTGCGTACTATTGCTGGCTTTCTCACAGGACACTGTAAGCTAAATAAACACCTGCACACAATAGGACTAGTTGATAGCCCAACTTGTCGAGGATGTAATAAAGCAGACGAAACAATGGAGCATGTGCTCTGTAACTGCCCAGCATTAGCGTCAAAAAGAGGATCCATGTTGGGGGACTTGCATGGCCAGTATTAGCGGCACACCGCCCTTCAAAATACTCGAGTTTATTGTAAGTGTCGGATGGCTCGAGGAATAGAGGGGTAGGTGGGCTGCTACAACAATCGGAGGTAGCATAATGGGCCCGCTTTGTGGCCTGAGTGCATGCGAACTTCGGTTTGCTCTCCACATCCAATCCAGAATCCAGTGGTGTATCATGTGCCAATTGCCAAACCAGGACGACTACTTTGTAGAGGCGAAATAATCACGGCGAGCCTGTTTGCAACGTGTGTGGATTATATTTCAAATTACATGGGGTGAATAGGCCACTGACAATGAAGAAAGATGGTATCCAGACACGAAAGAGGAAACCGAAAAGTGGGGGACCAATTTCATCGGGAGTACACGCAGCAATGAAAACAATGTTAAATTTGCTTAAAAACAACATCTTTTATTGAAACTAATAAAAATGCATTGAAAACTAAAAAATAAATTTTCAGTAAATTAGGAAAATTTGGATTAGAATCGGCACAGTTTAACTACTTTCCCTAGATAGTATGATAAGCAATATGCGATGTGTCAAATTTACATTGAAATTTTTCGAATGCGAGGTCTTCCAAAAAGAATTTTTAGATTTTTAATGTAAGTAGTTAAACTAATCCGGTTTTAATCCACATTTTTCAACATTTTTCTAATACACAAATCGATTAATCATAATTTTAAAACTATTAATCCGTTAATTTGTTTTATCCACTTAAAACTTTTTTTCTATATAAGTAATTATGAATTGCAAGAGTAAATACATACAAACAAATATACATGTCAGGAATTGAAAATAAAATGAATGGAGCTAGTTCTTCCGCACCTACCATGCCTTACAGATTAAGTAACACTGAAATAAAATAATCGGATAATCGAATAAATGGTGATTATAATCGTGGTAAAGCGGATAGTTCTAATGAGAACAGGAATTTCAAAGAAAACTACCGAAGCAACAATGAAGTACATCAATCTAGCCATACCGTACTAGAAATTACTATAACCGTAATCAAAGCGATCGTATTGGAAGCAATGGAAATACAGAACGTAATGGTCCAGCTGGTCAATCTAGGAATACTAACTATAGGTAATCGTGAACAAGCCAATCGTTTTAATAACGAACCAAAACCATCTACCAGTTATGGTAGAAACGAATCGACAAATAATGCCCAAGCTGGTCAATGAAGAACACAGTTATGCTGCACTGCAGTCTTACAGCAGATACTCAAATTGTCCCCGTAATGATCGCCCTCGTGAAAATGCTTCAATCAAGAAAATCAAGACTGGACGATTCCTTAGCCAAGGAACGAACGTTTGGAATTAAGTTTATTTGGTTCCGGCAACAGAAGTTCTGGTATTAATTTTAGTAAATACGACGATATTCCCGTGGATGCCAAAGGAACCGACGTTCCTCTTCATGTAACATCCTTCGATGATGTAGAGTTGACAGAAGTAATTCGGAATAATATAAAATTAACTGGATACGAAGTACCAACGCCCGTTCAGAAATACGCGATTCCCATTGCTTTAGCAAAACGGGATATAATGGCGTGCGCCCAAACTGGTTCCGAAAATACTACCGCGTTTCTAGTGCCAATTTTGAATCAAATCTACCAAAAAGGCCCGCAGGAATCGAGTGGTGAACGAAATTATGGTTACGGTAGTAAACAAAGACCACTTGGTTTGGTTCTGGCTCCGACCCGTGAGTTGACATACCATAAAAAGAGTAAGAAGTTTGCATGTAGAGCTGACATGAGACCGTTCGTCGCTTATGGTG
This sequence comes from Cantharis nigra, assembly GCA_958510845.1. NCBI lineage: Eukaryota > Metazoa > Arthropoda > Insecta > Coleoptera > Cantharidae > Cantharis > Cantharis nigra. The sequence goes on from OY294029.1 coordinate 34,614,322, forward strand.
ATACCAGGATCAACGATCAATTAAGGGAGTTGGAGAGAGGATGCCAATTTTTGGTTTTTGACGAAGCCCAACGTATGCTGGTTATGGGTTTCGAAACCCAAATTCGAAAAATTGTACAGAAATCGAATATACCCAAAACTGGAAACCGTCAACTGCAACTATCTGCAACTTTTCCTACGAACATCCAAAGATTGGCACGGGATTTCTTGAATGAATTTGTTTTTTTAACCATCAGGCGTGTTGGGCCTATTACAGAAAATATTACCTAAAGGATGGTTTGGGTAGACGATTACGATAAAAAGTCGTACTTGTTAGATGTTTTGTATACGGAAGATTTGATTCCTTCGGCGGAATGTCTTACCTTAATATTCGTTGAGACAAAGAAACGTGTGGATAACTTAGAGAAGTATTTGTACAACCAAGGTTAGTTTGTAACGTCTATTCAGAGTGATCGTGCTCAAAGAGAACGTGAGGAAGCTCTGAGGAACTTCCGTAGTGGGAATAGGCTAATTCTCGTTGCCACCGTTGTTGCTTCCAGAGGATAGACATTCCAAATGTAAAACATGTCATCAATTTCGATTTGCCTTCGGATATCGAGGAATATGTTCATAGAATTCATAGAATTGGATGTGCAGGAAACGTAGGCGTTTTTTTTTAATTTTGAATTGAAAGGCGCCATGGCTAAAGTGTTAACTGAAACCAAGCAAAATATTCCTTCATTTTTGTAACGCTGGGTGAAAATTGTTTTTATGTTTACATAAGAATTTTATGTTTTTGAAATTTGAATTAGCAAAATAAAATTTATTTAAATATATAAAGTTTTTTAATTTCTTATCCGAATAATAATTTATTACTGAATTATCAGTAATAATATAAAAATTTGCATTTAGTGAGTAAAAATGTTGTATAAAACTGTACTTCAATTGGAGTTTTATTCTACCAACAAGGTGACTTCTGAGATCTAAGCCTAAAAACTCGTTAATGAGGCTGCTCTTCTTAATCTCTTGTCGAGTTTAAAGAATACTATGCAATACAGGATATTATCCAAAAATTTATAACAATTAATTTCACAAAAACAATTAATGATTTGACCGGGTATTCATTTTTATTAAGTATAGAGGTGATACGCTTATAATTTTTTGTAATTGAATGGGGCTACTTATTTTATCAATCTTAACGATTGCTGTTTTTTGGCTTATGTGATGTGCCGAATTTAAAATTTAAGAGCCTACCTGAAGAAATCTCCTTTTTATATCAATCGAGCGCAACATGACACCAGACGCAAAGTCCGGTAAAGTTGGGACACCCATCGCACATCCCGAAATTTGTCAATATGGTGTTTGGGATTGGGTTCCCGATACACGTCATTTCCATTGATTACGTCAGATTTGACCTACGTTGCCACAATTTTTATAAAAAGTTATAACCACAAAAGCTTTAAAATGACAACTGCACAACAGTGACAACAGTGAAATTCCAAGTAGACATAAACAAACTTACAAAAATAAAAATCACTATACAGTTGTATTTCGCATAGGAGATAAATTTTAATTTAATTTTTATGTGGTGGTCATGATCGACGTCATCAAATTTGAATCTTTGACGTGTATCGGTAATTCGATTCCAGCGACTATAACAAACATCTCGGAATCTGAAAAAAATATACTCAAATGAATAGCTCCTTCGACATCAACGTTTTCTGACTAATCTCCTTCCAGTGTTTTTTCACTAATTTTACCACAGACTCCGTTTTAACATTAGTAAACAAAGACGTGACATCATATAATACCAATTTGTAACCAACAAGGAGTTCAAAAGTTCTCAATATGTCAGCAGCTGAATATGCGTTTTTAATAGTAGGTACTGTATTTTTCCACTCGCTACTTAATTCACTGAGGATGCCTGCAATGTATTTAGCCAAACCATACAAGGGGCTACCCACCGCACTGATGATGGGTCGTAGAGGCATATATTTTTTATGGATCTTAGAGAGGCCGTATGCTTTAGATATCACAGCATTTTGTATTCATAAACCCATTCTCAACCTATTGTCAATTACGTATTCGTCCCTTAACCTATCAATCAGGCGATTATTTAGTTCCTGTACTTTGTTTACGGGACTAGTCTTAACTACCTGTACATATCTCTATCATTAAGTAAGACTGATATGATAGGCCTGGTTAACATGGCCTTAAATGCCAAAAATGCATTTACAACAAGGAAATTTTTTCTTGATTTCTATTCCGCTAACTTCCATTTTATTGATAATTGCCCGATCTTCGGAGAAAATTTGCAACGTCTCGAATTTTACGTTCTATATCGGTTGCTTTAATAAATCTTCGGTTTTTCCAATCTTTAATGGGTTAAAACCGTACTGTAATACGAGGTTCTTTCACTATTTTCTTCTTGATCGTCGGAAAACCGATCCTTGCTCCTCAACGATCACTTTGATTTCTACATATTGATTAATTTTCTCTTTAACCTTACATAAGATTTTCTGATAATCATTTTTTGTTTCAAAATCATGTCAATATTATTCTCGGATTTGTTTTTATTTATCTTCCTTCTGTCTATTATGTTACAACTCCTGGAAACTTTTTCCCCTTCCGTATGGTTAGTTTTAATTATGGGAAAAATTTCATTTAATACAATCAATTGATTTTTTGAATTACTTGTCTGCGTTAAATTCGCTTAAAAAGTCTCGACTTAGACCATCCGATTGTAGGTGGATGTTAAAAGTAACAAATTCAAAGTTTCCTAATGTGATAATTTTTTTTGATCCGACTTTAGAGTCCCTAAAGTGGCTTGCTTAAATTCCGATAAACCGGACAAAATAATGTAGTCGATGGGTTGATTAAGATTGGTTAATTCCAGTTAATTCAGGATTTAGAAGACTTACTACGGATCCCTATCTAAAAGAAGTCTATAAGGTTTACTGTTTAAAAATATACTGATTATACATGAGGTATCCTTTAAAATCGAATTTACGTTGGGTATGAAAAGGGGTGGATGGTTTGAATTTGTTGTTTGGTTTGTATTTACGTGTAACATACCCGGAGCCAAGAGTCCGGTTTCGCGAGACTTTTACGAGTGAGCGAAGCGAAAGAGGTTAAGTCAAGAACTGGACACTCGAGCGACAGTTGTGTTTGGTAGATAACATCTTGACGGGCTCGGTTTGCCGGTTTGAAACTCGCGCGCGGCCACGTGACTTACCTATTAGTGATGTTATCACAGGTAACATACCCGGCGCAGAGGTTCCGGTCTCTCGAGAAAGTCTAGAGCCGGACACTCTGGTGATGGGTGTGTTTAACAGATTACAGGCTAGTATTAAATTCGACCCGCCCCGAATCATAATACCGGAGCCTAAGAGACATAGCAATATTGGGTCAATTAAAACGACCCAGGTCGAAGAGCCCAAAAAACTCGAGAAATTTTTAGCAGAACAGCTTCCCGCGTTTAAGAAACTGAAAGGACCGATATCAAAAACGTACCACAAAATTCGGCTTAAGCCAGTGGCCCAACCAGTCAAACAGCGATATTACCCCCAGGAAACCTAAGATCCAAATGGTCACCAATAAAAAGATCGATGAAATGCTAAGAAGCGGGAATGATAACAAAATCACATAGCCCTGGAGCTCACCAATCGTTCTCGTTCGAAAATCCAACGGCCAGTATCGATTTTGCGTCGACTTCCGGAAGCCCAACGAACTGAGCGACAAAAATGCTTATCCGTTACCTTACGTACAGACCATACTAGATGGACTGAGCGGGGCCAAATATATCGGCACCTTGGATCTGAAAGACGGATATTGGCAAATCCCTCTTAGCGAAGAAAGCAAACATCTAACGGCTTTTACTGTACCGGAAACCCAACTAGCCCAAAAGTAGCAGCAACTGAGACGGGAACCTTTATTGAGGAACTATTTCGTAACCGCTACTAAATCTACGACTTTGAAGTATAAATTACTTTGTTTAAGTAATTTTTAGACGCTGCTACGTAATTGTCACCATTGGTGATTACTTTGAAGTTACATTACTTCGAAGTAATTTTACTGGTAGTGGGGACGTCGTAATTACCTATTCGATGACCTTAAAGTTTTCGAAATTTAGCGGTGGCAAATGGTAGTAACGGTGACTAGCTTAGATTACTAAACAGCGATTTCAAAGTTACGACCACTTTTACGTAGCATTGTTAGTTGCCGCGACATTGTGGGGACCTTGACCAATACTTTGAGGTCGTGGAACTTATAAGTAATATTTATTAATGTTATTAACATTCCCGCTACCTATGAACGGCTACTACTTGGTGAAAATCACCTCTAAAATTCACCAATAGGTAAATTTTACTAACTAGTGCCGACTGGTCCCGGCTCATATAACTCATAAATATTGTAGTATTATTTTTTATCAACATTTCATTGTTGGTTTAAGAACATCAATTTTGTTGTGGTTTCTTCTCAATCTAAAATAAAGATTTATGGTTATTTTTATTTTACTTTAATTTCATTTATTGGTGTCAAAAAGGATTGATTATTTATTGATTAAATACCATTACAATATACCGGGTGCTGAATGAGTTAGCCGAACATAGGAAATTAACATGTAAAAACTTATTTATGCAAATTCAGCTTCCCTAATTATTTTAGAGATAAAATGAAGGATACAAAAATAATGCAGAAATAAAAACTACGAATGATAATAGCATTAAATTTCATCTAATTTTTACTAAAAAAGTCAAAAAATGCTTTCAAAATTGTTAAAATTTTCATTTATCGCACTGGCCATGGTATGAATTTCCATGAGTTTCCATGGTTTTTATATTTGAAAATAGAAATTAAATGGAATTTGCGATAAATGAAAATTTTAATAATTTCGAAAGCATTTTTTTACCTTTTTAATACAAGCTAGATGAAATCTAATGGTGTTATTATTCATAGTTTATATTTCTGCATAATTTTTGTGTCTTTCATTTTTTCTTTAAAATAATTAGGGAAGCAGGAATTTGCATAAATAAGTTTTTATATGTTAATTTCCTATGTTCGGCTAACTCATTCAGCACCCGGTATAACCTTCCTATTTTTTAAATATATTCTATACAAGGATGTTAAAAAACATAATTTTGTATTTAAAATATATTTTTTTCCAATTTTTTTTCCAAGAGTTTAATAAAACTAATATGAATTTTAATTATTTTCAAATAAGTTTAAATATTTAGGAATGCTAATACCAATCACAAAAATTATATTTTCCATATACCTATATGTAAAAGTAGGTAAGTAAAAGAAATTAGAATTAGAACCATAATATAATCCTAACACCACGCGTAAGATACAGTTAATATACAAGACATTTGCACATAAGTATGATACAAGAGGTCACCATAATATTGTGACAGACTTTCATCGTCTTTTACGCTCCAGGGAAGCTACAGAGTTTCACGCGATTAAATTTTTCAATACTCTCCCAGAAAAAGTGAGAAAACTGCCTCCAGCTGGATTTAGGAAGACAGTTTTGGAAATATTAATTAAAAATGTTTTTATTCCACTGAGGAATTTATAAAATGTGGCCAAGATGGCGGTCTATTGTAAGTTTTGATTACTTGTATCTATATGAATTTGACCTGTGTAAATATATTTGTATATATAAAAGCACCAATAAATAAATGTTAAATGTTAAAAAAAAAAGTATAGGTTAAATAGTGCGATCTCATAAATTAATAATGCAGCCTATTTCTAAAAGCAAGTTTCGCCAAAACCGGAAAAAAAGTTATCGACATTCCATGACTTTTTATAGGAAGTTACAAGTATTGGTAAATGACGAAAAAGACAACTGTGTAAAAAAATGTGATGTTTTGAATCAGTTACCATCAGCTGCATCATCATCATCATCGATAATATCTAACAATTTACAAGAACAAGCGGTATGCATTTATGCATATTTTTTTTTAGGTTAATTACCCAACGGAAAACTAGCAGTGAAGATTTAGATGAATCAGATGACAGCTTTCTCATTTCCGAAGATAGCACTTCTCTATGTGATGAACAAGACATGGATACCGCACAAATTACTCTATCGGAAGAACTAACAACTAATGTTAGAAGAACTAATCATAGAATAAGTCGTAGCGCACTTGATCAATTGTTAAAAATATTAAATTCGCATACCAGTGTGAATCTACCTTCTGATAGCAGAATGTTATTGAAAACGCCAAGAGAAGTGCATTTAGAAACGATGGGAAATGGCCAATTTTGGTATAATGGCATTAAAAACCGTTTGAATACTGTGTTTTCTGAGATCGATAGATCTCTAACAGTTCCTCTAGTTTTTAATGTAGATGGTATTCCACTATTCAATGCTTCTACAGTAGAATTTTGGCCAATTTTATGTAGAATTGAAAATATGCCTTGCTTAAAACCAAGTGGCTATTTCAATTTATTGTGCGGAAACTAAACCTCCTCTAAAAGAATTCTTCGAAAAATTTGTAGAAGAATTGAATGACATTTTACATAATGGTTTTTATATAAATGGGCACAACTAGAAATACTTATTAACTATTTTGTATGTGACACTTCAGCCAGAAATTTTTTTAAAGGTAAAAATATAATATATATTTGGTATTAAAACATTTGCTTATTAAATAATTTGTATATGTACAGTTGGATTTAATGCAGCTCATGGCTGTATAAAATGTACAGTTATTATAATTGGGGGGGGGGGGGTGACTCATATGAATAATTTGCAGCAGGACTCAAAGACCTAAAACATCTCGTATTTGGCGCCTATAAAATAATATTATATAATTTATTATAATAATATAATAAAAACCCCACCCCCTTACATTATATTCTTAAACCCCCGTCTAGTAACTATATGTGTTTCAAATGTTAGAAAAACATTATCTTTTATAATTGGGGGGGGGGGATAATTTTATAACTATCTTATAGTAATTCTCAGTAAGAGTCCAAACCTGGAACATCCCGTATTCGATGCCTATAAAATAATATTATATAATTATAATAATATAATAAACATATTATAATAATGTTTTTGAAATTGGTTCTAAATAAGTTAAAATTATTATAATTATTATGACCATATCATATTGAAATAAAATTGAACCGATTTTCTATGATTTCTATCAATATATGAAACCCTTTCTTTTAAATAAATAAATCACTTTGCAATGCAACCGCGCAGTTTCAACAGAAACGTTTGTACAGTTACAGGGCCTATTTTACCATTAGGCGCATTAGGCTCGTGCCTAGGGCCCAATGGCCAGAGGGGCCCGAAAAGAGAGAACATAAAATTGTAAAATGAAAATTAAATACTGATAAAACGACCCAAGAATTGGGCGTTCAATGATATTTGTTACATTGGAATATAAGGGGCCCGAACATTTGATAGAGCCTAGGGCCCAACTCAGGTAAAAATAGGTCCTAAAGCTCACCCCACCTCCTTAATGTCAGTTACTTTAAAGTCGCTTTCAAGACTTTGTAGTAACAATAACTTTAAAGTTATATTTTTGTAGTGTGGGGACCACCTCGTCACTAGAGTCAAGGTAGTCACTACTTTAAGGTCGCAGTTTTGGGTGATGACAACTTTAAAAACCAATTCAAGGTGATGCCGTTCGGTTTTCAATCAGCTCCTGCCACCTTCCAGCGACTATTAGACCAGGTAATTGGACCATAATTGGAGGGGATAGCCTATTCCTACGTCGATGACATAATTGTAAAAGGTGATACCCTAGAGGAGCTAAGAAACCTGAAAGAGGTGTTCAAACTCCTAAAAAAATAGGACTCTAGATCGACGAGGAAAAGTGCTCATTTGAATAAAATATCTGGGGCATGTGGTCAGTCAAGCTGGAATACAGACCGACCCAGAGAAAGTAGATGCCATAAACAAAATCGAAGCGCCCACAACTATTCGACAAATAAGAAGTTTTCTTGAGGCAGCTTCCTGGTATCGAAAATTCATTCCAAATTTCTCCAACTTAGCCGGACCACCTGCAGATCTCCTTAAGAAAATTCAAAAATTTGAGAGGGCCTTCACATCAGAGCTGAAGAAGTGTTGGCCAGCCCGGATTTCACCAGACCCTTTATACTGAGAACCGATGCATGCTACCTCGGCCTCAGAACGGTTTTCGAACAGGAATACCCAGAGGGGTTCCGACCCATCACGTACATCAGCCGTAGTTTAATAAATTCCGAGAAAAACTACACAGTGAGGGAACTAGAGTGTCTGGCGGTGGTATAGGCTATCAGGAAGTTAAGAAACTACCTGGAGGGGTATAGCTTTAAAGTGGTAAGCGACCACCGAAGCTTGCGCTGGTTACAAGCGCAACACAATCCCACTGGTAGATGCTGGAACTCCAGGGTTATGATTATCATATCAAGTACCAACCAGGGAAAAGCAATTACGTTGCCGATATGCTGTCCCGAAATAACCAGGAAGAACCCATTTGCCCTATGGGCAAAGATTAAAAAACACCCCGACCAACATCCGGAATACCGAATTAAACGCGGGAAAATGTATAAGAAATTTCCCAGTATAACGAGTGTGGTTGCTGCAGACTTCGAGTCTCCGTGGAAAAGGTGTGTCCTGAAACCAGAACTGAGAAGAATTCTGAACGCCAATCATGATCAGGCGACTGCAGGACATTTGGGAGTAGCCAAAACAGCTGCCCGAATCATGAGGGCGTACTATTGGCCAGGCTTAATCAGTCACGTGGCCCAGTATGTCAAGACCTGCCACTCGTGTAACCAGTATAAGCTTCCTATAGGAGATCCAGTAGGAAAGATGTAACCTAGAATACCGCAACGTCCCTGGCAAACGGTCTGCTCCGACTGTATGGGACCATTCCCTCGATCTAGGAGAGGATTTCAAATTTTCTATTGAGCTGCCATCGGAAAGTTGGTAGTCACACGATCTATCGTCGAGGCTCGTACTATCGTCAAAAACCTGCTGCTGGTGTCACGGTGCGAGTACGCTATCCTGTGGGAAGGTATCACAATGCAAAACGGCAAAAGCGGAATTAAAGGAGAAGATCACTGGAGACGGGTGGACGTTCAGAATGAAACAGAGTCTCCAGGACCTTACCAGCCTAATGTGTGCTTGAGTAACTTGGTTAAAGGGGTTACGGGATGTACGATAGATGACAAAAATGTCGAAAACGTAGCCGTCGACGGAATTGACAAAAATGGAGTCGAAGACGTGATTGATGGCTATGGAGAAAACAAGTGGTCAACGTGGGCAGCCAATATTAATGAAGAAGTTGATGTTGCTACGGAAGAGGTCGGAGATCATGAAAATGCTCATTATCTACCAGACCTGGTTTCTGATCATGCATGTCGAATTTTATTTATTTGGACCCTATCACTTCGTAATTTATTTTGCTAATATGTATTTGTATATTTTTCTTTTGTTATCGTAACAGGCAGAAAAGCTTAGAGAACTTGACTCTTTTATTGCGATGGTATTGGATGCTCTAGAAAATGGATTAAAAACCAAGTCTTATAGAATGCGAAGCGAAATATTAATTGAGTGGTTCAAAAAAGATGGAAATACGATTCATGGTGTATGCAACCTTATCGATTGCGAGATTAACGCAGGTTGGTTAGCTGGAGTCTTGTTTGTAGAGATGCCCAGTCTTGTTGAAACATCAACATGTAATCGTGGTTGCCCACCCCGCGTGAAGAGTATGACGAAGCTAATAATTGACGCAACGACTTAGCGAGACGAAAAAGAGTTTGAAAACGTCATGTACACAACATTGCAAGCTAGATCAAACGAAATGCTGTAATCCAAAAAAACTGTTGTTAAGATTGGTAAGACTTCTTATGTTGGTCAATTCATAAATGCTTCTTAATTTCATACTTTTTACAAAACTCGTTGAAATACCTCCTCGGTAGTCCTCAAACTCCGGGCACTATCTGTTTATATTGATCCAGTTGAACAATAATTTAAAGGCATTTCACTCAAATTGTCCTATTATGATTTGTTACCATTCCAGGGCACCTAGTAGTGCTGGATATTTTGATGATAATTCCGACCATATCAACTTAAGGAAACTACCGAGACGTTTCCGGGATCCTCTGTCGACGACGAACGGGTTTTTTGAGTTGATGGGTTTCGTCCATTATGCAAGACCATCAATCAAAACAATAAGATCAGGGAATGGTATCGGTCACTACACAGCTATCGCAAAACGAAGTAACTGTATATGGCTTCAATATGACGATGTGTGTGACAGTGTGAAAAAAATTAGCAACAATTTAACGGCAAACCCGAAAATAATGATTTTCAAAGGAGAAAATATAAACTAGTAGTATAATAAAGTTCGAAACAAAATTTCACTGTGAGTTTATTTTCTCCTAGGGGTGAACCTTCTTGAAGTCTCACAAGGTGAAGTCTCTTGAAGTCCCATAAAGTCCAATGAAATCTCATGTCAAATTTGTAGAACAACATATTTGGGGAGGTTCTTAATATCGAAATCACGTAGGAACAAATTCGGGGAGAGGTATTCAGATCGAAATCGCTTAGCAACAAATTCAGGAAGGGTCTCAATGTCGAAAACACGTAGCAACATATTCGAAGAAGGGTGTTCAGGTTGAAATTGCTTAGCAACAAATTTATGGAGGGTTGTCAATGTCTAAATCAGGTAGCAACAAATTCAGGGAGGGGTGTCAATATCGAAATCACGTAGCAACAAATTCATGGTGGGTTGTTAATGTCGAAATCACGTAGCAACAAATTCAGGGAGGGGTGTCAATATCGAAATCACGTAGCAACAAATTCTTACAATAGTTAGAGATTTTCAAAACAGAAATCTTATTGATTATTTGCGTGGACTAGCACATAATTTTGAAATTCAAATGTACTGAATGACTTAGCCGAACATAGGAAATTAACATGTAAAAACTTATTTATGCAAATTCCTGCTTCCCTAATTATTTTAGAGAAAAAATGAAACACACAAAAATAATCCAGAACTATAAACTACGAATGATAAGAGCATTAGATTTCATTTAACTTTTACCGAAAAAACCAAAAAATGCTTTTGAAATTGTAAAAAGTTTCATTTATCGGATTGGCCATGAAAGTTTCCATGGTAATTATATTTTGGAAAATATAAATTAAATTGCATTTATTTCATGGCCAGTTAAAATGAAAATTTTAACAATTTCAAAAGCATTTTTTGACTTTTGAAGTAAAAGTTAGGTCAAATCTAATGATCTTATCATTTGTAGTTTATATTTCTGCATTATTTTGTGTCTTTCACTTTTTCTCTAAAATAATTAGGGAAGCAGGAATTTATATAAATAAGTTTTTACATGTTAATTTCCTATGTTCGGCTAACTCATTCAGCACCCGGTATATACAGGGTGACCCAGACCACCCGTATCAGTACTTTTTTTCAAAAACGGTATGTCGTAGAGAGTTGGGCTAAAAAAATTTATTACAAAAGCCCTAATGACGAATCTAATGGTGATATTATTATTTCCGGGAAGATTCGGCATCCAGAGTAGTTTGCTCCAAAAAGTCCAGAAATCCAGAATTTTAAATGGCATCATATGTCGAAAGTGGTATCGTTGGAAAGCTCTTTAAAAAATAAGCAAGTTTTGTAGGAAAAAATTTTTTATTACTCTTACCCCTTTTAAGTTATATTCACTTGAAATTATTAAATTTCAATTTCATATAACGAACTTAACTTTAAAAGTCAGCACTTGAAATCCAGCTACCGCGTTAGAGCAATGTCACAAGTGTTCAAAATGTCTCCCATTTACTTCTAAACACTGTTGAGCTACTCTGGTTATACTATCAGTGGCTCTAAGTATTTCTTTCATTTTTTCTGACATTGCTCTAACGCGGTAGCTGGATTTCAAGTGCTGACTTTTAAAGTTAAGTTCGTTATAAAAAATTGAAATTTAATAATTTCAACTGAATATAACTTAAAAGATGTGGGAGTAATAAAAAAATTTTCTTACAAAACTTGCTTATTTTTTAAGGAGCTTTCCAACGATACCACTTTCGACATATGGTGCCATTTAAAATTCTGGATTTCTGGACTTTGTGGATCAAACTACTCTGGATGCCGACTTTTCCCGGAAATAATAATATCGCCATTAAATTCGTCATTAGGACTTTTGTAATAAATTTTTTTAGCCCAACTCTCTACGACTTACCGTTTTTGAAAAAAAGTACTGATACAGGTGGTCTGGGTCACCCTGTATAAATGTATGTAACCAAAACGGGTTACATATTATCGTCCCACACTACCAATTGGTTTGGCGCCGAATCGGGTGTGAACCTGTTCGATTCCCGGTTTTAGAGTTGATGAATAGGTCATGGGATTTTTACGATTCAAAAGCAACAAATTTTGATTGAAATATTTTTCCAATACTCCGTTCATTAATTACCAGTCGTGATTTTGCTAGCTTGATTTCAAGGTGGCAGCGCCACCGATTCCAACGAAACGGGTAGAGAAACAAAATCGGGATTTTCACGATTCAAGAGCAGATTCACGATCCTACCGAAGTACAGTACCGTGCAATCGAATTAGGGCCACTCACAATTTTTTATTTTTTTAAATGTAATTGTTTAAATTTGGTAAATTTTGAATTTCTGCCAAGTAATAACTATTCAAAAACATTTAAAAAACACGCTTTTTAAAAGCAGGTATTAAATTTCACCCCAACAGACATACCATGATTTGAATTTCTAAAATCCAGGTATATGGGTATTTAACGTGGGGTAGTTTCTTATGTTGTTGGTCATTGTTTAAGGGATTGGCGAATATAACTGTGCTCTATTATAGTTCAGTCTACCCAACAAGAGTTGTGAACAAGTTGGTTATTGTGTATTTTGTTTGTGAGTGTTATTTTTACTCAACCACGTGTTAATTTAAAATTTCAAGTTTTAAAAATTATTTTCACGAAATGGGTAAAAATAAAGACCTTAAATGGGATAAGAAAGTTAAGATTGAGGGTCTTTTAAGATCTGGAAAATATAGCAATCGTGTAATTGCCAAAATGGAAAGAATTTCGCGTCAATCGGTCGATCGGATCGCAAAATCTATTAAGGAAAATATTCCTACGACGTCGACAGGGCGATCAAATTGTAGGGGTAGAAGGAAAACTACCACCCGGGAAGAGAGGTTAATAGTTAGAAGAACATTAGAAAATCGAAAATCGACCGTGAGAGAAATTAATCGTGTCCTAAATGAAGATGGCATTTCAATTTCTGAACGCACGCTCAAGTCGCGTATGTACGAAGCTGGAATAAAGAGTCGACGACCAGCAAAGAAGCCTAAATTGACTTCGAAAATGAAGAGTGCTCGACTTAAATGGGCCAAAGAGCACAAAAATTTTACAGAAGCAGATTGGTCAAAGGTATGTAGCCATAAAATTCATAATTATGTAAAATTGAAATTTATTCCTTTTTATTATTTTTTTATAGGTCATCTTCAGCGACGAGACACGGATTGAATGTGTAACAGAAATGGTTCAATATGTAAAGAGAAGATCTTCGGAACGTTTAAAAGAGTGCTGCATTGTAAAAACAATAAAGCACCCACCGGCAGTGATGATTTGGTCGTCTATTACTTCTGAAGGACTTGGACCACTTTATTTTGTTACCAACACCATGAACCAAATTCAATATAAAGAAGTGGTTGAAACGGTTTTGATACCTTATATGGGTACTTTAGGTGGTAGCCGTAAAAGCTACACTTTTATGCGGGATGGTGCACCGTGTCATAGGGCTAAGACAATCATGGAGACATTCAAACGGTTGCGAATTAAAGTGTTGCCTTGGCCAGGTAATTCGCCCGACCAAAATCCAATAGAAAATGTTTGGAAAACATTAAAGTTGTTGGTATATAAAAGAAACAACCCCACGATAGCGGCTTTAAAAGAAAATATTCGTTTGGTATGGGAAACAGACGAGCATTTAAAGGAAGTAGCACTAGCTTGTATAAGGAGTATGCCAAAAAGGGTGGCTGCAGTAATTAAAGCTGGGGGTGGTGTCACAAAATATTAATAAATAATGTGTAAAAATAATAATTATTAAAGATTTATTGTAAATATCGTTGTATTTTTGCATTAAACCACCAGTAGACTTAAAAAAATCAATTTTTAATGAGTGGCCCTAATTCGATTGCACGGTGAAAACGCCAACGAGACTCTATCTTGCGAAAATTGATTACTTGTTTATAAATCTCAAATTGACGGTAAGTGAACTCAACTTGTAATTCGTCAACTAAAACTTAATCAAATTAACTTTCAGCGAAAACCGAATAATTTTCTACTGCTTCTACTTAGTATCTACGCTAATCGGCAAGTGAAAAATGTGTACTCTTATCGTACAAGCAACGCCAATATTCGATTTTAAAATTTACTAAATTATTACCAACAAACCAAAAATAGTAAGCGTAGGTAAGTTTGTTGACAATTTGCATAAACAAAACTTAAATTGAAATTTTCAGGTGACCGCAGTACCTGTTACCGCCTAGAGTTTAAAATGATAGAACGTCCAAATGGGTGTTTTAATCATTATTGTTGTATTTCAAGCAGGACTAAAATACTACCATTCGAAAGATTTTGGAATTCTGCCTATTTAATGTAAAAATTGCAACCTTGTAACGCTCAAATTGAATGAGTTGTTTAGATTACAAACCATTTTTGTTGCTGTGTCAGTAATGCAGGGGCGTTCAGTTCGTTAGGTGCTTTTAAGAGAGATTTACGTTATATAATATAATACGACGCCTATGGAAATATGAAAAGTACTGCCAGAAGAAAGGAAAGGCCTGCTAGAAGAACTGGCTCATTTGAATATAAGTCCTTCCAGCAAGACCGATTTCTATGTCCAACTGTCCTGCTGGAAGAACCTTCCAGCAGGATAATTGTCTGGACGTTCTATCACTAAAGGTGGAAATAGGAGATTACAAGGTATCTGAGTGGAAGCGAGTCTTTGCATCTCAGCAAGTACGCGCGGATCTTATGGGCAAATTCTATATTCTCATCTAAATAGTATTAATAAACAAAAACTCTTACCTGCTAACGATGTCTTCTAGGTTGATGTCCTCTGGAATGGAAGAAAAATGGAATTCCAAGAAGGTATAAGGTACGTTCAACGGCAACGCTATCAGATATTCAAATAAACGAACGGGACGAGACGGTCCAAAAGGAAGAATAAATATCCAATGCAAAATAAATCGGCAGGTATTAAGTATACGTAAAATAAAGACCCTAAAACGAAAATTTAAGATAGAAATTTTAAGATCGCTTACAAAAATCAAACATACCTCATCAATTGTTCGAGGGTCACCAAAAATAGTATTGGTGGTAAAAATATGGAACATAAATCCTTCAAATTGAAGTTTGAACAACAGGAACATATGCTTCACAAAGAAAGCCGGTACTTCCAAAAACTCAAAATAGAAAACGCAGGCAAACCAAATCCAAAATAATTGGTATGGAAATCACAAATCTACAAAAAAATCGCATACGTAAGTTCCACAGTTAACTAGAAAATCTAATAACCAAAACGTAGTTAATTATTCAAAATTCACCAAGAAAACGATATCTCGATCACTCCACGTGCGGCTCTTAGATAGCATTTTAAAAATCAATATGCTAAATACTTACGCCTCCTGTAACAAAATTAATGAAACTAATGAAGAAATCTTCAATGAATTTCAAAAATTGTTCGAAAAGAAATAGGGACCGTAACATGGTGGTATTTGTTTCTTTTTCACTATCCTCGCTGTCGGTTTCCATTTTATTTTTTGCATCTTCGTTCGCCGTTGCTCGAGCTTTGGTTTTTCTTTGGCTTCTTCTGCTTTGGTTTTGCTGTTTCTGTTTCCATAAGCTCTTTTAAGTTAATCTTCTTGACTTGCGGGGTTTCATCAGTATCACTGTTGTGGTCCTCTAATATTCTGTTAGTTGCTGGTTGATGCAGGGCTCTCTGGATGCGTTGGTTATCCAGGATTATAACATTGGCCTCTACTGGCTTACTTATAATCCCTTCATCCTCGTCGATCCCGTTGGCCATGTCTCGTAGTATGTCGTCCAAGTTTCTTGTTTTCCTAGTTAGTTCGCTGTTCTTATCGCTGAGGCTTCTCTTAGTTTCTCTGTGTGTATTTGCTCTTGAAGCATTTTCATTGGCATTTCTAAAGCTTTTCGGATAATTTATTTATCCATTATCAAGAGTGGAATACAAATAAGCTGTCAGTCCAGAGGGATTACAAAATAGCAAGTAACAATTACAAAAAGCAAAGTAACCACTCACCGAGAAACAGAAAGATGGTATGCTGTCTGAAAATTGGTTCCATGAGACCGCGTATGATCTGATGGTTGCAATCAACAAAGTCAATACTTTAAAATTAAAAAATCGAATAAATAACATGTAGATGTAAATAAACTCTGTATATAAAATCTATAAAGACGTGTAACATTTCAAATTAACGCGCAAAATTATGTACAAATAAAATATGTAGTTATCAAATAAAACAAATTGATAATATTAATTTCTATAGAGTGGACTTAAATTTCAAAAAGGTTGGTAGGTAGGCAACCCAAACAACCATCAATGAAATAAATGAATCATTCCCGTCGGAGGCCGCGTAACTAATAGAAAAAACAAATGATAGTACAATATTAGTGTGAAAACCGGTGAGTGCAGCAAGCAAAAACGTCGGCGATAAAGCTAAGTATTGAAACAAAGTGTGTAGTTTTTCTTAATCAAAAAACTTAGTCGAGAAAGGCAATAATCAGCTAACATTGGGGAAAATCCCCAGCGTGTGGGGAAATTGTTCCTCAACAGTTGTCTCTTTAGATCGAGCAGTTTCTCAATCACCGCGTATTGGGAAACGCAAGTTAGTATATGCGAAGTTTGAGTGTATTGATTACACTCAGTTTTTGGTTTGTAGGGTGAGATGAACTACAGTTAGAGTTAGAGTGCCGTCCATCTTCCTTGTCACCACAAGGCCCAAAAATGGAAAGGAGCGGTCAGATTATAATTCGTTTGTAAAAAACATTTTGGAAACTGAAATAGCTGTTTTCAAAAATCGTCAATATCAGCTGTGTAAAGGTGTTTATTGAGACGGAAGTAAAGGGTGATATCAGATCCCAATTATTTTCGATTGAAGCGATCACTGCTTCTTTCGCTATGTGCTAAATTTACGGATTTCATAAATCCGTGGCTATTAGGCTTCTATACAACGTATAGGAAGAAGCTTTATGATCTGGCTCCGTGTCTGTCTGTCCGCATGTTTCAACTTTAAGAACTATTACAGTATAGTTTTACAGTTTTAGGCTTCCATACAAAGTATAGCAAGAGGCCTTATTTAAACTACAGGCATAGTTCTTAAATTTGAAACATTGGTGTATTGTGTTTATTGCTATAGTATGAAAAACATAGGAACGTTATAATTACCATAGATAACTGTTATTTTCTTTTCTCATCTTTTAATGTTCTTATATACTAACATTTTTAAATTGGTACTTTATCGGATTATCGAATTCGCTATTTTAAGCTTTATTTAGAATTTTTCTGTATCTACCTTATATTCTAATCTATATTTTTCAAGTTTAACCAGGAAGATAGAAGTATAGAAGCCTAAGAACTACGGTCATCCGAGTTCCACCTTGTTTTTAGTAACTTTCAGTAACTTTAATGCCTTACAGTTGTCGGAGCTACGAAAAATTGTCACCCTGAGTCTCCAGTCTGTCATTTAGTCATCAATTTCCAAAGTACAGTGAGGTTATAAGTTAAAACATAACCATAGATAAACCTTGTTGGGGTTGGAGGAAGCATTTTAGCACAGTATGGCGGGCATCGGTATCGAGACAATAGTGAGGATCAGCATTAGCTATCCAGTTTATATTCATAAATCCGTGTCTCTCAGGCTTGATACGTAATAGTATAAATTTATTGAGATAACTATGTACGCTTTCTTCTACCCATTTACTTCACCTCGAGATAACTATCGGATACGAATATGCTTGATAAATAATAATCAAATAACACCAGTATTCGTAGCCCGATTTGGGTATGTACTTTTATTTTTTTCAGCCTTGAAAATGAAAATATAAAATCATCGAAACGTCGACAGATTAAGATTTTCTAGTTTCATTTACAATTCCAATAAACTGAAATCCCGTTTTACGTTGTATCAAGTAACCAATCAAATTTATGATTTGTTAAAATTTATAATAAATTACTGTGTTCTGATTGGTTACTTAATTAATTTGGGGTCGGTCATAAATTACGTCACGCAATGTTTAGCATTTTATAACACCCCCCTTCCCTGCTACTCTCCTCAACGGAAATCTAACAATAGTTACAGTGTGGCCTTTAGTCGCACAACCTAATAATATTAGTATAGATTACTATTACTATTAGATTACCTAATAGATTAGTAATATCTAGTAATATTAATAAATTACCACCTTAGATCATATAATCAATATATAGATGATCTAAAATTACAACTTACAATAAATTTGAAATAAGACTAAAAAACTGAAAAATAAAAAAATTAAATAAAAATTTTAAAAAAACTTTTTTTTTTAAATTTTACAAAATGCACTAAAAAGTAAAAAATAAAATAATTTTTTAAATAAAAACAAACAAAGCTCCTTGAAAACATCTATATAAAAGCGTGGGGCTATTAAACGTTCAAGAACAATTTTATAACAATGCATGTAAGTTTCAGTTTAGCTTTTCAATGATACTGTTCAGTTTATGTATGAAATTCATAACCCCACGGTTTTATATAGATGTTTTCAAGGAGCTTCGATTGTTTTTATTAAAAAAAGATTTTTTTTTACTTTTTAGTGCATTTTTTTTAAACATTTTTTATTTTTTATTTTTAATAATTAATTAGTAGTGGAAGCATTCAAGCAGTTATTCAGTTACTTTTGACCGTGCGATTTTATGCAACAGGATGTATGCAAATACTAACAGCAGACGTTTGTTGTTTATTTCACGAATTATCATCACGAATTATCCTTCGCGTTCATGATTTGATTGCTATGTTAGCTCCGCGCTTCGATCTTGAGACCCAAGTGAAAATGATGAAAACTGCTGAAGAGTTTTACCAAATTGCTCGATTCCCAAGGATGATAGGTGCAATATATTATTAGAAGTGGAAATGTATAATCTATAAATTAATGTAATTAAATGGATTTCCACTGGAAACACCCTCGTATATAAAGTTGACAATGTATTGTAATAACAATTAATAAATAATCTGGAAGGGGAAGCATCAAGCGACGCAACATAATAATTAATTAATTAACGACAGTCATTAAGTGCATCTCATACGGTCAATATGTGACCTGGGCCTATTCTCGAGCTTACTCGATTTGATTCGCATAGGAATCAAAGTGGAATCAAGTTTCGACCAATCAAGGAGTGCGAATACTTCATTTGTATACAAAAATTTCGTATTTGCGTATACGAATCAAGTCGTACTTGAATTACGTGAATTATCGGTATGAAGGCATATGCAAATATTCAGATCGATCGCGCGCAAAAAATTCGAAAGGTAGATAATTTTAATCGGTCAACTAGTTTTAATTTAATCAAATTGTAATAAAAATAAACAAAAGTTAGATGACATTTTGATTTAATCTGTCAACTATTTTTAATTTATGTTGGTAATTTTTAAATTGAATTTGCAACTGTCAACTTCAATTGTGACATTTATTAAAATTTCTAGGTTAAAAGATCAAAATTTTTATTTATTTGGTTAAAAATAAAATTTTAAGTTGGTATATCTAAGGATTTAAATGTCAAAGTCAAAGTTTACATCTATTTATTTTTAAATTACGCTCTAAAATTTTATATTTGAATTGGTAAATAAACTTAAAATAATTTTTAGAAAAGGTAGATACCAAAATTACTCATTTTTATTAAAATAATGTCACATTTCTAGTTATTTTTTTCCTGCCGCCGACAGTTTTACTTTCGAAAAAACTCTACCCCACGTGGTGTTCTGTATGTTGGTAAAGAAAAGTTTGACTTTCGTGTTTAAAATCGATAATGAAACCGCTGACTTTCGTGACGTTTGGAGAAAAAATAGTTTGCGATTGTTACACTTGTGCTTATCATTGATTTATTACAAATAAATAAACGGTCTAGCTCTTTTAGCTATCGAAAGTAAGATGGCAAGCACAATTAATTACGGTGAAGTAATTATAAATTTTGCGCAACAAAATACCCGAAAAGCTAATTTTTAAAATTGAATGAATTGAACACTAGAATAAAAATTTTCAATAATAATTATTTTTACAAAATAATAACTACGAAAATGTCCACTAATACTAATACCATTTACAACACAATACTAGAAAAACTAAAGAAAACACTGTTGATTGTTTATAATTTTTTTATTTATTAACCTCCATTACAATAATAAATTTTAAACAAATTAAAAGTTATCAAATTATGAAAAACTTGATCTTTATCACGGTCTTGGCAGGGGCGTAGTTAGAAGATTAGAACGGAGAACTCCTAGTCATTAAGCTTAAACTACATAAACATTCAAACTCGACAGTAACAGTTTTGAAGTCTCTTGGATTAATTCTCGGATTTCATTTACTCGTTTATTTTCCTGGCATAACTTGACATAGGCTTCGTAACAATCAAATTTTTCTTCAGTTTGATTCGAAAGTAAATGTTCAAATTCATTTAATGACAAATTTCTTGCTAAGTGTTTTAAAGCCATTTCTAATAGATTTTCATAAAGCTGAATGGAAAACTTACGATAACCATCTGGAGCGACATCCACACTCTTCTTACAAAGGTGCAATATCAAAATCTTCCATTGGTTATTGTTGATAAAGCGGTCCTCCCCAAACTGCACCAAGCACTCAGGACATACTTTCAGCAAAAAAAATAAACTTTGTTCTGGATTTAATAAAATCGACGTCAAACTAGGATAATCATTCACTTCCAGAAACACGCCAACATCTAGAAGCACAACGAGAGGACTGCAAAAAAAAGCTTCCAGTTTTTTTAGTACAAAATTGCCCTTTTTGGTTTGAAGAGGTGGCATACTCTTAAGATAGGCAAACCTGAAATCTTGAAACAGATAATTTGTTTCTGCTTGGAGAAGAAACCTCTCGGATTCGTCACCTTTCAAATTTAACAATTCAGTCCAGTAGGAGTCAACCAAACTTTGGGTTACTAGACATAAGGTTGGCGTAGCTTCTCTCGCAGCTTTTGACACATCTTCGTAATTCATATTCCTGAATAATTTGTTGAGGTATAATTCGAGGGTTGCCTGTGTTGCACTGATACTGTTTTTTTCCATTTTGTCAAATTCTTGAAGAGAGTGGATAATGCTATTCAAATAAGCTTCCTCATGAAACATTAAGAAGGTCAAAACTTTAATCATCACTTCAAATTTACAAACCAGAAGTATTTGACACAGCTCTGAAAAGTAACGTGAAGAATCAAACAAAACTCGCCAATATTTTCGCAATGATTGATATAATATTTTATCATCGAACCCAAGTCTAATTTCTCTTTCAGCTTCAATTTCGTTTCCATTTTGAAAATACAAAAGAACTAAAGCCAGTAACCTTTCAGTCTCTTTTCTTGTGTCACTGAAAGATTGACCGAGAAGAAGGTCGGTTAGTTTACTTGCGGACGTTCGTAAAATTTTACTGTTTAGTACCAAAGGAGCTATTTCAACATTTCGATATTTTTCAAAAATAGATTCTACTTCTTGCAGGAAATCTTGGTTATGTTCAATTTCATCTTCTGATAAAACATCTGTCAAATAGTGCAGTATTCCTTCTTTTAAAAAGTTGCCATTTTGAACTTGTAAAATTTTGACCCGTTTCAGGACATCGTGGGGTGGAATCGACCCCATTTTATAATAAAGAACACATAAGTTATAGTTCGCTTTAAAAATGAAGTAATCACCTAATAAAGCACAAACCCTTTGATATACTGAGGTACAATCAGGTGACGCTATTCTAACTAGGTTTTCATCATCAAGAATCCAATCTATTAAAACTGTAGATAAACGTAACATCGTATGGATGGCCTTCATTAAGCGAAGGTAACCTGTAGGACACAAAATTGTGTTATGCACATCTGCAAGTATCGCTTCCGGTGTTGGAAACTTAAGATAGAGCATATTTCGCATTGAAATTTGATTTTTTTCGTCAAAAAGGACTAAACCATCACCACATTTTAACAGTTTCACAAAGTTACCCACTTTATAACGACCAAGCAACATAGCGGAACTATCCAGTTGAGGATCTGGACAGACTTCTTCTAGAATTTTAAATAATTTTTCTTCGATATTGACAGCGTATGACTGCAATCCAGTTTTTGTGAGTGTGTGCAACAAGCTAGAGTCCAAAACGACGTCTTGAACAGGTTCAGCAAATGAATACATCGAAACGTAATCACACGTATCTTCTAAATTGCTAAGCCAGAACAAAAATCCTTGCTGAGGAGTGGAGACAAAGCATGTAACTCCAGCTAAGCGCTCCCAAAATTTGCTTTTTGGGAATGCGTCGGCTCTTCTTTCAAAATTCAAAGTTTTACTAACGTATATCGGCTTCAATACTAAACATTGAAATTCTTCTGAATCCCTAAGTTTTACTTGCATAAAATTTACAACGTTGTAGGTATATTCAGGGATGTCATCATCAGCTACAATTTGGCAGATCAAACTTTTATCGTAGTAACTTCCGGCACAATGATCAAAAATGGGGTTATTTCGTGCAACGACTCCAGGAAAATGTACAACAACACCACTGTTATCTATTTTCAACAGCTTTTTGTAATCTTTATATTCTTCAAGCAACTTGAAATAGGTGAAACGTTTCTTTTTCTTTTTCTCAATTTTGAAAACGTGTAAACTGTCAGTACTTAAACAAGAAATATAATTTTCGCAAATTGAAATATTGAAAGGCACAAAAGCTATTTCTAAGTGAATAGGAATTTCTTCGAAATCAAAAAATCTCATCGCAGTAACTTCATGTTTCGATATTTGAAATTTGTGGATGATCAATCGTGTTCCCGATTGGATCAAAATGTTTCCAGATGTTTGGCAGCATTCAATGTTATCGGGATTTGGACCAAGGATTTCAATCACTTCGAAATCACTCGTTCTTGGGTAAAAATTCCGTCCAGCGACACGAGCGGAAATAGGAAAAAAAAATTTCTTTTCGCGGGACTGTTGGTACCAGTTCACGTAAATTCTTACGTAACTGAGTGTTGCAGTTTCTTGGTTATGCTTTGTTTCCTGTGTCGCTACGTAATCGCCATTTAAGCAGTAAATTAATTTCGTGACTTCATTCACCGTTTTAAAAGAGAACAGTAACTGTTCTTCTTTTAAATCATACACATCTATGTAACGATTTGGTAAAGCCAAGAGAACTCTGTGAGGTGGTGCAATCGCAGTTGCAGTTGGTGTATCAACAGCGTGGGTACTGTGAGGAACAAAATTATACGCATAACCTTCTGGCTCTACGTTCAACTGAAAAAATTGTGACTAAGTATCACACTTGAGATTTTCAAATTTTATTTTATTGACTTACCTGGACTGCTTCAAGTTCTTCTTTTGATTCTTTTATATTTTTCCTTTTATACATTTTCAAAATATTACAAAATTTTGTTGCGATTTTATTTGAAATCCAAAACGATAATATACTGATTACAAATTTATTTAGAAATTTTGATGAATAACTAAAACACAACTTCGACAATGCGACAAATTAAATTGAGTTTAAAGGTTGGATTAGTCACGCAAAGATAAATGATAAGAGGTAATTACCTCTTATCTCTACCCGTTATTGCCAACTAATTATTCATTATACGGGATGTTATAAAATAATAAATTTCAGGGGCATTTCAGGGGCAAGAAAGAATAAAAATTAAAAGGATGTCAGTTTGACATTCAATGTTTGACATTATAAATTAAAAATTCATTTTTGAATGGTTGAATATAAATGAAGCGACCAATTAGAGATCATCAAATTAAAACTTGCTGGAAACTACACCTTCCTACAGAGTAAAGTATAAAAGTTGCAATGTTCATGCCGGGCGATTGAAGTTCCACCGATAAGCCAAATACTTTTAATCTGACTTCTAAGCTCCACCTGTCGGTTTTGGGCCACGCACTGTGGACTTGGGATGATCAAAAATCTTTAATTCTTGTTAAGATAAAAAATACATAAAGCCAACTAAATTCTTGCATTTATCAATAATTAATTAGAAGAATAGATTATAATAGAATTTATTGTGAAGAATTAGGATTAATTGTAAGCGTGCAGAAAACATACAATTAAAATTTTTTTTGATTTAATAAATAAATTTTTGTTGGACCAAAAATATTTTATTTAAATTATCAAACAAAATTTATTTGCTTAAAAATAATTATTCAAACAAAATAGTTTTTTTATATCCAAAGAAATCATTTTTAATCATTTAATTTAAATCATAACTACTGATGTAGTTTTTCAAATTATCGGATTATCGACTGTGGGCTTTAAAATGCAAGTCATAATCTTTATTATCTTAGCGCTCCACGAAAGTGAGAGGTTAGATAGCGAGTGGAGTGGTAATTTTGTAGTCTCATGTACCGCTCCAATTGGGTTTTTAAAAGCGGAGCGATAATATGTGGCAACAATGTATTGTATGTTAAATAAACCATTAAACTGTCAAGGCTGCTATCGAAATCAATCCAAAACAGAAATTGTAGGTTATCTACTCTATAATATAAAAAGATAAGGCTTTTTATGCAACTCTCGAATTCAACGCTTAGTTACGTGGGGCAAAAGAGCAATCCCCCCCCCCAATTCAACCCCCAAGGACGACTCGGATTGTATACCTAAAGCTCTGCCTGATATCTTCTCTATAATATAAAAAGATAATGCTTTTTATGCAACGCTAAAATGCAACGCTCAGTGGGGTGGGGCAAAAGGGCAATTGTCCCCCCCCCCCCCAAGGATGACTCGGATTGTATCCCTGAAGCCCTTCCTGATAAAAATAATGTTTTAAATAATGGATTAACAAAATTTTCCTGAAAATAATTTTTGGTTTGTCCAGTGGCGTATTTACAAGTGGGACTCATAATACCCCATTGCAACTAATCAATACATATAATACAAAATGATAAAGCTTTTTATTCAAATTCTGCTTATTTACCAACTTAAAATAAAAGTTTAAAGGATTAAAAGTTTGAAAAAATACCCTGTAATATAAAAAGATAAGGCTTTTTATCCAGATTAAGATTATTAATCCTTTAATTGGTTAATTACCAACTAAGAAATTTTACTATTTGTATGAAATATTAATTTAAAAAAATTAACCTTTTCATTACTCAATCAAAAGTTGATATCTAACAAGTAATCCCAACACAAAGTCAAACTTTGTTGTTATTTGGTATGTTGTTACCTTAATAGAGAATATAATATGATCCGTTGATCCGATGAGATGTTGACGTCTCATCAGATCATATCGTCTTGGAGAATATATGATCTATGACTATAAATAAATCTCAAGGGCAGAGCTTTGACAAAGTTGGTATAAAGGGTGGCTGTCTGATAACGAAACAGACGGGATTGTGGCCAGCAGAATCTTTTTTGAAGAAATGCAATAACACGTCAATTTTAATATCGAAGGGGATAACTTTTGCGACCAAGGTCACTCCCGTATTGTTTCATCCATTCGCGCTGTGATGACAACCCCTGAAATGTTAATAGGGATGATATGGCAAGTGACACCTCAATTGAAAGGTCTTGCTTTCCTGAATTCAGTACAATAATTTTTTTGAAGTTTTATCAATTATTCAACAAAAAAATTGAAGCTGCAAAAATGCGAAATAAAGGCGATATTTCAAGACATTTAAAAATAAAAAAGTGAAAAACGCTTCTACAAGTTGATTTTAATTTCAAGGGGGCTACTTTTACTGCTATTCATAAACATTGACAGTTCAACCCTTATGGTAAAGGGCAAACCACTCTTGGAATTTTGAATGAAAAGATGGACCTGATAAAAAAATCAGTTTAATCAAATTAGATGTTCAACAATTTACAATTTAAAATACATACATGGAATTACGATCGGGCGAAATCGTAAATCGTTGTGGAAAATTGGGCCGCGAAGCGGACCCCCCCCTAGTAAACTTATAAACTTCAACAGTGACGGCGCCGGCGCAGGAAATTTTAAAATGGGTGGGCACAATTTGGGTTTAATATATTTCGGGTGGGCAGGAGCACACAAAATTTATAAATAAATGAGCAAAAATGCATTATTGAAATAAGCACTTAAAAAATTTGAGTAGGACTCCAATCAACAAGGTGGGTACGTGTCCACTCTGGCCCACCCCTGGTGCCGTCACTAAACTTCAAGCTGACAGAAATAAATACTACATAGGCCAAACAAAAGAACGATTGTCGGCCCGTGTACAACAACATATGAACGACGTCAAGTCTAAATCCACCAAAACTGGCTTGTCTGAACACGCGGTCTAAACCACACATGAATTCGAAAGGGAGAACATAGAAATCCTTGCGACGGAGAAAAATTACTATAAGAGAACCTTTTTGGAAGCAGCCTTCATATCTACCTACAACGAGAATGTAAATAAGCAGACTGATTACGGGTATTTAAACAATGGCTACAAAGACATCCTTAACAAATTTAAATACAAGATCAACGACACCTAACCCTGCACTGGACTCTTGTTGTCTTGGCGGCCGCTTTCGGGATGATGCTGGAAGATAGACAAATAACCTCTTTTGGTTATGTTTACTTCTTGGTTTGCGGTTTTACGACTACCAGTATCTATTTACAGATATCTGTTTGGTTTCATTGAATTTTTACAATCGATCGATTGTAACACTCATGTCAGTAATTAGTATTTCACTAGATGGCCTCATGAGAAAGTGTGGTCACACCAACATAAGCATTATCAACGAGAAAATTTCTTAAGATAAACATTTTAATATTTTAAACAGAGTGATTTATTTATATTTTATTAATTGTTTTAATTGTAATGTTTTTGCATGTTTTACAATTCATTTTTGTGACTTCGTTGAATGTGACCATTTTACTACCACCAGTTCCCTTCTCATTTTGCTTAATGTCAAACAGCACTACATCTTTGCTTGTTTTCGGTGAGTGTTGTAATATTTATTTGTGTTTTCAGTACTCATTTGCCTTTTTTCCCAAGTCCTGAAGATGGAATAATATATGTTCCGAAACGTCGATTGACAAGCTATAGTTGTTTGATTTTGCTTCCCACTAAACCTGAAATCATTGTTTCAATTTTTCATTTCTTGTAATATATTACAAAAAAACCCAATAGGAATCCCACAAATCCTAGCAGCTATCGTCCAATCAGCCTACTGTGCAACTTGGCAAAATTAACCGAAACAATTATACAAAATAGATTAGAGAAAGAAGAAATCATACTGAAAATCGACAATCCGAACGAATTCGGCACTCATGAAAGCCTTCGATTAAGTATGGATCGAAGACCTCTCGTACAAACTAATCGCATATAACTTTTCACTACAACTAGTAAAATTACTGATCTCATACTTAAACAACACGTCGCTCGCCGTCACTATCGACTAGATAAAATAATAGAAAATAATAAAAATTGTTGAGATTTAGGTCTTTTTTATCAATTTAATTGACCGACGTTACGAATCCTTTATTAATTACCCATTTTCAAGGCTAAAAATAATACAATGAAATTAAATAATTAAAAATTCTTTACATGAAAAATGACAAATTACTTAACAAAATAATGTCATAATAATGAAGTTGTACTAAAAAACAAATGCATTATAGTTAGCAAGAATTAGCAATAAAAATTCCTTATTTAAAATTTTTTTTTTAAATTAACAGTTAACAATATATAAAAATTAAAAAAGAATTTGACCAAAGAACATCACATGGTTTTCATTACATCCAGGATATATTTATATCCACCATGAAAAACTTGCACATCACGTTTATCGTTCATGGTATTTGAATTTATATGGATATTGATAGCCTCTTTTATTTTACGCTTTTTATCTATCTTCTCCCTGGCCAGTATTCTGATATTCTCACGTTTTATGGAATGAGAGTTTTCGGTCATGTGTTTACATAAAGCAGTAAAAGTATTTTCATCTTCATCACGTAAGAAAACGCGGGCTTTTTTGACATCTCTAAGATGTTCTTTTATGCGAACACCTAATTTCCTAGAACTCTCACTCTTCCTCTCAAATTTTTCAAAATTTCCATAGCATAGTATATATTAAAGGCCTTTCTAATAAATTAATTTCTATTTTTAAACCTATCCCTAGCATAAAATTTGGTCTTAGGTGCCCCAATAAATCTTTAAGATTGTTTTCTAAAACAAAAGATCCTACCCCCATTTAGGATGAAAGCGGTTTAATCTATCTTGTCCCTTACAAGGATTGTGATTCTGTGTACGTAGGTGAGAGTTCTAGGAAATTAGATGTTCGCATAAAAGAACATCTTAGAGACGCCAAAAAAGCCCGCGTTTTCTTACGTGATGAAGATGAAAATATTTTCACTGCTTTATGACCTTGAAAATGTGGGTGTAAGAGACTGAATTCAATAGGTGAAGAATTACACGATATGGAAAGAAATTATACGTGAAGATAAAGCACGTAGGCAAGGATTTATATAGTACAAACCAAATAACTTTTATTTTGTTATTGTTTAAAATGGTTTTCATTTTCATTAAATTGTTTCAAATTGTGGTGAAAAGAGAAAGCTATATTAATATATTATCCTGTGTGATGATTGTCATCCTGTGTACCTAATATTAATTTTTTTAAATTATTTGTTTCTATTGATATATCAAAAACGTGTCGCTAAGGATAAGATAATAAAGATTATGACTTACATTTTAAAGCCAAGCATTCGATAATCCGATAATTTGAAAAACTATATCGTAATCCGCTTAATTAAATTACTATATAAGAGATTTTTTCCAGACAGTTATTATATCAAAAATAGATTAAAAATGAACGCAATATTAAAACTCGTGACTGACAACCCAACCAATTCATCGGACAATAGTAGTTGTGTATTGTGTTGTCAAAATGTGGAGATATATTCAATCGGCTCCTGTAATCATCCCATATGCTTCGAATGTTCTACCCGTTTGCGTGTTTTATGCAACAATAATGAGTGTCCATTGTGCAGACTAAAAATGAAAAAAGTTTATTTTTCCAGTTTAATCAAACCATACGAAGAACTTTACAGGTACTACGAAACGGAAAATTTGGGCGATATAAAGCATGGTATCTATTATTCCTCACCTCAATTAAAAGAACGCTATGAACTTCTTTTTGCCCGCAAGTGCCATATTTGCAAAGATGTGTCTATGAAATTTAAAACAAACGAAAAGTTGGAACTGCATCTTCTACGAGAACATGGATTATCGTATTGCGCAGTCTGCGTTAAACATTTAAAACTTTTCAGAATTGAACGACGATGTTATACGGAAAGTGAATTAGTGAGACATAACCGTGAAGGCGATCCAGATGATACGTCTTATAGGGGTCATCCGATGTGCGAATTTTGTTCCAAGTATTTATTCGATAAAGACGAATTGTACCTCCATTTACGCCGAGATCATTTTCGTTGTCACCTTTGTAGTGAAGATAATGGCAAACTGCCGTTTTTCAACACTCGTGCAGATCTGTACACGCATTTTAGGAAAGGTCATTATTTGTGTCAAAAAGACAATTGTAGAACTGAACAATTGATAAGTGTTTTTGAAACAGAATCCGATTACAACAACCACTTAATCGTAGCGCACCAAAAACGAGAAAGAATAGTTAATCAAGAATTTAAATTGAGACAACCGTTTCAAACAGTTTTCATAAGAGAATATGACCAATCCCATCCATCTAATTCGAATATTAATGCAACCACATTTTCAGAAGCATTTCCTCAACTTACGAAGCCAAGTAGTTTAGGTAATTCCGCCGAATCCACAACAGCCAATCAAGTGCAAGCAAATTGTATCAATCGTCAAATTGTATCCAAGAATGGCCAAACAGTTCCAGCAGATTTACCTTGGGCGATTCCAACTAATCAAGCGAGTGCTAGTAAAGCGTATCCGAAACTTAAGCTTTCGCAAAGTACCAGGGATAACTTCTTTAAGCAATTTGATTCTGCTTCTCAACCAAATACCATTTTCGGAAAAATTAAAAAAACACAAGCGGAAGCTAAAGCAACATCACAATTACGATCAAGTATTAGAACTAAACAAAGTCAAGTATTTCCTCAGTTACCAGTACCAGAACCACAACCCAGCACCTCCCAAAGGACTAAAGTGGACCGAAAGAAAAGAAACACACAGTTAACACAAAGTAGCAGGGAAAGATACTTTCAACAATTTCAATCAGCAAAACCTATTCAACCTCAAGAAGACGTTCATCCAAGTTTTTCTTTTGGAGTTATTAATATTCCAAAGGAAAAAAAAGATTCCAATGTTGAAACAGCTAAAAGAAAGAACAAGAAAGGAAAATGGAGTAAGTTGGAATAAAAGTATTACTATAATTTGTAGAATTTTATAAATAATTAAAAATGTTTTAAGTGAAAATTTTAAATTTAAGACTTAGCATCTTATCCGACTGAAATAATTAGTTACGATGGAATTATTTTTAAATAAGTTAGTTCAAGCCTAAGATATAAAACTGTTTTCCAATAATTTTAACTTTTATTATTATTAAAGATAAATAATGTATAAATAAATCTATCAGAAAAATTTTTTTTTTTAAATTATAGGTACCAACAAAGTTTTATAAAAATTTTAAATTTAATATGGTACAATAATCTGTATATCACAAAAGAGTGACTTAAGGGGAAATATACACAGATGGAATTTTGAAAATAATTGTTTTGTTTTCACAAAATATAGAAACGATATGCGAAGTTTTAAGAATATGATTTTTGTTCACTTTTTGCGGATTCTGGCTCACTGTGCTACATCCAAAACTTTCCCCAAATCAGATTCTCACCTGCGCACGATTAATATAGACATATCTACTCAGAAAAATAAAACAAATTACTTTTTAAATAAACAAATTAAACAAATATTAATTTTTAATTATTAAAAAATAATTATAATTATTGCGGATTCTGGCCAACGGAATTATAATTATTCTTTTAATTTAATTACTTTACCTATTTATCTTTTAGGCTTCTATACAACGTATAGGAAGAAGCCTTATGATCTGGCTCCGTGTCTGTCTGTCTGTCCGCATGTTTCAACTTTAAGAACTATTCCAGTATAGTTTTACAGTTTTAGGCTTCCATACAAAGTATAGCAAGAGGCCTTATTTAAACTATATGCATAGTTCTTAAATTTGAAACATGTGTATTGTGTTTATTGCTATAGTATGAAAAACATAGGTACGTTATAATTACCATAGATAGCTGGTATTTTCTTTTCTCATCTTTTAATGTTCTTATATACTAAAACTGTTGAGTTGCTACTTTATCGGATTATCGAATTCGTTATTTTAATGCAAGCATTATTTAGAATTTTTCTGTATCTACCTTATATTCTAATCTATATTTTTCAAGTTTAACCAGGAGATAGAAGTATAGAAGCCTAAGAACTACGGTCATCCGAGTTCCACCTTGTTTAATTATTATATGCTTTTCAGGGTACCTTTATTTATAATGCCCATATTATGCAAATAAAAATGTTGTGAAAATACCCAATTGTGAGATTGTAAGCCCACTAAGGTCCGCTTTTACAATAGTCGGTTAAGTAGGAGTATAACTAACCTATAGCAAAGAGTATGTATATATAGAGGGACAGCTCTTATGGGAATACTTGTCACAAGTATTTCTTGATGGCTCTGCTACGCCATCTAGTGGAGGGGGTTATCTCTACGTCTTTATTTTTGGTCCTCTATATACAGGGTGCTGAATGAGTTAGCTGAACATAGGAAATTAACATGTAAAAACTTATTTTTGTAAAAATACCCCCCTGTATATAAAGGATCAGCCATAAATTAAAAATTAAAACGTAGAGATCACACCGTCTACTAGATGGCGTAGCAGAGCCATTAACAAAAACTTGTGTCAAATATTTGTTAATGGCTGTCCCTCTATATATACATACTCTTTGCCTATAGCTATGAACCAATGAACGATAAACACAAAAAACAATAAACATACGCATAACGTTACACCTCGGATAAATAATACTTAACCGACTATTGTAAAAGCGGCCTAAACCGGCAATAAGCAAATTTTATTGTTCGCCTTTATACCGGCTTAAAAATGTTGAAACGAAAAGAAAAAGAAATTCAAATTTTTACAATTATTTACAAAAATTATTTATAAGATCAATTTTAAAGTACCTACATAAATTAAATTAAATTTCAGATTTATCAAACAAATTCAAATCAAAAATAAAATTCAATCTTAAAAAAAAATTTCAAAATACTAAATGATCCACATACCAAATTGAAATTTCAAATTTTCAAAATTTTAAAAACAAGGTTTTGAAACAGGACGATGTACTTGTCTTTAACATTCTATACATTACGAGGACATAATAGCAGGAAATATGTTTCCAATCAGAATGAACCAAGCAAGCACCACTGAGATCAAAGCACCTTGGGGAATTTTGTTTTAGTGCTGCTTACACTTTATTTACATTCGCATATAGACAGTGCCGGATTACCCATAAGGCAGAAAATGCGGCTGCCTAGGGGCCCGCTTATTTTGGAGGCCCCGTCAAAACGGAAAAAAAATGGTTTAATTATAAATGTTTAATCCGGCACTGCATAGAGAATTACACAAACAGAACATATAAAATTTGACGACAGAACTGCTCTATCTCGTATATTTACAACGTGCGCAACGGACTTGGACGAATGAAGAACCCGCACTTGTAGCGGCTGGCAAAACAACCCAGCCGACCAACCAAAAGCAGGTGTTGGCTACTTTGCGGTCCGTAAACCGCAAATTAAAAACAAAAGAACAAAAATAGTAACATTCTTTTGCCAGGACAAGACTAGTGGCAATTTCATCCGTAGTAGACGCTATACCCGTTTCGCCTAACTAAACTCGGTTCCCCTCAAGGCGAACCAGATACCATACCAAAATTTAAATAGGTATGAATTATTTCGTAAATTAAGCGCAACGAAATTTTGTTACAATATACAGTGTGTCCTCGGATACACTTTACTAAGTTATGTAAAGTGCATCCGGGTAATTTCAAAATATTCTAACTA
Source organism: Cantharis nigra (assembly GCA_958510845.1). Taxonomy (NCBI): domain Eukaryota; kingdom Metazoa; phylum Arthropoda; class Insecta; order Coleoptera; family Cantharidae; genus Cantharis; species Cantharis nigra. Next base: position 34,647,585 of record OY294029.1, read on the forward strand.
TGCCCCTGACTAGACCACTTGTCGGTAATATAGTAATTTTCAGCTGGTAATTGTAAATTTACTACATAAATGTGACAATCGGATTTTGACATTGCATCAGTGAAATAAAATAATACCTAATTACATAATTGACAAAACGTCAAGTTGAATGCTCTGCTACCATACGTAATAGTTGAAAACTAAAATGAAGAAGTGAAAATGAAACCAATGCCAAGAATAAACGTTAAATTAAATCGAGTAAGTACCTTTTTTTTACAAAAATTTTGTTTACGTAATCCAAGTTTAAATGCTAGAATTTTTTGGATTATATATTCTTAAAATAAAATTCTTCATACGATATATTCTTAAACTTCACATAAGCGTAACTCAAACCGGGAGTTAATGCAAACCAAGCTTCTCATTGATTTCTATATTTCTATCAAGCTATTTCTAGGTTTTCTCAAAATAAGTGCTGCCCTAGAAAATGTTCTTTCTGATAGGACCGATGTTGCCATTACTGTGAATGACTTTTTGTAGGAAATGACATTCCACCAAGATAAAATGTGGATATCTTCACTAGCTCGTTTAGCAGGGAAAGAGTAGTTTAATTCAATTTTCCAAGCTTCTTCTGTATTTGAAGATTGCAAAAAAGAATTTTCGTTATTTTTAATCAATACATTTCCTAAATTAATATCAATTAATCTGAAAATTTTATACTAACTTATTCGTTTATCGTTAGATTGTGCATCACATCATTGTGCACTGAAAAAAATGGTTTATCATTTTTCATCATATTGATGAAAAATTCATCATTTTTACACCGATGAAAAAAATTGCATCATATTGATGAAAAATTCATAGTATTTATGAACAAAATCAATGTATTTATGAATTTCTTCATCAATATGATGAATTTTGTTCTTGGGTGTAAAAATGATGAATTTTTCATCAATATGATAAACCATTTTTTTCAGTGTGATTCAAATATTGGCTAACCAGAATTTTTTCAAATTTTGTGTTTGTAGTATTTTCTATCTCTTTACTCTAGTGGTATATAAGATTAAAAGCTTCTCTTTTGTGGCGAGGAAAAGGATCAGTGATACACAATACATCAAATTCGATTTTTTTTGTAGTGTTTTAAAATTTCATCACGAGCAGGATTTAAAGCAAATATAACTTTTTAATTTTTTATTTTTATATGTAGCTCAAGCTGGAAAGCTCATTTTTCCAACATATCAATAAGAATATTAATTCCTAGTACTACCATTGATATAAATAGTAGTACAGTATTTTTCACCTGAAAGCATTGTAGTTAATGTTTTAAGTGGCTTTAACTGAACATTTATTAAGTCGAGTTCCATTTCGTTTTAACGTCGATAGTACACTCAAAAATATCCATTCTTACCAGCTAGAATAACGTACTTTAAATCAAGAATAAAAGTTATTGAAATTGACCCAATCTTGCCGGGTACTTTGATTCAAGAATAATTTAAGAATGGCATACTTTAAGGTTTTATAATCCTTACGTATATAATCCTCAGGTATATAATCCTTATCAATGATATTAAATACCTAGCAGTACTTAGCAGGCATCCTCTATTTAAACATGCCCATTCTTAATTTATGCTAATCATACCTGAAGCTTATTTCAAAACGAATATTCTTATTCCAAGATTTAAGAAGTTATTAATTTTAGAATGACCAATCTTAAAAATAGTTTCTAAACATTCTTGTTTTCAGAACTCCCATTCTCAATATCTACTTAAGTATGATCCCATTCTTATTTTATACTAATGATTCTTGTTTCTAGAAATTTTAAGAATTCTTGTTTTAAGAGCTGCAATTTTTAATACCTTCTAGATATAAGCAGGCTAGTACTTGATTTTCAGTCCAGTAATATAATTGAAATTATTTATTATAAGTAAAAAAACAAATACATACACATAAAACAAATACATAAATAAAAACAAATTAAATTCTAATTCGATTTTAATAGAGTTTTTTAAATTTAAACCCTACTTTATTATTTGGTAGCACATGTAAATGGAAGGGATACGAACTGAAATCACTAAAACATTTCAGAAAATATTTTTCTTGACTTGGTCCAGATATATAACACCTGTAATGGTTATCGTAATTCAGGACATTAACACACTCAACTATAATATTTAAATTATTATTAATTTGTATAAAATCAATAATTTTATATAATTTTACAATGTTCAATGTTCAATCACTTTCTGTTTCTACAAGGTAATAACCAATTTTTTAGACAGTTCCTTTGAATTCACATGTTTCAAAAAAATTATATTCGTCATTAAAAATCAACTCACAGTTTTCCAATTTAAGAAAGTAAAATTTTTCAGAAGCCTTTACCAAATTTTTTCCTATTTTGTTACTTAATTCTGGTATATACATATTATCAGAATAAAGATAATTCGTTAGCTGTAAAGCGCACTTAAGAGACAAAGTATAAGAAATGTTCTTTCTGCTTTTGGTATTTGATGCAATGGTTTTTATTGGAGAATAAATCAATCTAGCACGATTAATTAACTTTAGCGATGAAAACAAAACTCAACACAAAACCACGTTTATTTGGTGACAAAATTTGTACACGTTTTAACTTAGGTTACATTACATTTCTATTAAAAAACAACTGACGATTTACTACCAACCTATATCGTCTTACAAAATAATATTAACGCCATCTGTGTGCTGCATCGTAATACATATAAATTCAAATTTAAATGATATCTAACACTCCTCCTCATTTAAATAAGTCCAATACAGTCCCGTAAAAAACGATGCCTGTATGTTGCCAATGGCTTCGTTAATAAATCTGCCAGCATTTCGTTTGTCGGACAATACACACATACAACTATATCCTTCTCCACATAGTCTTTCACAAAATGTACTCTTGTATCAATGTGTTTTGTACGACTCGACAGCTTTTCATCTTCTATGATCTTGAGACAACTTTGATTGTCTTCATAAGACCCTTTAAATTCTGATTCATGTCCTAAGCAATCTACGGATCCAAATTACTTCTTTGCACGCATCCGATAACGCTATGAATTCAGCTTCGGTTGATGATAATGCAACACATGTTTGCTTACGGCAACACCAACTAATGATTCCGCCATGTACCTTAAAAATGTATCCGCTGCTTGACTTTCTGCTCATCTTGTCGTTTGCCCAGCTTGCATCTGCATATCCATATAATAACAAGTTTTCGTCTTCGTTATTTAATTTTAATTTCAGATGTCCAGTTCCCTTCAAATATTTCACAACTCGTTTTAATTCGTTCCAATCTTCCTGTTTTGGTGCACAAACCTTTTGCGCCAATATAGAAACTGCTGCTGATATATCTGGTCTTGTATTTACTGATACGTATAACAAAGATCCAATAAGTTTCTGATAATTTTTATTACATAATAAAACTTCTGAATTCCCATTATCATTACCATATCCTGGATCAATAGGAACGCTGGATGTTTTTGCATCGCTTAATCCAAATTCTTTTGCAATTTGTTCGATGTAATTTTGTTGACTTAATTGATATATTCCACGATCATTTTTCGTAACTTGGATTCCTAAGTAAGTTCTAATATTGCCCATATTTTGAATGTCAAATCTTGTATTTAATTCTTCCACAGTTAACCGAATCATTTGTTCTTCTTTACATGCTATAACAATATCGTCTACGTAGATCAACATGTAGCACCAATTACCATTAGATTCTTTATAGTAAAGACATGGATCTACTTTACTTTGATGAAATCCAATTTCCAAAAATGCGCTATTTATGGCTTCGTTCCAAGACCTCGCTGACTGCTTGAGGCCATAAATACTCTTCTTTAATAAACAAACGTAGTTTTCTTTATTTTCTTCTAGAAATCCCGGTGGCTGCTTCATGTATATAGTTTCCTTTAAATTTCCATTGAGAAACGCTGTTTTTGCACTTAAATGTTGCACAATCAAACCTTCTTTTGAAGCGACTGACAATAAAATTCTAAAAGTTGTTTGCCTGGATACTGGTGCAAATACTTGATCGTAATCTTCCCCATACTTCTGTGAATATCCTTGTGCAACCAAACGAGCCTTGAATCGTCGAGTATCACAACCAATACCCGATTTAATCTTGTAAACCCATTTACATTCTATAGCGGTTTTTCCTTTTGGTAGTTCACAGAGTGTCCATGTTTGGTTCTTCTTTAGTGAACTCAACTCTTCTTCCATAGCTTTTATCCAATCCTTTTTGTGTTCACTTGAAACTGCTTCACGAAACAACTTTGGTTCGACTGCTTCTTCATTTTCCTTTATCATGTTAACTTCTTCGATGAGCCTAACTGGCGGTTTTACTTTATTTGTTCTTTCAGATTGCCTTGTATTCCGAACTTCTTCAACCTCATCAACTTGCTGTTCAGTTTCTTTATCTGAATCTGTGTCCACAGAGTCCAGCTCATTTATCTTACTGAATGGCTTGCTTAAATATTCCACCTCGAATTCTTCTAGATTTCTTTCGTTAATTAATCGAACATCTCTGCTAGTTACGACCTTACCCAATGTAGGATCGAAACATCTGTAGGCTTTTGAAAACTCATCATATCCAACGAATATCATGCACGCTCCTGTTAGGTCCAATTTCTTTCTCTTTTCAACTGGAACATGTACAAAACATTTAGTACCGAATAATCTAAAATTACTCACGTTTGGTTTTGAGTCATTCCATTCTTCGTACGGAGTGGGCATTGTTGTTCCTTTAGTTGATAAACGATTTTGAATATAATTTGCTGTTGACACTGCTTCTGCCCAAAATTCATTACTTAATTTTGCGTCAAGTAACATACATCTAGCCATTTCTATTAACGATCGATTTTTTCTTTCAGCTACACCATTTTGTTGCGGTGTATATGCTGTAGTATACTGAACCTGAATACCTTCATTTTTCATGAATCTCTTCATGCTGTTTCCCATATATTCTCCTCCTCGATCTGATCGCAGTACTTTAGGTTTCTTCGAAAATTTTGTCTGCACCATTGCAACATATTCCTTGAATTTCTGTTCTACTTCCGACTTATGCGCTAAAAAATAAATTACCGTGTACCTTGTAAAGTCGTCGATGAATGTTACAACGTATCGTTTTCCACCCTTTGAAATTGTTTGCATTGGCCCACAAACATCTGAATGAACTAAGTCGAGTGGAGCATTGGTCTTCGTAATTGATTTCTTTGGAAATGGTAAGCGCGTTAATTTTGCTTGTAAACACACTTCACATTGAATCTTCATTTCACAATTAACGATATTAATCAAACCATCTGAATGCATTTTCCTAATTACCTCCGGATCACGATGACCAAACACACGATGCCAATAATGAATGCAATTAGAATGTTCTTTGTTGATCACGGTGAAAATACTGTTAGTTTCTCGCAAAACAAATAAATTACCATTACCTTCACCGATTGCTATTTGTTTATTGTTTCTGCTAATTTGACAAAAATCCACAGCATCCCTTTTGAGAAAGTTAACCATAAAACCGTCCTTTAATAGTTTTTTAACTGACAACACACTACTTTGAAGTGTCGGCGCATATAAGACTTCTTTAAGATTTATCGACGATTTCTGTTCGTTACTATTTACAACTTGCAGAATACATTCACCTTTTCCGCAAGCTTTTGCGGTTGTACCATTTGCCATATGTACATTTTCTTTATAACAATCATTGAACTTTGCAAATTTTGTTTTGCTGCTTGTGATGTGACAAGTAGCACCTGAATCGATTATCCATCCCGAACTTGCTGATGACATCAAAAAAAGGTATTCCGAATTATCTTGAACTTTATTTACCGAGTTGCTTTTCTTATTCTTCCATTGTAAGTATTTTCTACAATTAATTTTCAAATGTCCGGACTTTTTACAGAAAAAACATGTTCTTATATCTACACCACTGTACACTTTAGTTTTGTTAGTCACTTGCAATACCGATTCACTAAAATTATCATCCATATTATCATTTCTTCGATTGTGAGCGTCTATTAACTTCGATTGCACTAAACTAAACGTGATGTGCTCATCTGGACGTGCTTCCAGAGCCATTACCATTGTATCGTAGCTTGAAGGTAAGCTCCGCATGAGCATTGCTGCACTCCATTTATCGGATAACTGTTCTTCTCCCATATCGGTTAACTTTTGCAACAAACTTACCATCCGATTTATGTGCATCTCCACATTTCCACCTTCATCAAGCTTCATTGAACAAATTTTTCCCATAAGACTTACTCGATTTGCAAATGTATCCTTTTCGTGGTACTTCTGTAATGTATCCCACGCTTCTTTTGCTGTTTTACATTTCCTAATGTGGTGTAATTGCGAATCTTCTATAGCCAATCCGATTGAAGCCCTTGCCATATCGTTTTCTTTATTCCAATTTACCAATGCATTCGCATCCGTTGGAGCCGGATTTATTATTGTATTCCATAAACCTTCCTTTATAAGAATCATTTCCATTTTAAATTTCCATATGGAATAATTCTCATTATTTAACTTGACCACCGATGTGTATTTACCTTCTGCCATTTCAAAACGAATTTTATGCTGTTCCTTTATGTTCTGTTTACCAAACTGGGCCCATAACCTATTGGAGAATAAATCAATCTAGCACGATTAATTAACTTTAGCGATGAAAACAAAACTCAACACAAAACCACGTTTATTTGGTGACAAAATTTGTACACGTTTTTAACTTAGGTTACATTACATTTCTATTAAAAAACACAACTGACGATTTACTACCAACCTATATCGTCTTACAAAATAATATTAACGCCATCTGTGTGCTGCATCGTAATACATATAAATTCAAATTTAAATGATATCTAACACTCCTCCTCATTTAAATAAGTCCAATACAGTCCCGTAAAAAACGATGCCTGTATGTTGCCAATGGCTTCGTTAATAAATCTGCCAGCATTTCGTTTGTCGGACAATACACACATACAACTATATCCTTCTCCACATAGTCTTTCACAAAATGTACTCTTGTATCAATGTGTTTTGTACGACTCGACAGCTTTTCATCTTCTATGATCTTGAGACAACTTTGATTGTCTTCATATCAACGCCATCTGTATGCTACATCGTAATACATATAAATTCAAATTTAAATGATATCTAACAGTTTTAAGATGCTGATGTTTAGCTTCAAATCTCATGCTCCAAATATATTTTAAATGACCAGACATTTTAATTGTTCGAACATAATGTAATAGAAAATGAAATTTAGGCTTCAATGTGTCGTTAAAAAGTTCTTGATATTTTCTATTATGCTCTGCAATTAAACTGTCCAAAACCACAAGATCAGTATCACTTACTGAATTGGCAAATACTATGTCCATAATGTTAAATAAAATGCTTAAAAATTGCCAAACGTTATCATCCTCTGGAACGAAATTGCCAATAATCATAGTAAAGAAGAAACAAAATGTATTCATTTCACTAGCTGTCATTTTGAGTTTATTATGCTGCAAGTCATATATTTCGATTGAATTAGATATATTGCCCTTATTAATTTCTTTATAATTAAACATTTGCTTCCTATAGTTGAATGTGTCTAAAGTAAAGTACTTTTTTGTTTCTATAAAATATAAAAGGGCATGACACAAATCATAATGTGCAACTCCTTCTAATAGGTCGTGCATGATATCGAAAAAATAATTTTCTGTTACATGAAAATTTGGCAATTTGTTAAAAATAGAATTTTCTTTTATTCCTGTTAGTTTCATTCTCGTTTTTTCATCTGCGGTTATATTTAAATCGATTTGATAATTATTTTTATTTCGAAGAAATTCCTCATATTCCTGAGTATCACTTCTCATTTGTTGTATAGAACGTTTACATAATCTGCAGTAGTAAGTAGAATTAAAAGATTTTGTAAAGCCCAGAATTCCATTTAGTCCCAAATTATCTCCTACAATAAGAGCTACGCTAAAATATATCGTATAAGTACCTTTATTTTTTACTGTTATTTGTATGCCTTTTGTTTCTAATAATAACAGTACTTCTATAAGTTTATACAACACATGGTCATTACCAAATTCTTTTAAGTATTTTGTTTTAAAAACTGCTGCTAAAAATATATGTTGTAATTTTGACAACCAATGAGTTGGTACAATAGGTATTGAAAAATATGCGCCACATAATGATGTAGCGTGTGGGCCTAAACAGTTATTGATACCAAAGTCATCAAAATACAAAAATATTGGAAAAACAATTTTATCTTTGAATAATTTTCTTTTTTTTGACCAAAGAGTTCCATTTATAAAGTTATTAAATTTTTTATCAGATGTTGAAGATTCGAGATAATTTAAATTAGTCATGATTGCGTTAAATACCTCATCGCATTCTAAATACTTTTTCAAATAAAATGAAATGGGCATTAAAACCCCCGTTATAGTTTCTTCCGCCAGCGTGGGCCCAGAAACAAGAATAATTTCACTTATTTCTTTATTTATTGTAAAAGCTTTTGGAAATTGAAATAAATCCTGCGATACTAAATGAGAAAATAATTTATGTTCCGTTTTTATCCTATCGAATGGATCGCTCATGTCATCAGAAAGTTGACGCAAACGTGATTTAGTATCGTCGATACTAATATTATCTATATCTGAAACAATATCATCAATAAGTGTTTGCAATAGTTTTTGAAAAGCAATCAACAATGCATTCCTGAATAGTCAATATATCTTTCCGATTAAAATTAAGTTTACTATGCATTAGTAATGTAAATTTTAAGGCCGATTCTTTAAGTGAATATTTTGACGTTTGGTTTTTGTGATAGGTATCAGCAATAACAGTAATAGTATCAGGAATATTAGTAATAGTATCGGCAATATCAGTAATATTATCAGCAGTAAAACTCTGTGTAGAAAATAAAGAACTTCTATTTTGTAAATCAGAAGTTTCCGCCTCGAAATTATTATCGATAACTTGATTGGCAATACTTAACTCCTTACATTCTGTATGTTGCTTTAATAAATGTTGCTTAAATTTGGAAGCACGCGAAAATTGTTGAGGACAGTCTGATTGCTTGCAGATAAAAAGTTCTGGTTTATTGTGAGAAAATTTTAAATGACTCAACAACGCATCAGGAGTTTCACATTTCTTTTTACAGAAATAACATAAAAACAATATTGTTAAGACTGAAATTTAATGTAGTTGATAATTTTGAAGTTGACAAATAATTTTTGTTACTTGCGGATACTCGATATCGTACTTAGTGTCGATAGTATATAAATACTTTTGGTTAAATAGCCACACTGATTCACACTCTCGTGGATATTTAAAGTTAAAACAATGAAATACTTTAAAACAAAAGTCTAAAGATTTCAAAAACGAAATACACTTATGTATCACACCCTGCGTCCAAATGAAATACTCGTTGGAATTTTCTGCGAATATAATTAATGGTTGCACGTCAAGACCAACTTTCTTATACTTTTTCTTTCTTTCCGCAACTTTGTGTTGTAGATCTGATATGGATTTCAAACGCAAACAAAAGCTGTATTGCGAATCAACTATACTTGGTTTCCAAATATTCTTATCAGATGGTTTTCGTAACCTCACCGTTGGTTTCAAAATAGCGTGAATCAAATTAGATTTCCAACATACCCGATATCCTTTTACTTATATTCAATATCATTGGTTGAGAATTTAGTGTTTCTTTCTAACTTAACAATATTCCAAAAATAAAAGTAAAATAATTAATTGAAGTTATATAGAATTTAACATTTTTATTCAAAATGTTAATAACGATGGAATTCATGTCGAACTTCTTTGTCAAAAATTGATAAATGACGTAAAATTTTGATGACCTAAAAATATAACTTTTTTTCATGAAAATCGTTTTTAGAAAAACTTACATTATTTGAAAATATGATATTTAATATTATTCCACCACTGTAACATACAATATACATAACACGAACCAAACCGATGATAGGTTGTAATATTGCGGTTTTAATATCGAAAATACATTATTTGCGGATTTAGGCCTAGGTAGAAATACTACAATGGTGAACAAATAATCTACGAATATTTCGTAGATTAATCAAATTTTATATGTTACAATTAATTAATAATAATACTTAATTTACAATAATTTTTTATATTTATTTTATAAAACACTCAGAAGTGAGTAGTATGCTTCCAAATGAAAAGCTACAAATAAAATTCATCGATTATCAATTTCCAATACATATCCACTAATTTAATATTTGATGTACGATGTATATGTAGATCATTACCTATTATTATCAGTTTTAATTAATACTAGTTTAAACATTGGGTTTCTCTACATAAACTTATTTACAGTTAATCACTGAAGTGATTAGGGAAATTTACATTAAGAAAACGCCACTACGCGAAATAATATTAAGGGGGGCGATACAAGTAACCGCCTGAATTTTGACTGTTTTTTAGAGGCTTATTTAAATTGGATAGAATGAATGAATCGTTTTTAAATTCCGTTCGTTTATTCATTATATATTAAAATACAAGTTCTAAATTTTTTTTATTTTATTTTTTCAAAATGGCCGCCGTAGTAACTAATGTAAATGCTGGTAAATGGTTAATATTTTATTGAACGATAAAGTTACATTTATATTAAATGTCATAAACTTCATAAAAAACGGAAACTACTAGATTAAACTTGACTCTTCAAGTCTTCATTCCAACACCCCCACTAGAGTTGAAGTCCTTTAATCCTAGTTTCTCTCTGCAATCGACAAACTTCTTTCTTGATAGAGGTTTAGTTAAAGCATCTGCCACCATCTCAGTTGTACCAACATGCTTGATTTTCATACAGTTTTCTTGAACCAGATCCCTGATGAAATGATGTCTGATGTCTATATGTTTAGACCGTCCATGGTACATCCTATTATGAGCCAGATCTATTGCACTCCTGTTATCGGAAAACAATGTTATTGGCTCCCCATTTTCACGAAGAAGCTCAGAGTACAATCCTTTTAACCAAATGATTTCTTGGCAGGCCGCCGACATCGCCATGTATTCAGCCTCCGTAGTTGAGAGTGCTACAGTTGCTTGTCGCTTTGAACTCCAAGTAACACATCCACCTTGAAACATAAAGGCATATCCAGTCGTAGAACGCCGTTTGTCCAGGTCATTTGCCCAGTCTGCATCAGTGAAACCAGTTATACCACCCTTTTGATTTGTGAACTCTAGTTTGTAGTTCAGAGTTCCTTTTAGGTACCTCATAACTCGTTTGACTGCAGTCCAATGCACTCGTCCAGGATTGTTATTAAACTTTGATAAAGCCCCCACTGCATACGCAATATCTGGTCTGCTTATTTGGGCAGCGTAGAGTAAGCTACCTATGGCTTCTTGATAGGGTATATCTTTTATTTCAACTTTTTCATCAGCCGTAGTAGGAGAAAATGCATTCGAAAGCTTTTGATTGACGTCAACTGGTACATCCACGCGGTTACAATCTTCCAAGTTAAACATTTTTAGAATGTCTTGCAAATACCTCTCTTGATCAATCCACAACTTTCCATTCGTCCTATCTCTTGTGATTTTCATTCCCAAAATGAAAGCAGCTTCCCCTAAGTCTTTCATCTTGAACGTCTTATTCAAATGAACTTTCAGCTTTTCCGTGAATTTACCATCATTTGAAAAAATCAAAATGTCATCTACGTATATTGCGATGTATGTTCTTCTTTCCCCTTCTACATTGTAATATATGCACGGATCAATTTTTGATTGTTGAAGTCCAAAATTCACCAAAGTGTTGCTTAACTTCTGATTCCAACAATGTCGATGTCACCCTTCGAATCTCTTTTCAACTTGAAACACCATTTATTTTTTATGGCCTTTTTCCCTTTAGGTAAAACACGATCAACCCAAGTTTCATTCTCAACCAACGAATCAAACTCTCCTTGCATCGCTTTCTTCCAAAGATGAGATTATTCTGAGTTTAAGGCTTCATGGACAGTATCTGGTTCTGACAACTCTAAAGGATTACAAATTTCATAACTAATCGCAGCATATTTTTCTACAGCTCTCTTAGTTCTTGATGATCTTCGTAGACCTGTACTATCAGAATTTTCTACTTTCACCGAAACTGTACCGGGATCCCCTTCTATTTCTTCATCAGGTGTAGCGTAATCTTCTTCAGATAGAACCCTATCATCAGCTAGTTCAACTACATCTTCATCAATAGAAGCATTCAAAGGCAAAGGGTTCTCATTCAGTAACTCAATTTGTGGTTCAGGGAAGACATAAAACATATTTTCATTCACTCCGTCTCCAATGCTACCAAACTGGGTTTCAAGAAATACTACATCTCTACTAGCAGTTACCTTCTTAGTTTTGGGGTCGATGAATCTATATGCTTTCGTTTCCACACAATACCCAATAAAAATGACTTCCTTACCTTTCGGATCGAGTTTCAACCTCTTCTGTTTTGGCACATGAATTACAGCCCTACATCCAAAAACTTTTAGATGCTTCAACGAAGGTTTACGACTTGACCAAACTTGTTCCGGAGTACTTTTCTTCAAGCCTTTGCACGGTAATCTGTTGATAAAATATATGGCCGTGTTAACCGCTTCTGCCCAGTACTTCTTTTCCAAGTTTGAACCAATTAGTAAACATCTGGCTTTCTCGATGATCGTTCTATTCATCCTTTCCACTAAACCATTTTGTTCGGGCGTATATGGAGTTGTGGTCTGATGAATAATGCCGTTGGACTTTGTGAAATGTTCTACTTTTTGATTACAAAATTCTGTTCCGTTGTCTGTTCTTAAGACCTTGATAGTTTTGCCTGTTTGATTTTCTGCAAGCTTCCTGAACTCTTCCAACTTGTCAACAACTAAATTCTTTGTTTTCAAAAAGTAACCAAAGACCTTCCTGGAAAAATCATCAACAATAACCAAAACATACCTGGAACCACTAATCGATGACACTTCCATAGGTCCACACACGTCAGCATGTATGATTTCTAGTAAGTCTTTAGCTCTCCATCCGATGTTTTTGAAAATCAATCGAGGAATCTTAGCCATCAAACAAACTTCACAATCACTTTTCTTGATGTCAACCTTTTCCAATCCTTTAGTGATGTATTTCAATTTCTTGAAGTTTTCAAAACAAGGATGCCCAAGCCGTTTGTGCCACAAGTAGTCCGAATTTTCCTCCGCTTTAGCAACACCAACAAAATTTGAACTCTTCGGTACCCTAGGACTTGATTTTTCTGGCTGATTCATCACAAACAACCCATCAACTAAACTACCAGTTGCAACAACATCTTCTTCTGGATTAACCACTTTGCACCCCGACGAAGTAAATGTGATAGTGTGACCATACTTGACAATGCTCGGAACCGACAAAAGGTTAATGTGTACTTCAGGACAAGACGTCCTTCAATTCAATGTCCTGAGTTTTATCCTCGTTGAACTTGACTGTCATTTCAATATCACCTTGGCAATCACCCTTCATCACCGAATTGTTGGCAGCACCAATGGAAAATTCAGGAACTTTCTTTAAGCAATTGAACATGGATTTGTCCTTACACAAGTGTGACGTAGCTCCTGAATCAAATATCCATTCATTCCCTGACTGTACCTTCGCCGACAATGCCGCCGAATACATGGTCATCTGTTTCATCTTTTCACTGGCTGGTTTATGTCTGTTGTTTTCTTTCTTCTCATTGCGATTCTTCTTCTTAGGGCAATTACTTTTGATGTGCCCATACTCCTGACACCCATGGCGTTTTGGTCCCAATGATTTATGACTTGATTGAGATCTTCCAACAAAAGCCGTTTCTTTATATGATGAATTAGCTCCTACATCTTGCAACAACATAGTCTTCACGTAGTCGCCACTGATAGCCACACCTGAGCTCTCGATTCCCATTATCATTGGCAAAAATCTATCAGGTAATCCTGCTAACATAAGAGTTCCAATCCAAACATCCGAAACCTCCAATCCCACAGAAGTCAATTTGTTTGCTGTCACCATGATGATATTTACAAATTCTTCCATTGAAGCACAATCATCCAAGCGTGTTGATATCAGCTTCCGCAGCAAATTAACCCTTCTCATCAAACCTGAATCTTGAAATGCCTCTTCTAGATTACTCCACATATCTTTCGCAGTCTTTGAAGTCTGGATATGTACGTACAGCATTGGTTCCACGAGCAATATCAACTTAGATCTCGCCTTCACAAGTTTCTTCTCGTCCTTTTCTGTACCATCAATACATGACCATAAACCTTCCATCTGTAGATATGCTTCAACGACAAATTTCCACTGATCCCAATTTTCACGTCCCTTGAGACGTTCAATTTGTGGTATATTTGAAGACGACATTTTTAGTGTTCAACAAATTACTTGTAATTACTCAGCGATAGAGGCACAAGGGCCCATAACCTAATGTAAATGCTGGTAAATGGTTAATATTTTATTGAACGATAAAGTTACATTTATATTAAATGTCATAAACTTCATAAAAAACGGAAACTACTAGATTAAACTTGACTCTTCAAGTCTTCATTCCAACAGTAACTAATCTCCTAAGATCCTAGCGGCAAATGGAATCAATCGGCGGGATTTTTAGCGTCTGTTACAGCGATCTGAGATCAAAAATTTTGGTTTGAGCGTGTTCATAAAACATGTATCTTCTAGTTGAACCAATAGAAAAACAAAAAAGTCAAAAAATCGTAAATTGGCACGATTTAGAAAAAAAATCCAATTTTTCACCCCTTTTTTCGATGGTTTTTGGGTCAAAAATGGTAATTTTTGAAATTTTTTTTGCATTTTTGAGGTTCAACTAGAAACTAATACTATAGAGAAGACGTGTGCCAAATTTCATAACAATCGGTTGAGAACTTTTTGAGTTATCTTGCCCGCCAATTTAAAAACTGTAGTTGCGAGAAAAACGTGTTTAAAGTTTTGACACACAGAAGCTCTATGATTACAGCGACATACGAACTAGTCAGCGATACTAGGGCCATACATTTGAGATGTTATTTTAACTATTTATGCATTTATTTTATTTCTATTTATTTTACATGTATCGCCCCCCTTAAGTTAATTTAATACGTATAGTTGGTATAGAAAGTTTTTTACGTATATAAACCAAACGTTAGTATATTCTTTTGGTGTTCTATTTTGTGAATTATCATTTCACCACGGTTTTACGATAAAATAATTCTGAATCAAAGTCAACACAATATCAAATGTAAGTACGTAATAGATCCGCCATGTTGTTGACATTTGGTAGCGTCCGGTCCCTAGCGCCAACAACGGTAACGATATAAATATAATAGGAGATTGGAAAGATAACGAATTGGAAACATAAATTAAATTGATTCAATGGTATAATTCAAAATTTGTAAAATTACAAATTGAAAGTTGATGATATCGTAAATGAAGTAGATATTGCAACGTGTGGTTGAAGTTATCTCGATAATTTTATTTTCTATTTTGTATCGAAATCTGTTAAAAATTCAAATTTGGATTTGGATTAATTTAATTTTTTTGCAGTTTTGAAAAAAAAAATTGAATGAAAAAAAAGGATGATAAAAAAAACCGATCTGAAAATTAATAAAATCAGTTTGTAAAAAATCTCATAATAAATCTAAATACTTACCGACACTGCGACCCAAATAGCATTTGTCTGTGTTATTAAAATTAAGGTAATAAGTTTATTAGCAAAACATATACTATTAAAATGAAAAAAGTTAATAAAATTTTTCAAATAAACCAAACAAATAATAATAATTATATTAGGAAGTGGGAAGTTTGCCAACTAATGACACTACAACATAATTTTATGTAAAAGTTGTAATATAAAAACATATTTAAGTTGATATAAATATTTTAATCAGGAAGCAGTAAAATGAAAATTGGAAAGTTTTTACTTTCTTCGTTTGGTTGTTTTAATATTTTTATTATTGTTTTAATTATAATTAATAAATACATTAAGAACTTAAAAAATAGAAATTTCTAGTAAAATAGTGTGTGCTATGTAGTATTATATAATTTATAAAAAATTCGGACTTATTTTACAGTAATTAATAAATAACTAAAAAAATTATGTTGTATAATAAATTTTAATAATACTAGGGATATTCATTTTTCTTGGAAATTTTTTTAATTATAAAATTGTTGCATAAAATGGAAAGTAATAGTAATTTGAAAATTAGCTTCATGTTCAGGAATCCGATATAAATGGCTTCGCATGTGTTGCAATGAAGTTGATATATCCCGCTATTTTTGAGTTTGTCTATCTTCCCTTTCGTAGTGGCAAAAATGGATCCTAAGTTAACTTTGTTTACTTCTGTAATTTGGATATCCGACTTACGTAACTGTTTCATTATTTGCCCGCTAGTATATGAAACATAGTTTATAACTCCCCAATTGGGAGCCGGCTCTTCAATCGGGGTGGCAAGTGAAGCAGTAACCAGACTTCTTTCAATCAGTTTCTCTTTTTTCTTGATAAGGTTATCGACTAAGTCTGTGGGGTATCCATTTGCATCTGCTATCGACCGGATTGTATTTGCTTCTATTAGAAAATTTCCTTTTGACATAGGTATTTTAAAAAGTCGGTAAATCAAACTATGGAATGCGGCCATTTTGATTTTCCAAGATTGGTTGGAACAATATGGAATGATAGTGTCGGTCGTGGTGGGTTTTCTGTAAATTGATATGTCTAATCCTTCTTCCATCTTAGTTAAGGTGACGTCCAAGAAATTTAATCTATTCTCCTTTTCCTCCTCCATCGTGAACTGGATTTTCTTATTAAGTGAATTAAGGAAAGTGAGGAATAGACATAGTTGGCGGGCAGAACCTTTCCATATGCAAAATACATCATCTACGTAACGACACCAAAATACTACGTATCTTAAAAGCCAATGGTTGGAGGCGAATAAAATTTCTTCAAAATTCTTCATGAATATTTCTGCGAAAATGGGAGCAGTAGGTACTCCCATTGGTAATCCATCCTTTTGTAAGTAAAATTTCTCTTCAAACTTGAAGTAACTTTGTTTAAGACAGACTTCAATGATGGTAATCAATTCATTTTGTTTCACCTTGTCCAAATCGCTACTCCCAATCAGGTGTTTCAAAGTCGTGCGTAATTCTGTTGTCGGGATTGATGTGAAGAGGCTTTTTACGTCAAAGGACACCAATGTGTATTTATTCTTCTTATTGGGCATGTGGGGTTTTAAACGGTCTATAAATTCAAAAGTGTTTTTCACGCTGTGGATTGATCTGTATGGAAGAGTAACTAGTATATCGTTAATAAATTTACATAAAAAATAGGTTGGAGAGTTAATACATGATACTACTGGGCGTAACGGTATGCCTTCTTTATGGATTTTTTATAAAACTGGAGATCTTGGATTCATGCTACGTACCTTAAACCGAGCCTGTTCTGGAATTAATGTGTTGGTTCGTCTCGTTATATCATAAATTTCTTTATTGTATTTATCTGTTGGGTCTTCCGATATTTCCTCAAATAAAGTAATGTCATTAATCAATTCGTATATTTTGGGAACTAATCATACAATTAGCGGACAAAAAAGCGGACAAAACTTGACCAATTCACAATTGGAACTCCAAGACATCAGTTCACCACTGTTGTTTAGGATTCCATAGAATTGGCTAATTATTTGTTTGTTTACGACTTTTCTTTTTTCAAGGCCCCTCTGTATGTTTCAACACGGTTGGTATCTATTCTTTTCCTATAATTAAAGGAAAAGATGTTCCTATTGATGTCGAATGGGGACTTGAAGAAGAAGTGGTTTATCCCTTCGAAACAATTGTATCAATTTATGTTTATTTATTTTTTAATAAATATAAGTATAATATAGCGTGAGTTTCAGCCGATTAGTTATCACATGTTCGTTTATAGTTATCATGCTCCGCACAAAAAGTGTTACTATCGATTTTATTAATCATACCTGGTAAAATTCCTTTGTATAGCGTCGACCTTGTGGTTTCATCTGAAATAAATATCCCTGCAATTTTACAAACTTTGCAATATTTGGAGGAAACACTCGGTCATACCAGTCTGTCTCTTCTTGAGTTAAACTCGTTACAGGCATTTTGGCTATTCTTAAATTGGAACGTTGAACCATTTTTAATTTAGTTCTCAGCTTTTCCTTCCTCGGTGTATGAGCAGTCATCTTCAAAGGAGTTTGGGTTGTAGCCGAGTTCAACGGAGATCTGGATCTCTCACTTCCTAAAATATTAATAATAATTAATATTTGTAAAAAATTATAAATATTTTAAATTAAAATAAAACTAAAGCTTGTGTTACTTGGTACGGGAAATTCCTTTTGAATTTCTTCAGCAAACCTTCTCGGTGTTGAAAGGATCTGCACACTAGAAATTCCTGCTGAAGTAGATGGAATTGCTAGATCATCCTCTCTTAGGCTCATTGGTGGTGTCAAAACTACATTCAAGGTTGAAACTGCATGTTCGTGAAGATTTCTTCGTACCACAGTTTTGTACATGTTAGCTTCGAAGTGTACAGCACACACTCTGAGATACGAATTGTGCAGATCCACTTTCCTGAACAATAAATCGTTGTTACAAAATTCCACCCACTGCTTACCTTGCTCGATACTTTTCGGAAATTTATGGAGTATAATACCCATTCCAGATCGGTTTTTACAAAAACGTACTGCACATGCATTATTACTCATCGTTTCTTTCTAATTTGATATCACTTATATATAAAAACAAAACAAGAATTCTTTCCTTGCGGAAATACAAAAAATTCACTTGTGCAATCGCTTGTCAACAAATTCGAAAGAGCGCTAAATGTAATGGGAAGTGATATCTTGCCAGTTCTAATATAATTGGTTCAGTGCTTGAGAATTTCATTAAATTTTTAAATATATCAGAAAATTTAGAAATAAACCTTGTAATGCATTGTATTATTTTAAATTGCCTTCTATTACAATTCTGTTAAAGTAGTTTTATTATTGCATTCATAAAATGTTAGTAAATCGTCAAAATTTAAATAAAAATCATTTATTTTAGCGAAATTTCCGTAAATTTGACATCACTGTAACAAACGGTGAAACAGCCGCGGCATCTGTTAACTCGCTACGATACTCAACCTAGACTTTGACATGCGCATAAAAATTTGGAACACAAAAAAATTGCGAGTGTCCCTACTGTATAACTTCTTATACTATGATTTTACAATGATCCCAAAGCTAAGCTTGCATTGCTATCGGATGCTGCATTTCTGTATTAAGCATACATTATATGTTGCTTGTTTGTTCTCATGATTATCGAATATTGAATACTATTCCAAAATCCGACACGACTGCGTCATTAAGTTCATAATATAAAGTTTTTTAAAAACAGCATAATTTAAATAAAAAATTGTTACTTTATAATCGATAATGTGGGCTTTCTTGTACGTAATTCTTAATTATTTATTGTAACGACTCTAATATCAAATTGCAGAGCTATGATTGAATATGCTACAATAGCACTAAAAAGCTAAGAAAAAGTTAAAATTCAACTTAAAATAGAAAAATTTTATGCAAACCGTACCAAATACAACAACGAATTATCGATTTGAAATAATCCACTTGCTGTAAATTTAACTTTTGTGTGTAATATTTGTAATAAAATACATAAAACCTGAAATGATACTTAATTAAATATTTCAAACATTAGATGAATCGAAGAAACGCAATAATTACATCTAAATCTGCGCCCGCATTATTTAAACTTGGAGAATTCAGATTAAGCAGTATATTTCCAAATTCTTGAGCCTACAGTTTAAGAAAAATAATTACTAAAACTGAATTACAATTATGTTACCTCGGCGGAGACTTGAGAAGATCCAAGCGTAAGCATTAAAATTCCCATAACATGAAATATAATTGAATTAAAATACATTACAAATTCCTTAGCAGATAAAAACCCAGAGTTAAAGGTCTTCACTGCAATGTAAAATGTGGTATTCATGATAGTAAAAAATGAACATAAAATTAAAATTGTCATTTGAAACGAATATGTCTTGTTAATTTTGTGGCTAATTATCCATAATTTGTAATGTAGATTTCCTAACATTTTTATGCTATGCAGATCAAAATTATTTTTCTCGATGAATCTGAAAGCAAATTAAATTTTAGTGCGGGCTAATAATACAGAAAATTATTTTTAATGATGTTCCATTGAACATTTATTGAAATAATTGATTTATATGTGGACGGAACGACTGAAATAAGTTTGAATTGATATGAAAAGTTAAATCAGCTTAAAATTTTTACTATTTGTTTATTTGTGAACAACGGAAAAAGTGATGTAGCTGCTATATTTGAATGTTACCTAATAGAATTTTGAGAAGCAGCAAAATATTTTAATTTCCCAATTGTTATCAATTTCATATTTAACCATTTAAATCGTTGCTTTAATAAATGCATCAATTCCCAAATGTGCAATTCTATAAATATTCCAGCAATGACATAAAAGTTCCAAACGAAGCCAATAACAACAGTAATAATTTTAATATCCATATAATAGAACATCAGTAAATTAATTACAGCTATTAGTTGGTAAAGCAACATAAGCAAAGTAATTGTGACAAATTTTACTCGAGTCCTCTTATGCTCCCTGTTTAAATTTAAAAATTTTAAATTTGTTTCTAAACTTTCATTATCAAAATCTGATAAACTGACGATTATTTCTAAAAACTAATTAATTCATTTTCATATATCAGTAAATAAATAAATTTGTAGAATTGTTTACATTTTTGTAGAACATCCAACTCAGTGTTACGCCGCAGAATAAATTGAGAAACTGAAGAAAAATAGTTAAATAATTGGTAATTGATACAACTAAAGATAATTGAAGAGAGGCTCTTATTGCTAAAATAACATTAAAAGTAACAATCGAGTTAAAAATTATTATAAGAATGCCCCATAGCACGCATTTTATTGATAACTGTTTTGTTGGCAACGTTATAGAATTAAACCCAATACATTTTGTTACCAAAAGTAAAGGTTTTAAAGCCGAAATTACGTAGTTCACTTTAGACATTTAAAAATCAACTGTATAATGACATAGCACAAACTAAATTGTTATTGAATTTCGATAAGCAACAATAAATAATGTTTAAAACGTCAACATAATAATAAACAATTATTATAAAATAAAAAACACTTCCATTAATAACCTACGGTAGCATTATTGAACATGAAAGAGCTATTAATTCAACGTAAAAATGATAAAAAATGAATTTGTGTGGTTGACGGGAAAGGAGCCATTTAGACTTGAGATTTAGTATTTTTGGGAATTTTTTTACAGTAACAAAAAAACATAATCAGATAATTTTAAAGTTTTAACATTATTTTACATTTTTTTAACAAAATAGCCACTCTGTAGAGTGTTCTTTCAGTCGTCTTGTTTCAAAAAAAAAGATTTTAGGAAACTGCAGCCTAAATTATTATTGGAAGGATAAACCTAAACTAATATGTCCAGAAGTGTTGTGGATTACTGATCCTGCTTCTGTTGGTTTAAGAAATTTTAGTTCTGAAAAGTGTTTTACTGCATTTTTTGTGTTTTCTAAAATATTGATATGGTTAATATAATTAGATTTTTTATTATCTAAATCGTAAATTTAATTAAAATTATTTAAAATATTATCGTGTTACCAAATCATCTTTTGAGGTTTTTTTACGATTGTGAATTTTGATTTGCTATATGGATCATATTTCTTTAAAGATTTTTTGGATTGAGTTTTTATTTAATGATTTTTTAATTTGTTGTAAATATTGATTTTTGATTGTTTTTGTGTTTTGATGATTATTTTTAATTTGGTTTTCGATTGTAAATAATTTTTGTAATATTTGTAAAATTTGAATTTGTGCGCCTTTGAAATACGTAAAATTTTAAATGTTGGTACATTTAAAAGAGTAAAAGAGCTACTCATAAAAGAGTAGCGATTCGCCCCTTCCATTCTTGTCCGTCGGACTGGATGGATGCATTATTGTGCGGAGTTCGAATTTGTAAAACATTTATTTAAAATTAAAGTTGTATGAGTATTTAATATTATCTGAAAAGCGCTCCGAATACACATAATATCGACAACTGATGTATAGTCAAGTGGGGTACCTAATTGGGGACTATTTATGCAAGTTCGTAAAGAATGCCAATTTCATTGACCATCTAGCTATTTTTTTCAAATTTCAAAAAAAAAAGCTTAAAAGTGACAATATCAGCTTTAAGATTTTCTTATGAATCATAAATCACAGTATAGTTTAAAGCATACATTTATATACAGGGTGATGAATGAGTTAGCCGAACATAGGATATTAACATGTAAAAACTTATTTATGCAAATTCCTGCTTCCCTAATTATTTTAGAGAAAAAATGAAAGACACAAAAATTATGCAGAAATATAAGCTACAAATGATAAGAACATTAGATTTCATCTACCTCTTACTTAAAAAGTCAAAAATGCTTTTGAAATTGTTAAAAATTTCATTTATCAGACTAGCCATGCAAGTTTCCAAGGTAATTATTTTTGCAAATAGAAATTAAATTGAATTTATTTCATGGCCAGTTCGATAAATGAAAATTTTTACAATTTCAAAGGCATTTTTGACTTCTTAAGTAAGAGCTAGATGAAATCTAATGTTCTTATCATTAAGAGTTTATATTTCTGCATTATTTTTGTGTCTTTCATTTTTTCTCTTAAATAATTAGGAAAGCAGGAATTTGCATAAATAAGCTTTTACATGTTAATTTCCTATGCTCACCTAACTCATTCAGCACTCGGTATATTCGTATTAATAGCAAGTTTACATTTGCGCATACTTATAGGGGTAATTGTAAACAGCTAACCATTAGTACTGCATAATTGGTATTCAATAAAGTAATTTAGAAAAATATGAACAAAACGCTTCTCTTGATTGGATATGCTTTCACAAGTCATAAGTCAAAGATTCTAGGTAGTTGAGGGATTTTTAAAAGTTAAACTAACTTAACTAATATCTAACAACATTTTTTTATTAGAACATACAAAATATAAACAAAAATACAAAGGAATAACTATTAATTAACAAAAACATTTCTCATGTACTGAAACTGTGCCATTAAATTTATAAAATACTTCTTCATTTCTAATTTGAATTTCAGGATCACATGGAAGACCTATAATTCCAAACAAAATAATGTGTTAAAATCGTCTTTGGGTTTTACAAACACTTGGTTCTAGTTTCCCGTTGATTAACTAACCTCTTTAACTACACACACATACTTATAAATTATCGTGTTCTTATCCCTACTGCCCAGAAGAATCAACATTTTTAAACTCCACCAAGATAACTGCATTCTCGATACCTTGAAGAATAATGAAGGTTTGCCCTTTTTTTAATATATAGTTTCGCGGAATGATAAATCTGAAAAGTTTAAGAAAATTTTTATTACAAATTTTTGTAATAAAAGTAATGCGTTTACGTTTACCCCTTTAAATAAACTTTATCGCGAAAATGTAAACACCTACGTTTTTACAAATATTTGTAAGCGAATTTCCAAAATTTGCACATATACATAACTTACTTTTCCATAAATTACTGAGAATTGCTACCGTCAAGTATTTGTCTTGCCTTGCAAAAATTTCACTCAATAATATAATATCTTAGCGGCTTCCAAAATAGGAAAACGACAAAAATACAGACTTTCACTAAAATTTCATTCAAACTGTTAAACAAAGTCTGGTAGCGTTGCTAACCGATGTACTCATTAGTCGATGAATCCCATCAACAGAAACCCACCATAATTCAAATAAATCTAAGTTGGGTTTTTGATTTATGGATGAGTTTACATTTACCCCTGTTTACATTTACCCCACTTGACCCTATTTAAAGAATTTGTTGATAAAGTAAACGGAGTAAATCTGAACAGTTTTTGTTATGTAAAGCATTGGCTTTGAGACCGACATTACCATATTGATATTATTCATTTTAGTTATTGATTATAACCGTGCTGACTAAATTATTTTTAATTTTACCAAAAGCTATAATAGAATATTAATTCATCGAACGTTTAAATAGCTCTAAGTAGCTAGGTAAGTACCTATAATTATATCAAAAAAGGGATGGTTTTTTGCCATGTTCGACTCGATAATAATTATTGACTACAATTTCATACGTTAGGGACCGAGCGTATTTGCAACTAGTGCCACTAGTGGTGATAATTTGCTTAATTGGCGTGATCATTTCAAATAGTTTCAAATAGTGATATTGCATATTAGATTTTGTTTATTAGTTTCACGTGTTTTTAACAATGGAAAACGGTAGTCGTATGAATTGTTGTGTTGTTGGGTGTTCACCAAAGGAGCTGTAAAATTTTATAGATTTCCCGCAAAACCACACGAAAAAGAGCGACGTGATAAATGGATAAACAGTGTTCGCAGAAAAAACAAGTAAGTAGGTATATTTCATATTTTTCACATTTACTGGTACAATTAGATATCCTAATTGTTTATTTTAGTGATGAAAGTTTATGGCAACCAGCAAAATGGACTCAAATTTGCAGTCAGCACTTCATTGGAAATGAAAAATTAAATCATCCACACAACCCATCATATTTTCCAACTATATTTCCCGAGGTCAGTTTTTATAACATTAATTTTTGATTAAAATAAAAGTAACAGTAAAACTTTATATTAGGTAAGTACATAAAAAACGACAAAACACCGATGTTCTATAAAAAGCTGCAAAACAGAAATGTGCCAGGTTAGAACGAGCTATCAAGCGAAAAGAAAAGAAATTAGAATTCTTAGGACCTTGTGAAGCTAAAGAAGAAGTGAATATTGATTGTGCAGAAGAATCTTCAAGAGATTTTTCTTGTCAAGTGAGTTTCTCTACCGACAACGATAACGAATCATTTGTATTTGACTGTACGCACGATTCTAACAATGTTGCAGTGCAAGCTAATGTGGGTATAAATAGACAAAGTCAGTTTAGATCTTATTGCGATAAAAAAGTAGGGCCAGATCATACTTCTGCTAATGATTTAAATTGTAGCGGATTTCATGGTTATCGATCCATTAATGACGAAGAACAACTTATTGCTGTTTCCGGTGTCACTTCTGATCGTTTTCAATTACTTTTGTCATTTTTAATGCAGTCACATGGAAATGATAAACTTGATGTTAGTGGTAAACTATTGCTATTTTTAATGAAAATGAAGCTCGGACTGTCATACTCTGCCTTAGGTGTTCTTTATGGCCTTCATAGAACTACCACATCAAATATTTTTCTTTCAATACTTTGTGTATTAGTTGAGAAAACTAAAGAATTTATATTTTGGCCAAGCAAACAGGCAATTACTGACACGATGCCTCAAGCTTTTAAATTAAATTATCCTAACTGTAGAGTTATAATAGATTGTAGCGAATTAAGAACTTAACAACCTAATTCAGTTGAGAAAAGGGTTTACGCATATTCTCATTACAAAAATGCATTTACCGCAAAACTTTTAGTTGGAATAGCTCCAAATGGTCTGGTAATATTTCTTTCAAAATGTTATGGCGGTCGGTGTAGTGACACCTTTATCACTAACGACTCAGGTTTTTTAAATTTGTTGGAAAATGGAGATGTCGTTTTAGCTGATAAGGGGTTTCCTGGCATAAAGTTACAAGATAATACTGTTCTTGTAATGCCACCATTTGTCCACGATGGAAGATTAACTTCAGAAGAAGTACAAGAAACTTACAATGTTACCAGCGTTAGAATTCATGTCGAAAGAAGCATACAGCGAATCAAAACCCACCATATTTTGCACAATATAACCTACGATTTAATGCCTTATCTTGATGACATAGTTCGTATGTGTTGTGCATTAACAAACTTGCAACACCAATTATTCGACAACCTTCCTAAAATCTATGAACATTTTCAAGAGAGCTAAATTTGGTTTTTTTTTTTTTATTTTAATTTGTCAAGTAATAATTATGATGTATTTTTTTCACAAATAAAATGTAGCATGTTTTGAAAATAATTGCGGTTTAGTGTTAATACTAGATTCATAGCAAAGTCATAATCAAATTCAACATTAACGATTTTAAAAGTTTTGTCAAATGAGCAGTAAATAAATAAATCACATTCGGTGACATTCAACAATGCCATGCCCAACTGTACTTGACCAAAATAAGCATGCTTTTTCTTCATTACAATGTTTCCGTTATCATTTTTTAAAAACGTGCAGTGGTTTGGAATTTCTGAGGCTGACAATTCTTTACCTAAAAATTAGATTAATATTTTAGTGAACAATAATAATATTGAATATTAAATATTTATACCTTTGTATGGGCATTTTATTTCCAATAATTTAATCGGACGTCCATTACTCATTATAATTCCATTGGGTGAGGCAGCCAGCCAAGGTTCTTTAGCAAAAACAATTAAACCGACTTCTACAACAGGTGTTTTACAAAATGTGCTGTAACTTTGCCTTGCGTCATTTTCAAATTTAACTCCATGATATGTATATTTACTGTTAAAGCTTTTCGGCCAAAAGTACTTAAGACTTTTAGTTTGCCAATCAATCTATAAAATAAAAAATATTAATAAACAAAATACTAATACTACTAAATTCTAAACGAACTTACTTTTGAATATGTGAAAATTTCATAACAACGTGATGCCGTTATTCGAAATTCACGAAAATCTTTCCATTTCTGCTTGTCGAATAAACTTTCATAACACATTTCAACCTCATTATACACACTAATATTATTGTCATAAATTTCTTTGCAACAATTATGTTTGAAAACAATTGGTATACTAAGAACATGATTCAAAAAGTTCGAATCTTCTTGAACAGAGAATAACACTTTGATATCATCATATATCGGCAATTTCAACGGCAACGGATATGATTGAATTAGACTAAAAATTGAATGGTTAGAAAATTAAAAAATAATGTAGTTAGTAGTACATACATACCTGTCAATACTATTCGAATCATCGTTTTGAAGAACATTATTACTTAAAATGTTTTTCACAATTTCTCTACAAAATGCAGTTACTTCTGCTTTCAGCATAAGTTGTAACGGGCAACTGTAAATATTCTTAATTAATGCAAGATTATCAGTAATTGTATTAGAATTTTAGGGATAGTTAACCCTATTATTGATTGTTACTACATTTCCTTTCGAAAGGATTGTTTTATTTAATATATAATTTTACTTGTATAATAAACTTTCAGTTGGTAATTAATCGGATTAAAGGATTAATTAATTATGGATCACTACAGAATTTTCACTATACCTTGGCTTCTTTCTTGGATATAATTCTTCAATAGTTTTGCCCTTACTATATTTAGTTTTTCCTGCACTGGTTGGTTTTCTCCACTGACACTCTTCACTGGTCTTTGTGTCAGAATTTTCAGTATTTATAAAAACTACCAATGCACCAATGTGCTTACACTGGCTTCCAATTCCAGCTAAACAGTTACAGCAACTGTAAATCACTTTTCTGTTTCCATCCACCTACAATCAAAATTAATTTTAAAGAAACACTTTTTTAAACAAACTATATATATCACCAGGTAACCCAATGAATATTATTATGAACTTACTTCAATGGAAACTGTGTAAGGTGGTAAAGTAACTGATGTTTGTCTTATAACAGAGCAGTGCACGTCATTCATATTTTTGGTTTTTCTCTCAAGAACGTTAATAACATGTCTCGATTCTACAAGTGCCACGGCTTTCTCATATGATGAACTATTTACGATACTTGTTTTTGATGATCACTTTTGTCGGAGGATAGAGTAAACCAAAATATGTCGCAAATGAAGATTTTAATTTTTAATCTGTAAAGATTAAACCGACTTCAAAAAATGGAGTCGGAAAATTTTAATTTTTAAGTAAAATTTTTAAACATAATTCTTTACCACATTGTCCGATTTTGATGATTCCTTTTTTGTTCGAAAATAGGTATCTCAAGGGTGGCCTCATATAAATCATGTCATGATCAAACAAAAAAAAAGCAAATTTGATTTAAACGCATAGGCAGCAAAATATTCATTTACATACATGATGTCACTTTATAAATCAACTAGCCGAGAAAAATCGGCCTTAAGGCCGATTTTTTTCGGCATGGTTCGCCCTATCGGGCTCACAAAGGCCTGCGGCCGCCAAACGGTAGTTGAAAATCCCCTAGTAGTGCAAAGTGAGAGATTGTACCAAACCGAGTGCGAAAAATATTTTAACCATTTCATTTTTATATTTAAACATTAAAAGTGTTGATAATAAATCAAATAAGTTAAAACATTTAAATTGTTTCGATAATTTTCTGATTTTAAGGAATTTTTAAAAAGTACAATAAAAAGAGATTATAATGTAATTCAGTTCAATACTTCAAATTAATTACGAAAATAAAACTTATTTTTAATAATAATTAAGACGATTAATGATTAGGTAATTACAACTTCTGAAATTAAATTTTGGGCCCCGGAAATAAAATTTTGGGCTCCTGAAATTTTATGCCACTATAAGCGTAAATGTTAAAAATTAAAACAAAATTTTAAAATGTGTATCCGTTGTAAAATAATGTTTAGATTTGTAAGAAATGTAAATTGATAATTATAAAATTAAAAATTTAAAAATGGTGTATTTTCAGATGCGATGTTTTGAATATAATGCGGTAAAACTTATTTATTCACTTGCTTACTTGACTTTGAGTTGGGGTAGGTCGGCGTTTCCGGTGTTTATAAACATCGCTGGCCAGCGTTCTTATCAGTGGAGCTCGAGAACAATGGCGTTGTTGTTTTTACGAATTGCCCTACAGCGGTATTTGTAATCTTTGAAATTTTTATTACTTATTTATTACAAAATTCAATAAAAAATACTTAAATAAAAATTAAAGTTTAAAACCTAAAACGAAAATAACAACTAATTTCTTATTTCCGCACCACCTTATGAGGTAAAGAATTTGGCGCGCTTTTTTTCAAGTGGTTTCCCCAAGTAGGCCTAATCCACAAAATCATTGATTATGAATTTTAATAGAACATACATTAAATAATTGCGAAATTAATAATTTTTCTAATAATACAAATTATCTATTTATAATAAAAATAAAAAAGGTTGACATTATAAAAATTAAAATTGAAGTTTTTTCATTTCTATTCTAAATTAATAATCAAAGATTTTAAGTCAAAATCGGGTAAAAAGTCAAAATCTGGTTTAAAATGTCAAAATCTTGTATAATTTTAACGACTCATCGTACATGGCCGATTCTACTTCTACAGTATATATAAATTAATACTCGCGTACAAAACAAATTTTTGAAAAAATTACGATTTGATAAAAATGAAAGTTGTCGAAACTTGGTACCACTCGAATTTTACGTAAGTAATTGTCGATAGACGATATTGGAAGTATGTGCCACATTATTAATGATTCTTTCCGGGGGCACCAAAACCTTAATCGCATTGTTGTGACGCACTCTCCCTAGAGCCACGTAGAGCTGACCGTGACTAAACACGTCGTTTCTCAAGTCGACACCAACGCGAGAAAGAGTTTGGCCCTGGGACTTGTTAATCGTAAGTCCGTAAGCGAGTTTCAAAGGAAATTGTCTTCGCATCATTTCCATTCCGTTATGGCCTATCGTAAATTTAAATGAAATTCGAGGAATGAGTACAGTTTCTGTCGCCGAAGGAAGGCGAGCTTCGATGTAAAAACGTGTGACTTTGACAATGATTAGCTTTGTGCCGTTAACCAAGCCATCTAAAAAGCTT
Organism: Cantharis nigra; assembly: GCA_958510845.1. Lineage (NCBI taxonomy): Eukaryota > Metazoa > Arthropoda > Insecta > Coleoptera > Cantharidae > Cantharis > Cantharis nigra. Next base: position 34,677,364 of record OY294029.1, read on the forward strand.
AGGTTTCTAATTAAAATTACTACCGCGCCAACTTTCAATTTCAAATCGTAATCTGGAACGCCCGACTGAACGATGCTATTCAAAATTACCGCATCCATAAAACGATTTTCTTCTCGATTGCTATTAGTTAAAACGGTAGAATCTGCGCTGTACGAATGAATCGTCTCGCCGTCGAGTCGCTCGAGAATTTCGTCGTTAATCTGACGAATGCTATCGTTAGTACCAGATAATATTGCCCGTCGGCAACATTCTTCCGGATTTAAAAGCACTTCCGGTGCGTAAACAAATTCTAATAAATCTGCGAGCGTCTCGACATAAGAAATTCCCACAAGGGGAATAACGGCGGTATCGTCGACCCTTCGCGATTCCACTCGACCTTCACCTATCGCCAGCGTCGCTTGAAAATACGAAGGGTCATCTATGGCGCGTTGACAAATCGAGAGAGATACCTTGGCCACCGACGGCCAAAAATTGCTGTTCTTGAGAGACGCGGCGATAACGTCGTAAACCGTTCCACCCGGAACAATAGGAGGAATTTGTCGAAAGTCTCCGGCAAAGACGATCAACTTGCCGCCAAACAGTTCGTCGGTGTCGTGCAAATCTTTAAAACCGCGCTGTAAGATTTCTACGATGGTTTTGTGCGCCATGGGAGCCTCGTCGAAAATTATCAGGTGCGCATTTCTAATGAGTTCGGCCCTCTGACTGCCGTTGGAAATACCCCAGGGAACTGAGGCGTCCGCAGGTTTTAGAGGTAACCGAAACATAGAGTGCGCCGTGATACCACCCGCGTGATTTAATGCCGCGATGCCGGTCGATGCCGTGCATAGTACGATACGGCCAAACGATCTCACTTTGGCAGTGATGGCGTTCAGCAGAATCGTTTTACCCGTTCCCGCCGGACCGTCGATAAAAACAGATCGAGTAGGTCCTGTAGCTCCGCATGCCTGAGACACGACGCGGTTATAAACGAACCGCTGCTCGGCATTGAGTTTTGGCTCCCATTCCTGCACAAAAGCTTCGCACTCCGATACCGAAAATCGGAACGCCTCCCTACCGAGTTCGGTGGTTTGATCCGGCACATCCGGAAGACCAAAATCGAGCAAAGTTCGGCCGTGCGCACGTAGAAGGCGATCCAATTCGCACAGGCCCAGCACGTAAGCTTGCTCCTTGTTGTTGGGTAACCTCTCCAAAAAATCTTCGCACAACAGGTCTCGCAACTCGTCCCACAACTGCGAAACGGCGGCTCCCGATATCAGCAGTGCAAAAAAAAATTGACGAAGTCCTCTTCCGGTCTTGAAGGTGGATGCCTCGAGCAAAGCCTGTCTGAACTCGTCCTGGTCTTCCAATAAACCCCGAGCGGAGGCGGCATTTTGAAACGTAGAATGCACAACACCGTCTACCGTACGCAAATCTTCGTAGCTATCGCACGCGAATCTCAAGAGCAACATTCTTAAAAAAAACAATTCGCCCAAAGTGGGCGATATAAAATGAATTCGCGCAACACATTCTCCGCGGACTCTCTTAGTTATATAGTGCCTACCGGACGGATGTTCTAAAATCGGAACTGTTGCGCGCTCACGTCTTTTACTCTCTACATTGTATCGTTCAAAAAATTCTAGATAAGTTAAATTACGTAATTCAGGTAAGTCGGGTCGGTTGAGGTAAACCGCGAGTTTCGAGTAAGCGCTCGCTTGAGCTTCTTGCTCCTGACCTGGTCTAAAAATGATCGCGTCTTCGTTCGGAAGATGTACGGGTAAAGCAATGACGTTCGGCTGCCGGCAGCACAAATCAAATTCGAAAACTCGCCACGCTGCCTCAGACGCACTGACGTACCTAAAATTTACGTAATTCTCAATTTCGTCGTCATGTTCAGAGGAGTTTTCACTCATAATGCCCGCTTTAGCATGATCGGGCCCTTTATAAATATATTTATATAAATACTTAATAATTTTGACTCCCGTGGCAACTTCCAAACTACAATGCGATTCCATTAAAAGCAGTACTGCGGCGTTATACGGTACGATCCACTGGTTGTTGATTATTCTGCCGGAAGGAAGCGTCACAGAATCGGTAGGCGGTCGCTTGTAATGAACGTAACCCTTTTCGTCCGTATGCGTGATCAGTTCGAACGCTTTAGGGTAACGCTTGCTGCATTTCTTGGTGGCGGAGTCCATGCAGGGCGACGTCGGTCGATCTAAGCCGCAAGGGCCGTGCACCATGTGCTGTAAGACCAGTTCTCTCAGCCTACCGTTCGCTTCATCTACTGGAGGGATCGTACATCTCACAAACGCATCGATATCTGTGCTGTTGACGGGCCCACCGCCCTCGACTCTAAAGGCAAGATGTGCGTGCGGCAGTCCTCTCTTCTGAAACTCGATGACGTACAGCATCGAAACCAAGTTACCAAACAATAATCCTGAGTTTATCAACGCCATGAGCTTTTGCATTTTAAGTTGGAAGATGCGGTCGCAAAGATCGGGTCTATCAATCGACGATTGACCGGGCAGTAAACTGGAGGTGATTTCGGTCCATCGGGGATTGCAAGTGACGGTAAGAAAAAAGCTTGGTCTACCTAAACGCGACACAATAGCCATAGCGTCGTGATACTTGACTTGCATGTACCTGGGACCGTGCGTAAACGAAGAAGGTAGGTACACCTTGCCGGGTACTATACCTCCTTCACCAGCAATGGTCTCGTCAATCTCACGACGTGTGGCTACTCTAGTAACAGAATTTTGATTAAATCTTATGAATTGCAAGCGTTCTTCTTCCGTCCTACACCACATGTCAACTAAATATTCTTGCGATAAGCGCCTAAGTAAAATGAATCTCTGATCGGAAAGAAACTTGTGACGATAATATTGAACTTGGGAAATTTTTTTATTGCCTGATTTGTTCATCAAATTGATATGCCATCCGTTAGATCCGTGAGGAAAAATTAAAGGATATTGAAATGCTTCGTAAGCCGGATGTAAATAAGAAACTTGATGGGGTTTGCTTTCCCCTATTTTCCAAATTGTGACTTGTCTAGGTGCGCTGTCACAACTGGTAGAAATTAAAGCAGAAATTTCTGAAGCTGATGGGGCGTCACCTAATACCGGACCGTGCGTACTTCGGGACGTATTTTCAAAAATTAAATGCGCATCGTCAGAAGGATGATCGGAAAGTACTCTAAGCAATTTTATGAGCGGATTGTGGCATTTTAGGAAATTTAAAATTGACTGAATTAAAGCTTTGTCCAAATTTAAATCCTCCCCCAGTTTAAAGCGCGCGGCTTCGTCGTTAATATAGAGCGCCGTGTTATTTGAACTTTTATTATATGACAGATCGAATAATCTATGATAAATCCTCCCCTGAACTTTGACGAATGAGACACCTGTTTGAAAAGTTTGAAATTGACCCGTAGTACCTAATGCAGAAAATGCAAATAAATTATTATAAGCTCTAGAATTTTTCAAAAACGATGGATTCGAGTAAAATTCTGCGTCTACTGAAGGTAGCACATGAACGTGATTAAGTCCCCCCCCACAGCACCACTTGGTTCTGCCTCTTTCTTCCTCAAACAAAGGCGCCGAACAAAATGTACACCTATATACATCATCAGAGAGCAGAGATTGTATTTTTAATTTCAAAGGTTGAACGACTATCAAATCATCACCGAATTTGTCACCAACGCATGTGAATTTCCGGAGGTTAATGGGTGCAGTCCTCCGGATTTTCCTAACTAAACTATCGCTATGTGTTTGACTATAGCGCCTCACGGCATCTCTGTTAACATCCGGGTTAGTTTTGCTGTAACGCGCTACAGCAATTCTGTTCACCTCCGGGTGTGATTTTTGATATTTAATCGCATTAACACAACTCTGTTCTTTCCTCGTCTGAGAAGATGTTGTTGGACGCCCGCGCTTAGCTCTTGAAAGTCCATGCTGCTGTTCCGGGCTATTCATTAAAGATAATTTTGGGCGTCCGCGCTTTACTTTGACTGGCCGCCCGCGTTTCTTATTCCCTTCATTACTTGAAATACTGACAGCACTGGGGGCGAACGTATTCAAAGATGTATCGACATCGACAATGGACTCGTACACATCATAATGGCCCTCGCAAAGTTCACCACTAAAACGCAAACGTTTAACGGTATCCGCAGTTCCAAATACTCCCACCAAGTCGGCATTAAGGTAAACTTCAAATTTAAATGGGTATAATTCTGAAGCGGCTTTGATTTCGCAAGATGAACCATAGCTTGTTGGCATACGCATTTCTGCAAAGTAGCTATCACTGGATTCGTACGGCATGCCATTTGAGTCATTAGACCAGGGTTGAAACGTTCCCCAATGCTCTACTACATAATTAATGCAGGAAGACCGGACTACCGTGGAATGGCGATCATTCCCAAAAATACAATAAGATAGGGAATAAAATAAGCAGGCGCCGTCACCTTTCATTCGAACTACTCTCTGGTTGGTTGGCACTCCCGAAATATTGATAATTTCAAACATATTGATAGAATTCAAAAAAATACTAATTCTAACTAAATCAATTACCAAATTATAAATAAATAAAGAAATAAATTAAAAATTCACCCTATGTGTAACACAAAATTAAAATTAATTTCTCAAGAAAACTATGAAATAGTCGGAAAACAATTATTATTCGAAAAATTCCCAGAATTTTTCAATAAAAATTCAAACTGAATTAAATGGAGATCAAAAAACTGCAAATAAATTTATTTTAAAATTTTTTCTAACGACGTTAAAGTAAATAGAAAATAATCGCGAAACAATTATTAAAATGTTGGAAAAAAATTTTATTTGAAAAAGTTTCTGGAATTCTTAGTAATAAAATGAATTAAATTCGATTTAAACTGCTAGGCAGGTATTACCAATAATGGAGCACTCAAATAAACACTTTTTAAATTGCAAGCACTAAACTTAACTAAATATCGGCTAATAATTAATTATTAATTATAATTAATAAATAGCACGTCTGCACTAAACAAATCAACAAACACTAATGGCGTCCTCGCTTGCATTTTTTAACGGTTTTTTTTGTAACGCATGCGCCTTGAAAGTGTATACAACGGAGTTCAAATTTATGTGCGTTTAATAAAATGAACATCTTAATAAAATCTAAACGTGGAATCTAACAAAAAAAACCAAAGTGATCATTATTTGCCGCGGTGTTGGTTCAATTAATTTTGAATTTAATTAACTGTTAATAATAACAAAAAAATTGGTTAGAGCGGGAATCGAACTTGGAGTTGTCGTTTATAAAGTAAACGCTTTCGGACTTATGCCACGCTAGCTTGTTTTTAAATTGCATTTTCCCAGGATATAACGTGTGTTTTTCACACTAAATATTTTAATTGTTATATTGTGTAGATTTGGTGCTTCACAAAGATATAAATATTTCAAAATAATTATTTTTATAATAAACGTCTTTATACTTGAAAATCATTACCTATTCGTTGTATTTATAAAACATCTCAAATAAAAAATAATTTTAAATGTTGTACCTTGACTAATTTGACCCTTCTGAAGGAAGATATTGGGAAGATATGTACAGAAAATAATTTATATATTCCTGTTACCCTTTAACTTCGCACGACGCTGTTGTTAACAAACGAAAATAAGATTGTAATATTTTGACACTAAATTTGACAGATATAAAAATTACAAACTGTATATTTTTTGTGTGGTTGATTTGTTCCCACGGAAACTAATGGTAACTATTTTCAAACTACTTTAATAAACAGGTAAGCAACTAAGATTCTATTTTCCCGATTTCGAGCTGAGATAACTACTGGATGTAAAATGAAAAAAAACTATTACTATCATTTGTTACAGAAGCAGAATGGAGAATATTTAATTATCTAGTTATCTGATCTAGTTATCTGGTGGCTACTAAAAAATTACACCAGTGTCCGAATCACCCTTACTGGCTAGCAAATACTACTAACGGTTTGCGAAGTTGGATGGTTTCTCACCGGTGTAAATTTGAATTGTTTTTGGAAGGTAGGTAACTGGATTTAGGGGGATAAATTGTGTCTTGCTAAGCTATAAACAACATTTTGCAGGCTGGATGATATGAAGCTGTAACGCTAAGCTTTGATAAATAAATCAACTTGCGAAGCTGAATCGACAATCTATCTACGGCTTCTACTTGAAGTACAACACACCTTTGAAACGATCGCTAAGCAGACACGTTCGTGAAGTATTGACAAAACAACATTTGGGTTTGCAATGGAAAATTCAGCATCGTAACAATTCATCGGGTGAAAACTTGAATGTGGAATCTTTATTACGTTGTTACGTTGAGCAATAATAAGATTAAAGCAATTCGAAATTCAAAGCCGGTATCTTTTTAAATGAAATCAAATGTGGATAAGATACCACCACTATGATGTGTATACATGTTGTATAATATGATGTATGATGTGAATAATTGAAAATAAATTTTTAAAGCCCAAATGATAGTTTTGTTACAATGTGAATTTCAAATTATTCGAATGTCAAATTTATTTTACTTTTTACATTTTTAGGAAGGGTAACAAACTTTTGTATTGTAATTACAGGTGAAGTTTTGAAATTTGGTAATAATCAAAGGATATACCTTTGTTGTTCATTTTAAGGTTTCTCTTCTGATGTTTTTTTTCCATTTTCACCTGCGCTGCATAACAAACCCGGACGACTCTAAAATAATTTATTTATTTTCATTAAGTTTATGATTTGTAAACAATTTGATGACAGAAGGTTATTAGAAATTATGAAGTTACGCACGATTTAATCATACAGGTTTTAATTTGAAAATCATTTTTCGTTGCATTTGTGACACATTTTTTAACAGGTGAACGTCGAGCGTCAAATTAATTATCAAAGCAAATTATAAAATTTTTACTTTTACAAAAATACACGTAAAATGTTGAATTTAGGTAAAAAACGAAAGAAAGCTTTTTTGTTCATTTCAACGTTTTCTTTCCGATGGTTTTATCCATTTTTACCTACGAAGTCAAACAACTGCGGCGCGGTTAAAAAAGTTTAATGGTATTTCAAACTTAACGGTTTTTTATTTTATGTAGATGTTTACTATTCGACGAAGATTTATTTATTCCAAACAAATTATTTTCACTAAACAATAACAAATGTACTAACTTGAAAATCATATTTCCTTCTATTTTGTAACATTACTTTAAACGTGAATTTAACTTCGGAAGGTAGCTGGTAATTCCGAATGTCAAAATATGACTTCCATTGTGCGATCACCTTTATTATTACAAATACACACGATTTTGCAACTTCAAAACATTTGTTTATATTATGTAGATAATGTTACTCGAGGAAAATATATATTTTTCAGATTAATTATTTTAATAATAAAGGTGTTAATTTAAAAATCTTAATGACACATCGCCCAGGTGAATTTATGTCGGATCTACTTCGTGCACATTCGTACGTCAAATTAAATAATTTCCAAATTATAAAATTTCTTCATTTACAAAAATACACGTAAAATGTTGAATTTATGTAAAAATCGAAAGAAAGCTTTTTTGTTCATTTTATCGTTTTCTTTCCGATGGTTCTTTCCATTTTTACCTACGAAGTCAAACAACGGCGGCGCGGTTAAAAAAAGTTGCAACGGATTGTTAGGAAAAATATAGTTCAAAGGTCATAAAATTCAATCTTTTTTTTTAACAAACGGAAAGCCACCGTCACGACGATTTCAAAACTTTTTCGAAAATCAAAATCCGACTACAAATAAGGGCGATGCAACCGCATTTAAGAAAACCCTTTTAACCCTCGTAGAAGGGTTCGGGGATGACTTTTTCAACTTTTTCGATTTTTCTGGGTGGTTGTGCACCAAAACCTACCTACTTTGAAAATTTCAGCTTTCCACGACGTCTAGAACAGGTCAAACATTTTACCCCTATTTATGATGAATGAGTGTGACCAAGCAGCTTTATATATATAATGGTATCGCATGCTAGATGTAATGTGAACTGTTCAAAAAACAACCGACTCATTGAGTTGAAATTGGTAAACCTTCTGTGCAGGTAATAAAATTTTAAGGACGTTATTTGAGGGGGCTAGAATCAAAACCGGCGATCTCCATTTTTGACAAAAATGTTTTTTTTATGCTACATTGTAGTAGATAGAAATCTTGGGCTTAGGAACGCAAATTAAAAAAAATTAACTATCTGTCAACGTTTCGGCTCATTAACTACATTGTAGTATTTGATACACTCTATCATATGGTATAAGTTACTGGAAACAAATTCGATGATAATCTATTTATTTTTAGTCTTGAAAGTTACCCTAGCTCACAGGGGCGGGTCCAGATTGTTTTTCTGTGGGGGCACAAAGGGTCGAGACGGGCAAAAGGTGTTCTCAGATTTGGCATTGTTGTCTTGTTTCCTTGTTAATTTTAAGCGTCTGGGGGGGAAGGCACGTGTTCCCGTGCCCCCCCCCCCCCTAAATCCGCCTATGCTAGTACATATTATAACTAAGTAGGTACACAAAACAGTTTTTCATCAGTTACTCGATATTGTAAAGAGTGGAGATTGCCGGTTTTGATTCTAGCCCCTTCATTTATTAAATATTATTTATCTATTTTAACAATATAAAAAAAATATATTATACAGGATTTTTTATTATTTCTGGAAGGAAATGTGAAAAATAAAACAATTCCAATTGCTTTTGCATTTTTTGTTCCCAAAAGTCAGTATCGCGGGCAATTTTTTCTATATGCATAGAACCCACAGGCGACCAAACTACAAAATAATAATAGCTTCTTTTTGTTATGTGAAGCTGTCCTTGTATTTGGTAATAATAATTGTGGTTACGCTTAACTTTTATTTCACCAGTCTCACTTTTCACCATAAAGTCTAAAAAATTTTTATCAACACCTTCTTCAACAGAAATGGCTTTTAGTTTTTCCGGACATTTAATTTCTATAATTGCATGTTCGCTTTTTGCTACACCATCTGGACTTGCACCTAAATAAAATTCATTTTCGGCTCCCACAAAAAATCCACAGCATTGTGTTTCGAATCCCGTAACTTCTTCAAATTGTTTTAAAGCTACAGCTTCATGGTCTATTCCGTATTTTGTTGCTCTATTACCTACAAATTTACTATAAAGTAAATTTTTCACTAGGCAATCAGGTTTGGTAGTTTTTCGCATTTTACAAATTCTTCCAAAATTAGAAGCAGTTAGCCTGAAACTTCTTTCTTGTTTCCATAAAGGATTGGAAGATTGTCCTCTGGTACCTTCTTCAAGCAACCCTATTTCAATTTCGTTTTTTTTTGAGGATTCTGAAGAGTTTTTCTTTTCTTTCTTGAAGCACATCTTCAGAAATTAATTCTTCCACTTCTCCATAGTCTTCGTCTGGCCGACTTACTGCTTTTAATTTAAATTGTCCTTTTCTACTCCTTTTCAATCTTTCCTTTCTATCTGAATTTAGCTTCAACTTCTTTCTAACCATAAATCTATTGGTATAAAATCCCGATAAATGACCGCTGCCTTCTAAAAGAGTTTTTAAATAATTTTCATTGCAGTTATAAGAAATTGCCGCTAACTGACATCTCATCGTATAGGATCCCTTGAATGAATAATTTATCTGAAATAAGATTAGCCATTAGATTTTATTCTTAGGCATTGACAGTGCCGGATTACCCATAAGGCAGAAAAGGCGGCTGCCTACGGGCCCGCTTATTTTAGGGGTCCCGGGAAAGCGGAAAAAAATTATTATAAATTATTTTATTATTTAATTAATTATAAATTAAATAAAGCATTACAATTTACTTACTTAAAGTTAATTTTCTTTTTATAGTTTATCAAGAATCTGTGTTTTAAAGTAGTAGAAAATATAAAAACAATAATTAATTAATTAATTTTTTGTGTAAATGAATAAGATTTAGTGAATTAATTTAATAAACATTGTTTTATTTTTTAAAATTAGTTGGTTATTATTGAAACTCGCTATTTTAATTATTGAATAGTAAAATTAAAGATTATATTATGCAAGTAATAATTTTCTAGAGGGCCCCGAAAATTTAGCTGCCTATAGTGGCACACAAATGTTTAATCCGGCACCGGGCATTGAATAGTTTGCAATATCTCTCGGTACTCACCCTTTTTCCTCCAACAAATTTATTTACAAGACTATTGAACCTTTCCGCCGCATTATTATTTTTATGAAGTAGTAATGAATAACTGCAGGATATTAGACGTTGCATACTATTTAGTATATCTTGCTTTAAGTTACAATCTGTCACATCGGCAATTAAATTTTCTTCTCCAGTTTTTGGTCCGTTACAAAAGTATTTATCACAATTTTTATGTTCGCCAAATATGTGATCTGGAATATTGAGAATGTCTTTTTTTAAAAGCAATATCCTTTCAGATAAGTTTTTATCCATTTTGGATCTGAACTCGGCAGCTTTTTTAATGGCTATTCTAAATCTTAAAATGCTACTTTCTAATTTTTTCCGTAACACTATCGGTACTGGTTTATGAGAAGAGTTGCTCCTGCTCATTTTACTAATGTCCTTCAATTTATGGCAAAAGTTTCTTAATAAGTGATTGACACATTCAACTTTCTCCAGTAAAGCAGCTCCGTAAGGTTTAAGTTCTAGTAGCTTCCTTGCTAAGCTACTGTCTCCATCACTAATAACTTTTGTAAATTTCAATCCATGTATTTCTATACTTTTCTTAAAGCCTTCCATTATAATAGCCGTTTCCATCGAGGTTGAAGATCCTGTCCAATTTTTTGCACAATTATGTTCTGGAATATTTTCTCCAGTTTCATGTTTAGTACAAATTATGCAAAATTTATTTTTGACACCCAAAAACAACACTTTTTTTGTAGCTTCTCCTATTATCACTCCAACACCCGATAATGCATTATAATTTGTTTTATAAGATCTTTTAGACCATGCTCCATCAGTTATAACAGAAATACATGGATATCCATCAGCATGAATATCTCCTTTAGCAATTGCAATATTCCTTTCTTCTTCTCCGGCTTTTTTCAGTTCTTGCCATAAAACATTTTCAGTAATTTCGGATAATTCATTATGGTACTTATTATACAGCGTCTTACTCATATGCGGTATATTCAAGACCGATACGATTTCTTCTAATTGTGAATACCCACATCCCACTGAAGCTGCTCCTGAAAATAATAGGTACTTTAATTATTAATAATTAATTAGTTCAAATTTTATTAACATTTTTACCTATTACTGATAAGATATTACAGTTCATTTCTGTTTCTGATGATTGATCCGTCTTCAAATATGATTTTTCCCCACACATGTCACATTTTACTGTAAAGGTAGATATAAAACCACATCTCTTTTCACCAATTATATTGCAATTTTCTATAGAACAATTAAACGATGGCATGTGCTTAATTTGCTTTAATTGTTTCCAAAAGTGTTTCATATTTACTATTCTTCTTCCTTCAAGAATAAAATTATCGGGTGCTTTTGATTTATTTTCAAATAATTCCGGTTCTCTAATCTCAGAAACCTCCAGATTCATTTGCTGCTGAATTTCATGCATCTCTTGCTGATCTTGTTCAAGCAAGTTATTTTCTGCAAAAGACGGATTCATTTCTTCGTGTATTTTTCTATTCCAACGTTTAGTTGCTAAGCTGAAAACAATTTTTTGAAATTTTGAAAAAAATGAATTAAAATGATACAAAAAACGCAAAATAGTATTGAGAAAATCAACATAAAATTTTGCGATCAAGTTTAATCGAATGAAGAACAATAAATTATCCAATAGAAAAATATTACTTACCGTGATCGAGAATATCGCAGAGAATGACGAACAGTTTTTATTTTGCCCATTCTAATTTAATTAGAAAATAAAATAAAAAAATATCACTTTAACAAAATCTTATTTAAAGAAAGCTTTACAAAAATGTACGCACACAATAGATAAGAATAATTATGTAGGTAGGAATGATCACAATTAGAAAAATGATAACTGCATAAATAAAATGCATTGACTGTACTAGAATCTCTATCCCAAGGTATTTATGTCTACGCTACATGATAATTTCAACAATACGTCGTGCATTTAATTTAAATAGGTCTGTCTCGCTTAGAACTTTGCGTATTTTACTGGCTTATCAATTGCATTTTACCGTTCTCTTGCCCTTAATGGAAAACCCACTTTCAACAAATGCATTTCCATGAGATAAGACAAAAACTATCTTACAGACTTCCCATAGATATTTATATTCGTTCATTTTTGACTTCGTAATAGTTTTATAAAAAGAATCCAATCTCTGGTCTTCATTATTATAGTTCTTAATTAAATTAATTTCTATTTCACAAAATTCTTTAAATTGTGTTGAACAATTTTCAGCAGTATTAGATGAAATTTTATCAGCTTCGAATAAAATTTCTAGCAATAGTTGCATCCGTGACAATGCTTTACTCACATTAGACTTTATACAGCAGGGTCCAAGCATGAAATTGCTTCAACAATTTTTCTTTTTAGAGGACTCTTTTGTAATATTTTCTTGACGGTTGCCACTACAAATGTTCTTACTTCTTGTAAAAAAATAAGTTTGTCTTTTTCAGAAGCATTACAGTCTTTAAAATATTTCTTTGTTGCAAATCCCAACGAAGCTTGCTTGAAATCCAAAAAATTCTGCTTATTCTCTAAATCAATTATGGAAAATAATTTTGGGTCCGTTGGAATGGCCTCCTTTTTCAGAATGATATTAAGTAATGACAATATGACATTCTTAATATCGCCATACAAAAAGAGTGCAAGGAGTTTTTGCTTTGGTATTTTACCAAAAACACTTCCAAAATTGATGCCATTCTTTCAAAAAACGATATTTTGCATAACGTCAATTTATCCTTGTATGCTCTATTGACATTATTTACAGATGTAGTCGATGGCAACTTGATATTTTTGTTTGTCACAAATTCACATACATGCTTATATATTTCAATAGCTCTTTGTGTCGCAGTTCTTCCCTCAACCCATCTAGTTTGACAAAATTTTAGAGGAAATTTTTGAGTTCCTAAAACAAACTATTATAACAATATAATATATTTTAACTAATCTTTTTTCTATCAATTTACCTGTTATTTTCATAAAATCAGCTCTACGTGCAGGACTGTCTTTAAATAACCAATATAGTCCCCATAATGATGCATCCACATTCCAATCAGAAGCTCTATGACCGGTTTGTAGAGCATCATGTATTACATGTAAACCACAGGATCCTAAATCCAATAAATTGCAATCGCCATCTTCGGTGAACAAATCCAAAAACTTCCAATTTACATTTGGTCCATCCATAGAAATTTGTAAAATTCTTTCGTCTTTTAAAACTGGTTTTATGGCGTTTTTCTAGAGAATTTTCGTTGCAAATTTCATGAACTTTAATTTTGTTTATTTACATTTTTTAATTTAAAAAAACATTTTTAATAAGAAAATAATATTTTACTGCATTTTTACTGCAATGGAAAATTTAGAACTAACGGTGGCGCTGATGTTCGCACCCTGCCAATATTAACATTTTTGAAGAAAATTTAATTAACGACAATTTTTACCTGAACTTTCTTTTTCTATTAGCACAAATTGCCGAGATATAGACAAAAAACTGTAGAAGTGTACCGTTTTTCCAAGTTATCGGCTCGAGCGCAACACATTTAGACCGGGACTTTTAGTATTGTAATGATATTTTCTGTTATAAAATAGAAATATTCACTATCTAGTACGGCTTCCAAGTCGGAAGCTGGAGACCTCTCGGGTTGGGTTCTACTTCGAACAATTGCAGGAAAAAGGGCAAAAGCAAAAACACATCTATATCGTTGTAAAATAAAATTAACATGATTTTTCTTTATTGGCGTCAAGAAAAATGAGAACAATAAATTTCTCTTAGGATTATTAATCTTATGTGTAATAGTGACACACTTCTCGATAATAAAATTATATTTAGTATTGACAAATATTGTTAACTGAATTTTATTATCGGAAATGTCTAGTGCAATTATAGGCTAGTGCCTATAATTTTTCTGAAAAAAAATATTAATAACAGGCAAGGACCAGGTGGAAACTGTTGTAGTTTCCAACTTTAAGAAAAAACTTATATATTTACAAGAAGATATTAATATAAAATATTTTTTATATTTTTTATTAAAAATTTGAATGCTGAGTTCTTACGGTGCCGAGTTGTCCCGGTGCCGAGTTATCTCGGTGCCGAGTTGACGGTGCCGAGTTGTCTCGGTGCCGAGTTGACGGTGCCGAGTTATCCGGTGCCGAGTTGTCTCGGTGCCGAGTTGGTAAAAGCCGAGTGGTCCGGTGCCGAGTAGTCCGGTGCCGAGTTTAAAAGTGCCGAGTTGTCGCGTACCGTACATAATGTTGGTAAAAATATTCATTGACATTGAGAAGAAATTGGGTGTTCACAGGACCGAGATGTTCATAGTATCGAGTGTTCACGTTATCGAGCTTCTACTGTACTTCAATTGATAATGACAAATCAATTGCAATGGTTAAAGGTCCTCAATGATTTCAAATTTTTTTGTAAATTGAATTTGTTAATTTTCAATTAGTTGGTTGCTATAATTATGGCCAATACTGTATAATATTCTTTATGCTGACGTGATTAAATTTACACACCTATAAAATGACCAAATCTTTTTCCAAAATTATTTTAAAGCTTTCGTTAAATGCTTTGTATGATTTGGCACACCGACCATGTGCATGTGCATTGTAAATTAACTATTAGGCCAGTCCTTATACACATTAAAAATCGCAAATTTAACAATAATTCTAAAAGTCTTCAAACTTTGCACAAGTGAATGGTACAAGCATTTGTATTGGAAAGCAATAAATCTCATTTTGCAACCTTTTCCGAAGTGCGGAACATTGTTAAAATTGCAAATAAATTGAATTTTGCTGTATGCTCTCGAAAAAAATTCCAAAAATTCTGCAAACTTGGAGTAGTGTTAAATATATTATTTCATATCATGTATCAAATTTGCAACCAATTGAAGGGTACGGAACATATTTCTTATTAAAAATTAATGTTTTTTTGTAATAAACTGACCAAAAAAATTCCAAAAGTTCTGCAAACTTGACAGATATATCGGAAAAGTATACCGAACAGTTGTACAGATTTGTAACCTTTTACGTTAACCGGAACATGTTAATTTATAATTTTTTCAATTCGTGGTCATTTTTTATTTACATTTTTTATTTTTATTAATTTTTTAATTACAAAAATTTTGAATTTTGGTTGCAAACTTCGAGAACATCTATTTTTCATAAATTTTCAACCTCGTACACGATCCGGAACCTTATCCAATTTGCAAAAATCGAATTGTCAAATTTTTTCACCACCAAGAAAATTGCAAAAGTTTTGCAAATCGAGCGAATAGTTTTATTTTGCGATCCATGCCATTATTTAAATTTTCAACCTCAAACGCGATCCAGAACCTTGTGTTATTTGCAAAAATCGACTTTTTGCATCTATTTACACGTTTTGGAACATGTTGGACACATTAAAATTATTAAAAACTGAAGTTTTTTGCCATGATAAAGCTTCTACCATGGGAAAGTAAACACGGTAAGTATCTTTTTGATTTTTATTTTATATAAAACATGGAAGGCTCAAAAACGGAAGACATGCTTCTTAGCATCCAAGCCAAGCCAATTGCCCAGCCTTCATGGCATTACGGAGTACCGGCTCTAGGACCCATACCTCTCGTATCGTTCGGGTTGATTAGACCCAAGCAATGTCGTTAGACTGAAGGAAATTTCCCCTCTTAGGTTAACAGTGGCGTAATTAGACGGGGGCAAAGGAGCAATTGCCATCCCCCCAACGATGACTTAGATTGTATCCCTAAAGCCCTCCACGATAAAAATAATGTTTACCATGAGGTTTCAAAATTTAATTACTTTATAAATAAAATTTTTATTTTATAATTAATAGGGGAAAGGCTTGTAAGTTGACCATGCATGTAAAATGACCACCCTGCACTTTAGAAAAAACTGTCAATGGTAATACCGCCATTTCGACTGTTATGGTGCTCTTGGACATAGCCTTCAATTTTTATGTGGTTTAGAAGCGCATAAAAGTGTCGCACTAGCTCCGACAAACATTGTGTGATAAAAAAATAATTTTTTTTAAATATTGATTTTTCCGTTTGCTTATAAAGTGAACAATTTTCGTTGATATCCCATGGTAAATATATGTGCTAAATTCGTATTCCATTGAATTTTAATAATTCAAAGTGAATTCCAAAAATATCGTGTTTTTACGTGTTTGTTTTTGTGTTTGTTTCAAAATTTGCGAAAATGTAAGATGACCACAAGGTGAAAAGTTGCAAAAGCGAAGATGGAAGTGGCTGCTAAGCGCAAAGAGCTCGTTCCTAAGGACAAGAAAGCCGTTACTATGCCCAAGGAGGCTGAGAAGAGCGAAAAAGCATGTTCATCACAATTAATTCATTTTTGATGTGTTTTATTCTTTTTTTTTCACTTTTTCACTTAAAATTCAATAAAAGATTAACTTTTGTAACGTGTCAAAAGACGTTTTGTCCGTTACAATTACTTTCATGCGACGCCACTGGATCGCTATTGGTTGCGATAATTTTTCGTTCAATTTTGATAGGCGCCATTATGCGTTGAATTTCGAAAGTGATCGACGTATAATCTGGGGTTGGTCCATTTTTAGTTATTAATGTTATAATTTAATTTAATTTTGCCGTTTAGCGGGTAATTATGATATTTTCCTTCTATTTAATTTGTTTAACAAATTATTTTTAGCACCACCCAGCTTACTGGTTAAATGCACTTTTGGTAATTATTCGTTTTGGTTCTTATCATCTTTTAATTTGAAGTCGTAAATTGAATATGGATATCAATGTTGGAAATCTTTTCTTATCCACATATGGTTCCAGTATTGGTCTTTTTGGTTTTGCGATGACGCTATTTTATTATCTATCATCTGTTCTGAAGATATGGGTTAGAAAATATTATTACTTAACATCAAGTAGGCGAAGAATGGTTATTTTTTATTATGGATTTCGATGCCCAATGGTTGTATTTTTTTTCACAAGAGGATGTATCCTTGGGACTGTGTAGTACCAGGTGGATCGAAATTAGTGTCCAATTGGAGAACCAAACTTCGTATATTTTCGTTTGATGTTTCACCACTTTTCAATCCCGGACGTGGATTTATGTTTTTTTATTTGGGATGGGATTGCCACCACTTCAAGCATATGATTTGATTTTATGAAGATGTTTCAGTAGAGATTAATTGAGTTTGCAGTCACACTTACTCGGTTGATGAGTATTGGAACTGGCAGGCTGTTGATTTTTTTAATGAGTATTTTGTGTTCTATATTTTGTAGACTTTTATTCCTGGATGGTAGACCAATAGAATGATGATGTAATGTTATTGAATTCGAAAGGTCCTGACGAAGGAAAGACAATTGTTGAGTCGTGAAGTTGGTAGTACTGCATTCAGGGAAAGTCTCATAGAGATGCACATACTTGTTTTAAATGATGCTGTATGCCAGGTTCTATTTTGTAAGTCAATAATCCCGAGATAATGACATCCGGTGTGCAATTAATCTTTGCTGAGCATAACTTCTTTTTGTTGGGTTATCCTCTTCAGGGATACTCAACTGTATTTTTTTACTTGGCTGAATCTACCCCTCAGGTGGAAGTCAGTTCTTCACTTTTGTATTTTATTTTACTTTTCTAGCTCGTAATCCTCAATTACGTACTAGCTTTACTTGATCCTTATGTGTATGTTTTATGTTTTGTTTTGATTAGTGAATTAATTAAACTTGTCGACATCTTTATTTACTATCTGTGTTAATACAATAAATCGATTCTTGATTTCTTTTTTAGCTTTATTTGTATTAGCTGGCGTCCACTTTTCCATCGTACTTTTCATTTAGCTGAGTTTAGATCTGAGTACTGAAGAACGTTTTGTTACGAACCCACGATGTTTTTCGAAACACCCACGCTCTCGTGAACTGCGTTTTAAATAACACAGCTAGGTAACACGTACAGTCCATCTACGGTTAGGCAAGTAGCAGGGGTAGTTTAATTTTGAGCAAGTTACGCTACACTTTGTACGTCAGTCGATTTCAGTTAAGTTTTTTGACTTTTCAGCAACTTTTTAGGGGGTGGCCAATTTTAACCTCTAAGGGAGAATGGTCATAACTTTTTTGTTTTTCGAGTAATCTAATAAGTGTCTTCAGCAAAATTTTATCTAATGGTGTCCGCTTTACAATGGTATCATTATATATCAAAAAATATTAATTTGAAGATGAGTGATAAGCAAAAATGCTAAGGGTGGTCAAATTACAAGCCTCTTCCCTATTATATTTTAATTTATAATAAAATTAATTTTATTTATTTGTTTATTATTATTTATTTATTTGTTTTCCATGGACGCGCATGAATGGATTAACGCATTGACGTCACAAAATATTTTGTTCATTATTATTTTGAAAACTTTCGTACATACTTAAGTTATTTTGTTAGAATAATAAGTAATTTTATATACTTGAGGTACCTATAGGTACTATGTACTTTACTCGCACAAATTAAATTATTTTTTCAAAATAATAATGAACAAAATATTTTGTGACGTTAAGGCGTGGCGCGTGGAGTGGCGTTTCCTTACCTTTAGACACACACGCCTGAAACGCGTGCCTGGCGTTCGATCCTAGCCGCTTGCCAGGATTGTGTGTCTAAAGGCACCTATTACTAGACATGTATCCTAGGGTTCAAGTTTTATTTGCCAGATGGCGAAAGTGTTTATTTTGTTCTACAGTCACTATTTACTCTATTCATTTAGCACATGCAGCTGATGTAAACAATGA
The DNA here is from genome assembly GCA_958510845.1 of Cantharis nigra. Taxonomy (NCBI): domain Eukaryota; kingdom Metazoa; phylum Arthropoda; class Insecta; order Coleoptera; family Cantharidae; genus Cantharis; species Cantharis nigra. The sequence continues at coordinate 34,696,235 of OY294029.1, forward strand.
TCGCTGCGTGAATTTCACATGCTTGCTTTATATTCAATAGCGATTGGATGCTCATAAGGTCAAGACAACCCTATATATCGTCCGTACTTACAGTTTTTCATTGTAAGTAGATGCATATAATTTTCACACGGCGTTTGAATTTCTAAAAATACAAGGCAACCTAGATTAGTCCCTCTCTGTCAAGCTCCTCCCCATAAATCACGTGCAAACTGCATGTATTTGTTATTGTCCACTGCATGTGCTAAATGAATAGAGTATAGATAGATACAGTACCGCAAAGTTGGGTCATATTGGGGCCCTAATTTATGCGGGAAATTTAAAAAAAGTTGCAAAATTGTAATTGGGGTTATAATTTTTCAATAATGTTAAGTTAAAGCAATACATTTCGTCTTATGACTGTGTTTTCCTGCATATTTTTGTTTATTTTTATTTTTAATAATTTTAGGGAATCCTGGCGAGCCGCCACTGATTTAACATTAAAAATTACAACAAATGTCATTTGAAGTTTCCGAATGACGCCATTTTTAGGCCCCTAATTAACGTTCTCTCTCTAACTCATTGGCCCATAGGTTTGCGGTACTGTATCTATCTAGTGACTGTATTTTGTTCAACTCACTAGCGTACATAAATGTTTTGTGAGTGTACAAATGTAAATTATGTTCAAGGTGAACTACTTTAAACATTGCGAATGCTTGTATCTTGTATCTATTCTCTAGCGTATTTTGATTATAGTTAAATGATTTGTGTTTACAAAAAGACTCGTATATACATAATTTTATTCGCAACTGCATACGTAATAAGCAAATTAACACGTTATAAGCATACTCTATAAGTTGACAATTAAACATGACCCTGATAAAATATAAAGTTAGCTACTTTAAGATATAATATGCCCACGCATTTCAACTACATTATTATCTCTATTAAGGCAACATAATATTACGTCACCCCTTCACGTCGTCGGCGTCGTCTATATTATTCTCGGGTCAGTCTTTTTGCTTATACTGCATAAGTAAGCAAAAGTGTATATCAGTATATCGAATTACTTAGTTATTCGCAAAGCATACCTACGAGCAATAAATTATATTTCAACTGTTATTTTATTCCACGAATTTTTTTGTGATTGCCCATTAATTTGCTTATTACGTCTACAGGTGCGAATAAAATAGTATATTAAAACTCAAGTTTAAACTGCTTATTAAACAATAAAATATAGGTACACTTTACCCCAAGAAAATTTATTACTAATTAACGTACTAGTTTCGGCTATAAGCCTTCATCAGCGTTTTCTACAAGAAATGTTTAATTAGCATACGGAACTGCATTTAACAACAATTAGCCTACCGTCATAATTTTACAATAAACAACTAACATACAAATAACTACTAAATCTGAAAATATAAAATACACTTTAACCGTCGACAAATAAAACACGTATGCGGGAAATAGCCTCGCATTGATAAGCCTATCAAAGTTTAACAAATCACCATTAAAACACATCAAATACTGGAGTGTAACCAAGATTTTCTTGTTCATTTAGTACTTCTGTATTCAAGTCTTTCTGTGTTCGTTTGATTTCCAGGTATTCCAGGAGGTCGAGCTTCTTACCTTTCTTGCAGTTATGTAACAGTTCGATGTTATTTTGGGAGATCGAGTGTCCAGTTTTTAATAGGTGTTGTGACACAGCCGAAAATTTGTTTTTGTTTTTGTGTTCTGCTAACCTGGTTTTTAGATTTCTCCCTGTTTGCCCAATGTATTTAGCGTTGCAATCATTGCATTTTATGGCGTATATTCCGCTCTTTTCTAAGGTGTTGGTTTTGTCCTTGTTGTTGAGGATTGATTGTTTTACCGTGTTCACGCTCTTTACGGATGTTTGTATTCCGAACTTATGTAGTATTCGGTGAATTCTTTGGGTGATGGGGCCCAGGTAGGAAATCTTGCTGTATCCAGGTAGCATTTCAGTGTTGTTTACTTTTTCACTTTTCTCTTTAACCTTGTTGCGTATTATTTTGTCTATCAGCTCGTTATCGTAACCGTTATTTCGCGCGATTGTCTTGATGGTGTTAATTTCTTTTTCTTTTTCGGGTGTCTTCAAGGGTGTGTCCCACATTCTGTTGATATATGCTCTAAAAGCTGCTGTTTTGTGTTGGTCGCAGTGGTTCGAGGACTTGTATATTACGAGGTCCGTTGTTGTGGGCTTTCGAAATATGCCGTATTCAAAGCTTGTGTCCGCAATTCTTATTGATATGTCCAAGAAGTTCAAAGTACCATTTCTGTCTTGTATTTCAAGTGTGAATTTGATGTTCTTATTCCTGTGGTTTAGGAACCTCAGAAACTTTTTGGCTTCCTCTTCCGTTCCGTTCCATACGCAGATCACGTCATCCACATATCTTCCCCATAGCTTTATTTTATCACTAAATTCATTAACTTCTTGGAGTAGTTTACATTCGTATTTGTTCATGTAAAATTCGGCTATAAGGCCGGCGATAGGAGAACCCATCGCTAGACCAGTACCTTCATAGTTTTCTCCGTCAAAAGTAAAGAAATTTTGTTCCACTGCTACTTTCAAGAGTTTTATGATATCTTCTTTGGTTTCATGTGAAGTTGAAATTTGTTGTAATTCATTTTCTATGATTTCGATGGCTTCATTTGTTGGTATGCTGGGGTATAGGTTTGTGACATACAGTGAAATCAGGATTTCATTCCCGTTTAGTGTGGTTTTTGATGTGTTTTAATGGTGATTTGTTAAACTTTGATAGGCTTATCAATGCGAGGCTATTTCCCGCATACGTGTTTTATTTGTCGACGGTTAAAGTGTATTTTATATTTTCAGATTTAGTAGTAATTTGAATGTTAGTTGTTTATTGTAAAATTATGATGGTAGGCTAATTGTTGTTAAATGCAGTTCCGTATGCTAATTAAACATTTCTTGTAGAAAACGCTGATGAAGGCTTATAGCCGAAACTAGTACGTTAATTAGTAATAAATTTTCTTGAGGTAAAGTGTACCTATATTTTATTAATTAATAACCTCAAGGGGTAACTTCCTAATATGCTTATTAAACCTCTTCTTTAATAATATACTATTGTAAAGACTTTATTCATTTGATACACTTGATACCTATTATTACTTGGTAAGTAAAATTTAATATTGATATACCGGGTGGTAACTTTTGATAGAATTAAGCACAATTTAATATTGATATACAATATACATACTCGTAGATATATTAGGAACGGCGCCCCTAACTTTAACACACAAAATTTGTACCGAAATTTAAATAAAAGATTTAAAAAAAAATGACATATGTAGCGACGAAAGGGTGAAAGATTCAAGAAACCAGGACGAAATTCCTGCTTCCCTAATTATTTTAGAGAAAAAATGAAAAACACAAAAATAATGCAGAAATATAAACTACTGTCACATATGTTTTGGGTTTTCAATTTGGGGTGGTGTAGTCCGATGGTGAGAGAGTTAAATTACTAAATTTGGTTGTGACGAGTAGGGTTGATTTGGTACTGAATTAATTGTGAAGCACAGGTGTATCAAAATAAACTATTTATTATATAAAAATATGAATTGATACTAATAACTATTTACATACTTAAAACTAAAACTTACTCTACATTTACACCCTGGGGAGGGTGGAATCATCAAGCGGTCACATCTTTACCTCTTCGGATTCACTTGATCACTTCTTGACGACTAACGACTTATTAATTAATTATGTTGCACCGCTTGATGCTTCCCCTTCTTCTTATTAATTATTACTAGAATAATACATTGTTAACTTTACATACGAGGGAGCTTCAAGTGGAAATCCATTGAATTACATTAATTTAGAGATTTACATTTCCACTTGTGACACTACGAATGATAACACCATTACATTTCATCTAGCTTTTAGTTAAAAGGTCAAAAAATGTTTTCGAAATTGTTAAAATTTTCATTTATCCCACTGGCCATGTAATAAATTCAATTTAAATTTCTATTTTCAAAAATAATTATCATGGAAACATGCATGGCCAGTCTGATAAATGAAACTTTTAACAATTTCAAAAGAATTTTTAGACTTTTTAAGTAAAAGTTACATGAAATCTAATGCTGTTATCATTCGTAGTTTATATTTCTGCATTATTTTTGTGTCTTTCAGTTTTTCTCTAAAATAATTAGGGAAGTAGGAATTTGCAAAAATAAGTTTTCACATGTTAATTTCCTATGTTCGGCTAAGTCAATCAGCACCCGGTATAAACAAAACAAATTTTATTTGCACAGTAATAAAATTATGTAGGTATACTACGTATCTTTATTGAAAATTAAATTTTCGAGCCGAAACGGCCTGCCGTCTAACCGTCTTTGCTCCGAACCGTCATTGCACCGAAACGTCCGCGCCGTATGACCGCTCCGAAACGTCTGCGCCGAAAAGTCTTCCCCGAGAAGCCCCGAGTGCGGCCAACCTTTATTTCAATTTGCCACTGTATGGCCCTTGCCTGCCAAAAGATTGCCGACCGCTGCTATACAGCATGGACAAAACGTGATATCAATTGGATTGAATTTTGATGACTTTGACGAAACCTACATGTCCACCTCATAAGCATACAAAAAAAACTCGCCATTTATGTAGAAAATTATTTACACAACAAATTGCATACAAAAACAAAATTAATTTTGAAATTTTGAGTCAGCTAGGCAGAGGACCAGCGCTAAATTTTGTTTTGCAATTTACGCGTTTAATATTCAATTTAAGACTTTAATCTTTAACAATACAAACTGAATACAACACAATATAAAAAAAAAAATTTCAAAATTTTCGAAAAAGATGCCCCAAACCAGCGCGAAATTTTGTTTTGCGATTTACGCGACTAATGTTACCCTTAGGACTTTAATTTTTCTCAATACAAAGAATACAAATTGAATATAACACAATACAAAAAACAAATTTCAAATTTTTCGAAAATGAGGGGCTAACTTCACGCACATAAAATTATTAATGATTAGTAAGTAATTAAATAAAATATTGAAAGGTATGTGAACAGTTTCTTTCGTAATTTTTCATATTTTAATTTTGGTTTTGAAAATTTCCCATTGCCGTATTTCTGAATGTACTCCTCCTCAAATTGAATATCCATGGCCACAATCGTTAATAGATATTAATATGATCACTCAGAAATACACTTTTTTCTCATAAAAAGTAATTAAAATACTTGATCTGTTTGAAATCTTGCCGGGGGCGTTCATGATTCTAGCTATGATTCTGATATAAGATCTATTATTATATGGTATGTAAATAAACGTTTTTTTATTTTTTTCTTATAGTGCAATGGCTGGTAATAAATGCTCCTACATTAACTGTAGAAAATGTTTTTTTCCTGTTCATCAAGTAACCTGCAATAAATGGATTTTGTTTTGTGGAAATTCAACTTTGTTAGATGAATCCGAACTTAAAAGAAGATTTCTCTGCGGTAACCATTTTTCAGCAGATGTACTAAGTCCTAAAAAATTACCATTTGGTTCTTTAGCTTTCGATCATAGAAAAAATGAATCATCGATTTCGACTTCTGATATGTTGACGTATTCAAAACCACCGACAAGTCAGCAGTTGAACGAGACAAATTCTCCAAGAATGGGTACGAAGAGGAAATTATTTACATTGCCTGAAGATGACAACCAAACACCTCGAAAAAAACAAAATGTGGTTCAATTTATTAACCCGGAAAAAGAAGAAAGAGTTTCTGTTGTCATATGTTCTCCAACGGAACAATTCTTGGAAGAAGTGATGGAGTTGTCTACACCGCCAAAACAGGAAGAACCTATTCCAGTTACGCGTACCCCTTTAAAAAAAATAGAAGACTTGCCATTGCTACCTAGTTAATTGTTCAAATGCAATTAAATCATAGATCAAGAACCGCTTGGTCATCCGAAGATAAAACTGCAGCCGTCTCCATGTTTTATAAATCACCCACGATGTACAGATTTCTTAAAAGAAATGGTTTTATTTTGTCATCAGAATCTATTATTCACAAGTGGATAAACAATTATAAAACAAAGCCAGGATACAACTCGAAACTGTTTGCACGTTTGATGGTTAAAGTAAATACAATGGAAGAAAAAGAAATGCGTATTACTTTTTGATGAAATGGACATAAAGCGAGAAATAGAATTTTGTAAGTCTTCAGGTTCCGTGCTCGGTTATGAAGATCTAGGAGAATTTGGATCAAGAAAAGTTCCTGCTAGGCATGTTTTGGTGTTTATGGTGAAAGGGATTTATTCAGACTGAAAATTACCCATTGCATATTATTATTCGGAAAATGGTGTGAAAAGTCACAATGATAAAAGCAAATTTAGTCCATTTACAAAAAAATGGCTTTAAAGTTCTTGGTATAGTGTGCGATCAGGGTCAATCAAATCAGAGCTGCTATAAGAACATGGGCATCACATCCGATCATCCTTTTTTATTTATGACTACTATGGAATACTATGGAATGTTTGACGTCCCACACCTACTGAAGAGTATACGAAACAATTTATTATCCGGTGATATTATGCTAGAGAATCAAGAAAAAATCTCTTGGTCCTACATTAAAGAAGTATACAGCTTGGATTTACAAAGCAAAACCGCTCGTGCTCTAACTCGATTGAGCAAAAGGCATTTACAGCCCAACAATTTTCAAAAAATGAGTGTTCGGCTTGCAGCTCAAGTATTGAGTCACAGTGTCGCTGCTGCTATACTGACAGCTATAGATTTGAAACAAATGCCAGAAAAAGCAAGAGATACTGCAGTTTTTTTGGAAAATATTAATCGATTATTATTTGATGCTTTAAATATCAAATTTAAAAAAATCCATTTAATCGACCATTATGCGATGCTAATATAGAAGTAGTTGCGATTTTGAAAGAAGGCGAACAACTGATGGCTCGCCTAAAAAAAGTTTCTTACCAACATGGACACATAACATATACTGCACCACCATGCTTTTCTGGAATGATTCAGTCTATAAAGGCAATAAAGATTTTATACGAAGACAATAAAAGTGAAGAACTTCCATATATATTAACAGGTTGAATAAATAATCAAGATGCTTTAGAAAATTTGTTCTCTACATATCGGCAAGGAGGTGGTTATAACAGAAATCCTACAGTAAGAACATTCAATGGGCTATTTAAATCAAACACTCTGATAACGCTAATGAAGCCTCCTGAAGAATCAAATTGTGAAAATGATAAAGATGTTAATCTGTTTGGTGAGGGTTTCCTTGTCACAGTGCACAGACCACCAAATTGGCAACGATTCTATAACGACAGATTCCGATGAGACTTCCAGTCAATATTCTGCAATCGAAGAAACTAGCATGTCTGTGAACCTAGCATATCAACTATTAGCATCTCAAAAAAAACTTCAGATTTGCTTGCATCCAGTATAGTTCTACAGTTCCCGACATATTTTAACAATAGTTCAATTGATATACCCTTAAAATCGCGATTTAAAGGAATGAGATGCCAACTTCACAATAGCATCACAGCATCTCATTAAATTTAAACTATTTGAGAATGGAAAATTTTTATAAAGCATAGTTCTATATGGACACTGTTATGCACTAATGTATCAACCCACACGAAGTTCATTTTGAGATATTGCCGGTTTTGATGCATAGAATGAAAAACAATAACAAAATGCATCTTATAACTAGTATCATGGTGTTTTATGGAATATGCCGTTTAAGAATAATCATTGATAAGTTCTTTTATATAAAAATGTGATTTTTTAAATTAATTTCAGAGAAAACAATGAAAACCAACTCAAACTATTAGCGCAAAATACATCCAAGACACTTGTGGGTTATAGCAGTGTTCCAAGGCACTTGAATCATTAGTGCAAATTTCAAAATATGACGTAGGCAATATTCATTTTGATTATTGTTAAACGGGTTATTGCATTTGGGTAAAGTGTTTTTTTATTAAAAAAAATTAAAAAAGTAATTAAAAAAATAATTTATTAAAAAATTTATGAAAACAAAAATTTTTCAATAGTTGATTAGAAATACAAGCTGAAACTAAATTATTGAATTAACTAAATTAACTAAATAAATATAAACATACTAGATTATTGTTCAACGGGTTTATTGCATATGGGTAAGGTGTTTTAAGAAAACAAATTAAAACATTAGGTAATTAAGAAAATAATTTATTAAAAATTTAAAAACCAAAATTTTTTCAATAATTTATTAGAATTACAAGCTAAAACTAAATTTTTAACAATTATACACAGTTGAATTTCCATTCAACGAACAACCTAATAAAGAAATATTTTTTTTTACAATATACCTAAATTAATTTCTTAAATGTTTACTACTAACGATAAAATAAATGTTTTTGGACCTAAATTCTAATAATATTCAAAATAAACTGCAAGTCTTCACTTAATATTGTGTGTTAATAACAACAACAAAAAATAAAATATTTTAAACACTAAAATTCGTTATGTACTTACACTAAAATTTATAAAAATTATTGCACTTCTTCAATTTCAAAATCTATATCAGGACCGAACCCATCAACATCATCGTCAAATTCACAAGCTTCAATATTTTTTAAAAAATTATAAAAGTACTTGGCGTCACTAGGCACTAATTTTAACATTTCTTTCAAATCCTTTATTTTAGCTGCTGATAGAGGTTTACCATTTGGCCAGAGCAATGGAAGTGTTAGGGATTTCTCGTATTCTTGCTTACGATTTTTACATTTTTTTGAAATGTCTAAATGTATTGGGTCATCTGCTAAATTGTTTTTCATGAAAAGTGTTAAAGGCACATCTTTTCGTAGCTCTATCTCGCATGTATTGAGCCAAGATATTTTTTCTTTCTTAGTGCCCTGCTTTCTATTTGTTGTACATTTTAGAATTGGTTCTACAGACACAAAGTCGTCAGTATTTATTTTCGTTACTATAAACTTATTTTTTCTTCTACACGATTCCATTACGTTCATGTAATCAGCATCGGTATAAAGTCTGGTGTGCGTTTTTAGAGCACATTCTACATCTCCAAATTCAGAATCATTTGGTAGATAAGTATGTCCTGGTTGTAGAAATCTTATTATAATGTTTTGCAAATGATCATGATTCTGGAGAATGTGAATCAACATAGTAATCAATTTTATACTACGATTTTGACCGCCACATGCATCAGCCCAAAGAATCAACTTACTAGCCGAATGTTTAATTTTATTTGAGTTTATGTACTTTCTCAAACACGAACCAATTTCTTGTGTCCCCTTGCCTGCCTCAGTTTCTAACCAAATATTAAAGTATCCTTTGTTATGTACTCCCACAATGAATTCCGAAATTATAGAGATTTAATTGCCTTTTATAATATACTATGCTGGTAGGTATGGATGGTAAGTTATGCGTCTTTTGCAAATCAAAAGTGAGCGTCTCTACTGAATCATCAGTTTTTGATATATCTAAATCTTTTTTCATTTGGGAACGTAATGAATATGCGCGATCTAAATGTACATTATGCTCTTGTTCAATGATCAATAGATCACTTCCTTCGGTTCCTTTTTTCTTCATATTGAAGGTATCACATCGTAAACATGTATCTTTTTGAGGCTTTTTAAAACGAAGATTATAATTTTTATAAAAAATGCCTTTGAAAGTTGATTTACTAACTCCATTTGCATATTCTGACTTGTAAAGGTCATACACTTTTTGAAGATTTAAATTTGGAGACAAGAAATTAGATGTTGTGGCATCTCGACAGTAATGAGATTTATATCTAGGAAATCGCTTTATAAAGTCATTAATCTCATTTAATTTTAATTCCGGCATTTTGTTCTTACCACCTGTGTTTACACCTCTCCCATCATTAAGAGGAGCTTGTGATCTAAATTTAGTCAATGCTACATTAATTCTAGCCTGACTAATTGAAAAAGTATTTAAAAACATTTTTTTGCAAATGGATATATTACAAATTATGTATTGTCTTGAAAATTTTCTTTTAGAATTTTCAGAATATGTTCTTCTTTTTCCAGTTTCGCTAACATAGCTTTGTAACAAAGCACATCGAGCTTCATACGATCCTGCAGTCCAAAATTTATTAAATTCTGCTTCTCTTTGGTCTACAGAAACTTTTTCTGCACATTTCCTTGGGCATTTACAATCAAAATTTTGCCCAGAAAATGCTTTAACTTCCACTATTTTTCCGGATTTATTTGTATATCGTTGGTTTGTATTATACCGTTTTTTCTTTATCTCTCTGTTTTGTTCAGGGAATTTTCTTTTTCTACCTTTCTTTGGTCTACCTTTCCCAGAATTTTTCTGTTGGGAAGTACTAGTCTGTTTGCTGCTAAGATCCTTGCTTGTATTGGCACTTGAAGATGAAACTGGCAAGTAATCATTGTCTAAGAATGAATTATGTTGCAATAAATTAGAATTTGGAGTACTATTTTCTTCATTAAGAATCTCAGCTTGGTTTTGAATGTCGCTCAACTCTTCTACTATGAGTGTGGATGAAAAAATTGGTGACACTTGGTTTTCTATAAGGTTTGAATTAACAGAAATTGTAGACAAATTTGAGAAAAGATCGCTACATCTTGAATTACAGAATTCAACTGAATACTTTAAATCGGTTTCATTAATCGATATATTTTGTAAAGGATTGATATTTTCTTTATCTGTTTCATCGTCTGGATTTTCAGAGAGTATTGACTTAATGACTGCTGATAGTTCTGGCTCTGGTTCCATAATTAAATTACGATTATTTACAAATTGATCGTTGTTCGGTGAAGAATTACCTTTTTGAGAATTTTTACAAAGTTGTACCATCTTATGCCCTCTTGATGACATTTTTAGTCTCTGTAAAACAAATTACTGGATTCAAAACTTTTGAAATAAATACGAGGAAGGTAAAATACCCTATCGAGTTAAGTGAAAATAAGCGATTTTTAATATTTAAATGAAAGGTACAATACTAATCGTTAGTAAAATTTTTCCAACAATTCAATAAAATATCAAAAAATAATTATAATTGGCATTTAGATTTTGAATTATGACGACGTAAAAAGTCGTAACTACACAAAAAATATATGTAGGATACGTCCTTTACGCTTAGTAAATTAGGCACATTTATTAAATATTGAGGTTTAATAGCCACTAATTATATTAATTTCTTCAATTTTACCGTTTTATATTATTCATTTTATTACTTGAAGATAAAAGAATAGATTGAAACAGCACAGAAAATTAAAATTAACTTATATTTACCTGATATTCAAAAACTTAATGGATAAAAAGTCTTAACAGTATTTTTAATATTGTAACAAATATGCAGCACTCAAATAACAACCACTACCACTAAAATCAATGTGTACACTAAAAATGTAGTACACGTACTTAGTTTTTAAATAAAAATGAACTAAAAATTGGAACAGAAAACATTTGTTACCTAATTTTATGATTTAAAGGGTATTTCCTGAATAAATGAATGAAATTTTATTACTGTGGGTCAAGTTCCTAAAAGTACTATACCTACTTTAGTTGTATTTTATTTTTTAGCGAGAAAAATATCTAGGCACTGACCCTTTTGCCAAAGGGTTGAATAAATGCCATATATTATAACATATAATAATAAGAGTGACAGACTTCACCCGCTGACTGGAGAGGCTAATAAACAATATTGTCACTTTGTTAACATATCCTAAAAAGTGCATAAAGAATAGAAATGGGGTTGTATACAAATTTTTTAGAAAATAGATTCAAAAGGGTATTAGCTAAACGGTTACAATTTGCATTAATGGCCAAACCTACATACTTGATACATTAGTGCAAAACATAAAAGCGGGTGAAGTTCAAGTAAAAATGATTCAAGAGACTTGAGCTGTTAGTGCAATTCATTAAAGCCCTATTTAGTGTTATGTAATAAGTGTTTTTCATTAATTACAGCTTCAAAAAATTTTTAATTGCTATGGGATATTTTCTATAATGTTAAACACTTAATTTTGAATAAAACTGCATTAATAACTCAAAAATGATATTTTTGTGGGTTGATACATTAGTGCATAACACCGTCCATATATCCTGAATAATTTTAAGAATAGTTCCATAGAATCAAACCGTAATATAAAGATATCCTCAATGTCAGCTGTAGGACGATGAGATGCTGTTACTCGGGACCGAGTTCCAAATGATTTCGAGGATGCATACGACAGTTCTAGTCGTCCTGCATACTTTAGAAAAGAGTTCCGGATTTTAAGTGTACCCAAATAGTTATTAACAACTGTTTAATACTAAATCACGAATATAACAGTGAGATGCTGCTATTTATTTGTAAGTTCTGGACTTTTTTTAATGTGCAATCGACAGTTCTAGTGGTCCTGCTTACTTTGGAAAAGAGTTCCGGATTTTAAATGTACAAATTACATACATTACATGTACATACAAATTTTCCATTCTCAAATAGTTTAAATTTAAAGAGATGCTGTGATGCTATTGTGTAGTTGGCATCTCATTCCTTTAAATCGCGATTTTAAGGGTATATCAACTGAACTATTGTTAAAATATGTCGGGAACTGTAGAACTATACTATACTAGTTGATATGCTAGGTTCACAGACATGAAACTAGCTTAGAAGACTGCTCAGTATTATATTTTGCTGGATATTTGGCAAAAAGGCTGTTAAACAAATATGACTGCGAGACTTGTAGGCTCAATTTGATAGGTACTCGAGATCTGAAGAACAAAAAACAACTGTTATTGCTGCACAAAAACTACGATACGGATGGTGATATGCATCTGAAAATACCATCCACGTTATTAAGCAGGTTAACTAAATATTCCATGAAGTCGATAGATAAATATTGGGAACAATACAGCCATGCAAACTTAACCAACCTGTTCCTTAAGTCGTCCAGCTGTGCAGCCGTAGAGGTAAGACGTGTAAGTGAGAGCTTAGTGAATACTTACCTACTGTGAACCACGTGGTCGATGACAACTAAAACTTTTATTTTATTCTTTCAAATTATTATAGTGAACTGTGAAGTGAAACGATATTGACGTTTGTTTTTAATTAATTAAGTAGTGGTTGTGAAAATGTGTGATGACGCGACAAACGCTAATACGGTGCAAAGTGCCGAAGACATATTGTGGCAGTGTTTAAAGAAACCAACTAAGCAACCAACATCAACTACCAATAACGCAAATCCATCTAATAACTCGCCTCCAACCGCAACGCAATTAAAACGCACCGCTTTAATGACAGAAATTGAACAATTTGTTCATACTGGCAGGTCAAGCAAGAGGGCGAGGCGCTATAATCCGATACCTGCCCCAGTGGTAACCACACTCAGCAACAAATTTGCCCCGCTCGCCGAACAGGTAGATAAGCAAAATTTGGAAAGCGAAGAATTCATGGAAACCGGTGTACCTACCGACAAGTCGAATACCGCAAACCTACCTACGCCAACCCTAAATAAAACTAAGCCGCCACCTATTATTATTGACACCCGCGATATTAACAATAGCGACATTAGAGAATTGCTGCGCTACTACGCTAAAAGCGGTTTTTACTTATCGTAAAAATTGGCGCAAATCAAGCATAGAAACTTCGAACATCATACCTATACGCAAAAAGACGATAGAACGCACGCGTTCGTGCTTAAGGGCCTAACCGAAGACGCAACAATAAACGAAATCAAAGAAGAACTGACAAACAAAAAGGTAACAATAAAAAACGTATATAAAATGAACGGTACGAAAACGGCGGCATTCTTGGTAGTCACCAATAACGCGGTTACTGAAACGCAGCTGAGAGCGACAGTTCCCATACTGCTGGACGCCAGAGTGCGGTGGGAGAGGCACTATAACAACAAGACCATCATTCAGTGCCACAGATGCCAAGAATGGGGTCATGCCACAGCAAACTGAGGGCGAGCGACCAGGTGCCTCAAATGTGCACAAAACCACCTCACAAAAGAGTGCACCCTTACCAAAACAGCCGAACCGACCTGCGCAAACTGTCTAGGTAAACACACAGCTAACAACATTATCTGTGCGGTTTACCAACGCAAACTGCAACAAGCGGACCAAAGCAGACAACCTAGGCCCCCCCCCACAATACGCAAACGCCGCAAGATACGTACCGGCCCCCCCTCCGACTACTTCAGCCTGGCAAAGACCCACCAATCAAATGCCAACACCACAACGGCCCGCCGAGATCAACTCGAATAGAGCCTTCCCACCGCTCCGCACACCCAGAGGATCGCGCACCCAGGAAGCACCATCTGTACCACCAGCAAATCAGCAACCATCAACAACCAACATCACCGACGCCTTCAACGATCTAGCACAAGCCTGCGAGGAGATCAACCAACAGACAAATATAGCAGAAATGCTGAGGGCCATCAAAGACTACAACAATATTCTAAAGAGCTGCACTTCGAAAACGGAACGCTTTACGTCTACTCTACAATTCTTTGGAAACATCAACTCCTATGGGTTGTAGATTCAAAGTGAATTTATGGAACGCTAACGGGATAAGTAACAAAATTTTCGAACTTAAAAAGCATTTATTTAAAAACAAAATTGACATTTGCCTAATTACAGAAACAAAATTGACCGAAAACAGAAACCTCAAGGTCCAAGGATACTCCGTTCATCGCCAAGACAGGGGGGGTCATGGAGCAGGAGGCGTAGCAGCCATAATACGAAACGACATACCACACAGACGCATACACATAACGCAAGGTAACAGCATGGAAGTCCTAGGGATCAAACTCCAAGGTAACATAACACTCGTCACCGCTTACAATAAACCAACAAATCAATTTTCAAATCGAGATTTAGAAATGCTGTTTGGTTTGGACGGTAAAGTTCTTGTGGCCGGCGATTTTAACGCCAAACACGGTCACTGGAACTGCCACCACTCCAACCCAAACGATAACACACTTTTAAATTTTTGCCTACATTCAAATTTTACACACAGACACTCACACACATCTTCCAATGAATAACATGAACGCAACCACGATCGATCTTTTACTAAACAAAAACTTAACAAACATTTCTACACCAACCGTCAAACACAATTTAACGTCAGATCACAACATTGTACAATTTTTTCTTAACGACATCTCGCAAAATAATTCCTTCAGAAAAATTACTAGTTATAAAGTAACTAGTCCAGATTCCGTCGAAGGCTTGACGATTTAATAGTAATTCACAACAACATTACAGACACACACATTTTAGATCACGAAATTGACCTACTTACACTTAACATAAACAAAGCCAAAGCCGAAAATTCTAAAACGTTCACTTCGAAAAACAACAGGGACGTCTTCCCCGATGCCATCCAGTTGTTGATCAAGGAACGGAATAAGAATCGTAAGCTTTGGCAACACACAGCCGACTTACACTACAAAGACATTATGATTGATTTGAACAGACAAGCGCAACACAAAATAACACAACACAAAAACAAAAAATGGGAAGACCTTCTGTCTTCCCTGCGTCCTTCAGACAATACACTTTAAAAATTAACAAAATTATTACGCAAAACTTACGAGCCGATCCCGGCCCTGCAAGACAACACGCACACTGCCATGACCGACGCCGAAAAAGCGGAGCTCCTGGCAAACGCATTTCAAACAATAC
Organism: Cantharis nigra; assembly: GCA_958510845.1. Lineage (NCBI taxonomy): Eukaryota > Metazoa > Arthropoda > Insecta > Coleoptera > Cantharidae > Cantharis > Cantharis nigra. The sequence continues at coordinate 34,711,878 of OY294029.1, forward strand.
ATACTTTAGATAATACAGATACACCTGAACAAACACTAATTAAACAAAACATACACAACTTTTCAAATCAATCATTTGACATAAATACAAAAGACTAATGACAAACCGTTCCGAAATAATCCAAATCCTTAAACTCCTACCTAACAAAGCTCCAGGGCCGGACAAGATTGAGAACAAAATTTTCAAAAATTTGTCACGGAAAGCTATTGTACAATTAAGTTACATTGTTAATGCTATCTTAAAACTACAATACTTTCCAAAGGCCTGGAAGCAAGGACTCACCATTCCCATCCACAAACCTAATAAAGATCCAACGTTACCCATCAGCTACCGACCTATTACCCTACCAAACACAACACTATACTGACTAGACTTAATGACGAACAAACAAAACTTAAAATCACGAACCCTTATCAATTCGGATTCACGCCAGGTCTTAATACGACTCTGCAGGTGACCCGAATTGTTAATGACGTGATCGAACAGTTTAACAACGACAAAGTCACCGTCATGGCACTACTAGACATCGAAAAAGCTTTCGACAAAACCTGGACCGATGGTCTAATACACAAAATGCTAAACTACGGGTTTAGCAAACACATTACTAAATTAATTCATTCGTATCTAAGCGACAGATCGATCGCGGTTAAGGTCAACGACACAATTTCGACAACTAAACATATACAAATTGGAGTTCCCCAGGGTTCCGTGCTGGCACCCAAGCTATTTAACATATACATAAACGACATACCGACATTTTCAAAACCACAAGTGGCCCTGTATGCTGATGACACGGCGGTTTATGCTAACTCATTCAGCGCACAGGTAGCCACAAAACAAACACAAATACACATCGACATGATTAAACGCTACTTTGACAAATGGAAGATTCGATTGAACGCCGGTAAGACGGAGACAATAGTCTTCGCCAGAAAGCGCACCAATCATAGGGTCTTTCAGAAACTCAAAGTAGACGGACAGACAATTACACCACAACCAAGCGTAAAATACCTGGGAGTTACAATGGACACACGATTAAATTTTGACACACACTTGAAACAGAGACGACAATTGTGGAGCAATCAGACAAAACCAGATAAATCCACTTTTCATGAAAAATTAGGTAAGTTTGAATTTTTACTAATAGGAGTCAGCTAAACCCAATGGCGATGTCAGAATCAAGCAAAACATGATAAATCCCATATAAAATATGCTTGAAAACCAAGACAATCAATCAAAACTAGATAAATCCAAAATAATATTCATTTCAACCAAACCATGATAAATCCGTAAATAGGAATCTGTAAATGTTTGTCATTATTTGTACTTTTGTATTACAAATAATTGCATTTAGATGGTACCCTGCTGTTTACTGTCAGCTGTCTTTATAGTTATAAAACTAGTGTTATGTGAGTGTTATTTTGGTGTTATTCTGAGTACGGTGTTTGGTTTGTGTTATAATACAATAATGGAAAAATTAATAGATGATGATATTATAAATATTTCTGTGCAAGAAGGTAATTCAAATTTTTATTATAAGTAACTTCAGAACCTATTTAACTGCGATATTATTTTCTTCAACAGGCAGTAGTGGAAGTCGTAAAAAGATTCCACAAACACCTGCTAAACGAAAATTGCGTAAAGAGAATAATTACAAAGTTCCTTCTTTTGTGAGCTTTAAGCGACCTTGTAATCACAATGGCAAGAGTTACATGTGCAATAAAGTCAAGATGAGCGACATTCAACTAATTCGAGAAAATTTTTATAATATTCCCGATAAAATCACGTCCGTAAGAGAAGACTCTAAAAATCGTTCTCTTAATATTACTTATTATCTAAAGACCAAAAAGAATATGTCGACCAAAGTATGCCAAACATTTTTCATCCAAGTTTTGGGTGTTGGGAGAAATCGCATTTATACTGTTGCAAATGTAATTCAGGAAGGGAAAGCGCCCAAAGAAAATCGGGGTGGCGATAGATTATCAACAAAATCGGAACACAAAAAAAATAAAATTAGGCAATTTATTGGTGACCTGAAACGAACGGAAAGCCACTACAACCGCCTAAAATCCAAAAGGATTTATTTACCAGCTACTTTAACGATATCAAAGTTACATAAAATGTATAATTTGAAGTCTGAAGAAAAATATAAGTGTAGCTTGTCCATGTTTTCAAGAATTTTTGGCAGAGAATTCAATGTAGGATTTTCCTCGCCTGCTGCAGATTGTTGTTCCCTTTGTACGCGTCTTAATCATAGCATCAGAACTGAGAAAGACAATAAAACAAAAGCCGATCTCATCGTAAAACGTAGAATTCATAAAGTAAGGGCAAACGCTTTTTATCAGTTAGCCAAAGAAGCACCTCCAAATTCGATAACATTTTGCTTTGACATGCAGCAGGTACAACCACTGCCACGAACCCCTATTTCAGACGCATTCTATTCACATCAAATAAGTTTCTACATTTTATGCTGCGTTGGAATGAGCTCGAATGATCCAACATTTTACACATGGACGGAAGATTTGGCCGGAAGAGGTTCAGTTGAAGTGAGTTCTGCACTCCTAACTCACTTGGATTCCTTAAACTATGAGGATGTAACGGTGTTGAGACTATTCTGTGACGGTTGTGGGGGGCAGAATAAGAATTCTCATCTTATTCATGCGCTCTACTACTGGTTGAAAGTGAAATCTCCTCCTGGACTTCAAGAAATACAGTTGACCTTTCCCGTACGTGGTCATAGCTTTTTGCCTGCGGACAGGGCTTTTGGGCGGGTCGAAATGACTCTACGAAAACATACCACTCTTATCAAAAAGGAAGAATATGTTAAACTATATTCTCAGTTTGGTAATGTGAAGCAACTTGGTATAGACTGGAAGCTGTATGATGTTAAAGGCTTACAAGATAATCTAAAAAAAGTTGATGGAATATCTGAATACAAGCGAATATTCATCCAAAAGAGGACTGAAAATAAGGGAAGAAATAATACCGTGGTTGTACAATGTTACCAAAATTTCAAATTTATTTCGCCGACTGAAAAACCACAAAAATTAGTTAAGAGAGGAAAAAGAGATCCAGTGGATTTGAAAGAAATTGAATTAGGTCGTATACTTCCAGAGAAAAAGAAAAAAACTATTCGTCATTTAATGGAACAACAGTTTGGTAGTAAGTGGGAAGAAGATGAAAACTTAGATTGGTACAGAAGTATATTATCCGAAAATGGTATGGAGGAACCTGAAGAAGATCTAAATGAAATGTGTGATTGTCTAGAAGACGACGTTGGTCTGCACATTTAAGCAATATTTTTTTTTTTATTTTATTTGGAATATGTTTTAGTTTTTTGCATCAAATAAAATATAATATTACCAATCCATGTTTTGTGTTTATTAGTCAAAATTTTTTCTAAGTCAAACAAAACCTGATATATATCCACTTCAATCAAGCAAAACTGGATAAATCCCTTTTATTTTTTTTAATTACTCCTAACCAAATTGACAAATTTAAACGTAATCATTGTTTTGATGTATTTAGATAAAAGCTCTATAGGATTCACTAATTATTTTTTATGAAAATATCACGCCTTGATAGATAAACGTTTTTGGTTAATAACTCGAAACACTTTATGATGGATTTATCTGGTTTTGTCTGATTGCTCCACAATTAGGCTACGCAGTTAACCGTAAGATCTACCCCCTGATGAGGGGGGGGGGCAAATGAGTTCCGAAAACAAACGTACGTTATACAAAACCGTGTTACGACCGATCCTAACGTACGCTTGTCCCGTATGGGCGGGGGTGTCTAAGACTCGTCTTAGACCCCTGCAAGTATTTCAGAACCGCTGCCTCCGACTTGTCACGGGAGCAGATCGTTACACGAGACTCACGACACTACACGAAGACGCACAAGTAGAATTTCTCAGAGACCACGTAACTCAGTTATCGGAGAAATTCTACACCACACAGACACACAAAAGTACTATAACCACAAACATGACACGAGACAATACTGTACACAAATATAAACGTCCATTCCAATCCCTTCCAATATTCCTCAATCCCACCCTGCAACCAAACAACGACACCTAAGAAATACCTAAATGCTACGCCACTGGACGGAGTAAGCTTGGACATTGAGGTGACGCGAGTGAAAACCGTTAACTTGCCACAAACAGGTAGCCGTAAGGCGATCCTTAATACGAAACTATTTCTCTCATTGTTATATTGTTAAATCTTCTGTTATATTGTTATATCTGTCATTGTCATTGTTATGGCATTTTGTAAATATTAATTCTTCTTCCATTGTATATAAATTGTAAATAGCCTAATTCTTAAAAGTTGGTTTTTTCACTTTAATTTTCCAACAATACATTACGTTAAACTAATAGTAAATACGACACCACAAAAATTAAGCAAAAGAAAACTAATTTTTGTAAAATCTTATTGATTCCCTTAACTTTATCTGGAGATATGTGTTATCACGAGGAGCTCCAAACCATGTAAGAAAAATAAAATGTATGTTCAAACGGCACTCGTGCTTTGCGAACTATCAGTCAATTGCATCGATTAATAAATAAAAACTCTTAAAATCAATCAATCATGTTCCTTAAGTACATATATAGTGAAACATTTCGTACAAAAAAGACCTTAATAATATATTATATAATAAATTTCGACAACATTGGGAGTATTTAATAAAATTGTTAGCCACCGTAATTCTATTTAAAAAATGTAAATATCTTAGCTTATCGTTAAGAACACCTAAACAATGTTGTGGAAACCCCGAAGTGGATCAGAAAATTAGTAACTTACAAAACGTGTAATGAAGTATAAAGTAATGATCAGAAAGTTATCGTTAAAAATATGTAGATATATTTGTTATAAATAAAATTATTTATTGATAACTAAGAATTGTTATTTATTTGTAACGGTTCAGAATTGGTAGATCAATTGGTGGGTCTATTGTGATGCGGGGGTGCGTTAGCACAGCACCCGGATCCGTTGGTTCGTCATTTGGTTCACCATGATTTGCGTTTTGTAATGCAAACTATGTTTGTAATTTTTATTTTAGTCAACTGTACATCTGCTTGAAACTACGAAAATTACCATAGGAAAATTGACCCTCGACCACATCTGAGAGGTAATTTTAGGAATCCTCTAATGTTATTTTTCTCCTTTATCTACACCAACTATTGTTTTTAGGGTCTTCGTTCGACCTCTTACTTTCCGTCAGTAAACTGCTAACCGAGTTGAACCAACCTTTATCATTTTCGGTGACCGCGATTGTAGTGAAAAAAATCGCTTTGTATAAAAAGGTCGATTTTGAGAACATTAATTCACCCTTAAGTTTAACATTAGTTAACAAGCTAGAACGTCCACCATCTTAATCCAAATTGATTCCGTTTTACCATCTACTAGGACTCCATATCAGCTGTTGAGATAAGTGTTTTGTGCCGTCTATGTTATTAATTATTAATTTTTGTTGATGATTTTTATTGCGCCTTAATTTTGATTCGACATTTATTACCACCAGTCACGATATTGTTTTTGCCTCCTAATTGGAGTGAATTGTATAAACTTTTGTGTGAAACCACATATAGCTATATCGGGTTGATTACGCTATTCGCGACTTTTGTTACTATTTTTATGGTTATATCAAATTGAAATTTGGCGCTATTTATTTTATTATTCAATAAAATCACGTTATCCAATTCAAGTGTATATTCTTGTACCAATTTCATTTTTAATTTTGTTTGAATTTAATTACGCTACCGTTCGTGGTTTAGGTAGTAGCACGCTTTGGGAGGTTGATTTTTAACCACGTGGCGCCTAGGGCAAAACATTCAACCCTCTCAATTATTTTTTTATCAGTCTTAAAACTCACCAACCACCTTTTCTATTTAGTAGCTAGCCAGGGCATTGCCAATTTTTACCCTGAGATTGGGATTATTACCATCTAATCCTTTGCTCAATTTTGAACGTAGCATATTACAAAATTTATTGGACATTCCCGTGGTATTAGGATTGTATAAACCTACAATATAATCCTAACACCACGAACGTTCCTATAAATTTGAAATGTATAAAGTTTGTTCATGAATTTACACAAAAATACCTATTTTAATGTTTAATCATTTCATAATAATGTTTGATGTTCGCAATCATTAAGTAATTAATTTTTTTCCAATTATAGACCTCTTGCGATCTTCTTAAAAACCAATTTTTATTCATTTATCAGTTTACAAAAAATGTTAAAAAGAACATTTGAACATGCGAAGTATTATGTACATTTAAATAGAAAATTGCACGCCACTGTAGTCGTAACCGCGACAGCTATTGGCCCTACGCCATCTATCCGTATTGGTCCTTAACTAACTAGGTTGTATGTCTAGTATTAGTATTAATTAGTCAATGACCAAACCATGATATTACATTTTAAAATGTCATTCCCGAATATTTTAGTTGCGACATCTATGAATATTTTATAATTGACTTTTGAGAAATTTTATATTTACACTGTATGTTTTAGGGGACGTCCATCAATTTCGTAAGGGTTTTGGGGGATGGGGGGAGGTATCGAAAATCTTACGGGCCCTTACGTGGGGGTGGGGAGGCTCCGACGTATTCCTTACGTAAGTTTCGTAAAATACTTTTGTTTTAAATTAAATTAGTTTTTTTACCTGAATATTAAGGGATTATCAATTTTTTGTATTAACGTTTTTTATGCAATTAATTAATTTTTAATAACTTTTATTTATATAAACATAAAATTTAATTTAAAATTTTGTATTTTTTGTATACCTAACAAAAATATTATTGTTATTCATATTTTATAAATATACTAAGCAGGGAAAGGGGGGCTCAACATTATGTTTGTTTAATAATCCTTACCTAAGATGTACCGGGGGGGGGGGGGTCAAAATCTTTTTGTATACTTTTTGGAATGTTTTTGAGTGTCATGCGATTTAGTTATTGATGACGGTTTCGGTTTATCTTTATGCCTATTGTTTGTAACGGTATTAACCTCAATTACTAAAGGTAAAATTTAATTTAGCTGTATTGTTTTGAGATGTAACGTATTCTTCTTTTGTAGTCCTGATGAAGAGATAAATAAATCTCGAAACGTCGACTAATAGAAAAAAGAGGTTGTTTTAATTATCCCGATAATCTTTACGTAATTTAGTAATCATGGACGATAATGAAACAATAAATAAAAAATGTATTAATTATAAGAAAAACATTTTCCAAAATATCGTCAACCTCAAAATGTCCGTCACCTAATCGTATAAATAATATAAACGATTATTATTCATCAGCCCCTTTATAAGTGAAATAATAGACGCAAAGGAGTTGCTATGGGATTTTAATAATGGTTTTGATAGCGTTTTTGTAACTTACAGAATTATAATACACTTATTAGTTATAAATGGTTGTATTAGCGATGATATGAGACGGTTGAATTAGTCCTGATGAAGTCATTTTGAACACAATTTAACTAATATAAAACCATTTTATAAAGAGTTGCTGAACATCATTATAAAACCACAGAATAACGCCGCCATGCATTTTCTAGAATTAAAGATCTGTCTTTGGCGACCATTTAGCAGATGCGTGCCGTGAAATTACAATAAAATTTACGAAATTTTCGAATTACAATAATTAATTTAAAAGTTTTAAATTGTTCATTTTTGCTTAAAACTGAAGCGCATCAATTTTTTAGATGTACAATAGTAGTCATATTTAGCATAAAACATTAGTTCGTTTAAAAAATTAATAACCCAAAAAGTAGCTAAATTGAAATTCAATTATTAAGGGGTTAGGCCCACCTAGGACGTATAAAAAATAGGTAATATTTGCAATTTTTTTGTGGAGAAGTGTATGCATATATTTGTACAATATTATAGGTATTTCAAAGAGCTTTATTTAGTGAGTGCTTAGTAATTTTTTTGTTTCAAAATTTTAAAAAACAACAAAGTTAAAGTGCATTTTCGATAAGCTTGTTTTAAAAATACGTTTTGCGGTGAGCAGCTTGATTCGGAATCAGGTTATCTAAAATCAAAAATTCAAAAAAAGTTCGATAGTCTATTAGTTTATCTTGTCTCTAATCGAAGGATTTCAGAAAAAACTCAAATTTGACAATATGGCAGCCATTCAAAGTCAAATTTTCAATTTTTGTTGAAAAAAAAACTTAGTTTTTGGTTCCTAAAACAAAAAATACTCATTGAAAAACCAAAAGCTTCGATTAGAGACAAGATTAGAATGTTTAATAAGGGCACATGAAATTTGAGATAAAACGGTGCACAGGTTTCTGAAATATCTTGCTCACCGATTTGAAAATGTAGTTTTGAGATAAACGCGATTGAAGTTTGCAGTGCAGTTTACACTAAAGTAAAAAGATAATTTTATAATTTACATATAGTCATCTGTCCTAGACCGATATACTGCATCTTTTTTTCAAATTGTCGCAGCGGAAAAATCAATTTGAGTTAGCCGACGATGCATTCTTCCGTGTCGGGTGCTCTCTTGTACGCGTTGTTCTGCTACCTGTATGCCTTCAGTGTATTTTCTTTCAACATATTGGTGGGTATAGTTGCTACTGCTTACTTCTATACCTTGTAAGATCTGTAATAAAGCTCCTGATCATTTTTTTAAAATTAATAAAAAAATTTAAAAAATAATAAAAGATTTAAAATTCTTTGAATTTGTTTTTAAAATTGTATTTTACGTAATTTTCCGTAATTACAATAAGAGCTTATTACTTTAGTATAATAAAATAGATTATCTAAACCATTTACAGGCAGGTAGAAGACAGAAATATTAGTTAATACAACAACCACGTTAATATCTGCTACACTTACATGTACTTAAAGCCGTATATTTTTTTTTATAAAAAACCAGATTATCTTAAAACTTTCAGGAGATATTTCTGACATTGTACACTTCAAGAAAATGTAATTTTTAAAAATTCGATTTTTGTAAATCTCCAGGTGGGCCTAACCCCTTGATGGATCAAGTATTTTATTAGATATTTATTATACGATGATCTTCCACATGTTTGTTGTTGTAGTGTTGGGGATATTACATTATATTATATTCCAGATATGCATAATAATATTAGTTTTATTAACGATTTACTAGCGTAAGTAGTGTAGTTTCTTCATAGCATGTCACCAGACTAGATACGGAGTTGTAACAACGTTGTATTATGGCTCCTTAAGAGGTATTGCAAGGGTTGCTGGTGCTGATGCAAACGTTAAATAAGAGTTTATCAGCACGATATAGGACTATTATACTTAGTCACAAGTTTTTAAAATATGTTGTATTAACTATTTACCAACTATTATAAGACTAGATTTTGTTGCTTGGGAAGGGCAGCGATCAAAGCACTTTCTAGTAGGCATTCAAAATATAACTTGCAGTTGTCCAGAGTCAATCTACGGACAATTGCAGGGATTTCAACTGGACACTGCAAACTGAACAAACATCTCAACACAATGGGACTTGTAGATAAGCCCAGATGCCGGGGATGAAATACAGCAGACGAAACCGCGGAACATGTGCTCTGTCACTGTCCGTCGCTAGCGTCAATTACAGGTGCCATGCTAGGGGACTTCTGGCCTAACACGGCCAGAATCAGTGACACTCCGCCTGCCAAGATACTAGAAATCATCCTGGAGACAGGATGGCTTGAGATGTGACAGGTGGGATGGCCGCTGCATTCGGAGGCAGTACAATGGGCCTGATTTAGTGGCCTAAGTGCATGTGGGGATACCTCCCTACCCTCCTACCTAAAATCCAGGATCCAGGGTATAAAATATGAATTGTTTTTTTAACAATAAATTCAAAAAAAAAATGTTTATCAATTAAAACGAATATAACCAAAATCCCTCGTCACGCTATAGCCAATACACCGTTATTAATGAAAAAAATTTTTTCATTCTTTTCAGATTGATAAAATTGTCAACATCATGTACATCATCAGAGAAACAACTGATAATTTTCTATATCAGAAAAGCTAATCATTTTTATGATTAATCAGACAAGAAGGTTAATGTTCCCACCACGACCAAAACCTTTTAAGAAGCGTTCAAAACTACAACGGAAAATAAGAAATCATGAACTTGATCCTGAACGAAGACCAACACCGGTTTCAAATGAGGAAGAATTGAATATTGACGCATAATCGTCAATGTAAGCAACTACAATAATAATAATTTACCTGAAACTGAATCAAATGAAATCAGGAATTCATAAGACTACCAAAAAAGAGACATACAACCCCGAAAATGATAGCCAAGCATCCACATAGCAAACAAAAGACGAATTGATGAACAAAATAATTCTAGAAGACCTCAAAGACTTAAGTCTTTAAGTCATACACAATTGTGTATGACATGCAATGCGGCGAAAAAGGATAGCCTATTCTTACACGGTACAACGTCGCACCTAGCGTGCTGCTATCTCTGCGCAGTTAAAACTTGGAAGGTTACCAAATGCTGTCCAATATGTAAATTAAAAGTCAGAAATATTATAAAAATTTATTTTTGTTAGGTGTTTTTAAAAAGTGTTCATTCCAATTCCATATTATAACAATTGGTTTGTTCGTCATATATATTTTATTGTAATCGTCATAGTAGGTATTATAAAATAATCTCATAAAGCAAGAGCATTGATGATTTTTATTCGATTTTTGATTCTCGATTTATTGTCCACTTAGCTGTTTTAGCTGAGTTAATTCGATTTTTTTCAATACTTGTGTGGACTGTGGAATGAATAGAATTTTATTAAAAATAACTATTTATGGTACAAGTGTGTTATATCAGCGATTCTCAACCTGGGGGGTCGCGACCCTCTTGGAGGTCGCGTATCTATTTTAGGGGGTCGCAGAATTTTTTTTCAAAATTTCTTAGTTTTGAATTTGAACTAAAAATTAGTAACCAGAATGTTAAGGTTTCCTTTGCTCAAATAATTGAATATAAGATTGATAAACTCGTATCAAAACAACAAGATCAAGATCGTCACTGCTGTCGTAATACCTCCAATCGTCAGTACACCAAATTTTAACAGAATCTGTTATACATTTCCGGAGATTTCTTTGGTGTGTTCCATATTAGTGGTCACTCAAGAAGTGGCCATGTGGCCGTTGGCTTTTCCAAACCATTCCCAATATTACCGTACATTCGATTTTTCACCAACACTACACAACATTTTTGTTTTAAAGAAGAGTAAACAAAGAATAAATAAATAAGAAAATATATGTAAGTAATAAGTAGTATTATCATTTTCAATACAGCACACAAGGCCGCAAGTATTTCGTACTTATCTTCACAAAAAAGGTTCCAAGTACCGCCCGATAAAAGTAAATTATTCTTTATTTCTTCTCACCAATACTTGTATTTTGAAAGCTCTATCAGCACACAAAATTTAATCTCAACCTGTTGGACAATGCGGATATAATAATACTCTCCATGTTATGGGAATGATTAAGATTGTTACTCCAAAAGAAGCTGTTATTTACGATGAAAGCATACAAAAGTGTATAACTAAAGCAAGTGCTAAAGAGTTGGCAGCAATATCACATGTATCTCTTCTAGCATATGAAAAACAAGTTGTGCCTGGATACAGCAAGATTCAAGTCGAAAATCTGCATGGTGATTTAGCACTAATAGAAAAAAAAACATAAATGCAGTTGATTTTTTGTGGTTATACGGAAAGTGGAAGAATATTTCACCATTGGCAGAATGGAATGGCTATCTTAAATTTCTTGTCAGTAATTTAGGCACGATTTATACCAGTGTACATTGTGCCATGAACATAGCCAAGTCACATACACAAAAAACGTGTATGATTACTTTTGATCAACCCCTTTATTCTAGAGCACGTGAAATGATATCTGCGTCAGATACTAACTCTGAAATATCTAATATAAATGTTAAACTAGGAGTATTTCATATGCTCATGTCATTTCTTGGATGCATAGGATATGTAATGGACGGAAGTGGACTCAAGGAAGCTCTGGGTAAAATATACGCTACCAATTCTGTCGACAAAATGTTGAATGGTCACGCATATTCAAGAAGTATCAGAGGTCATACACTATTACGACGTGCAGTATCAATCATAATTTTTGAAGGCATGAAGATGGAAAATTGTGTGTTAGATGAGTTAACTGAACAAATAACTTGCCGTGATGTTTCCTATGAAGATAACTATTGAAGATTGTATAGGTGATTCGAACTCATTTATTGATCAATTTCACGATAAACTGAATTAATTAAAAGCTCGAGGCCCTACAGCACAGCTATGGGTACAATATTTTGAGATGGTATCAATAGCACTAGACTTTATTCGTGCTGAAAGACTGGGACTTTTCAAAGAACATCTTGATGCAGTGCGAAAAATGCCGCCGTATTTTCACGCTAGTGGTCACTTTTTATATGCGAAATCTGCTCATTTATATCTTATATAAAAAATGGATTTTTCACTGTAAAACGAACAGAAAAATTCAATTCTGGCACATGGACAGATATGGTAATCAAACAAAGTCTTATGAAGTCTATGAAGACAGAAGGGGGAGTATCTCGAGGTCGAAGTACTCAAGAAATTGTTTTATGTAAATGGGTGTATACTATGTACGCTACAAATACAATTTGTGAGGAAATTGAGAAGTTTTGTAACATTTCGTGAGATTCTGCTGAACAACACGTTGATGCAAGAGAATCAAGAATAAAAAGAGATAACAATGATGTAAGTAAACTGGTTGAATGGCTTACACTTCATTAAAGTTAAATTTAAAAAAAATTATGCAACGAAAACATTTATTTTGTAGTGGATGAAACAACAGATACAGGCGGCCGTTATGTTGCTAATATGCTTGTTGGAATATTAATTCCTGATCCTCTAGTGTCTTACTTAATAAATACTGCAGTTTTAGATAAAACTAATCATCCCACGGTGGCTCGTTTTGTTAACGATAGCTTAACTCTGCCATATGCTCCGAATCCGTAGTCCGAAAAAGGGAAATTAATGTTGTCGAATGCTGCAGCAATATGATCAAAGCAGGACAGGCTTTGAAAGTCTGTTACCCCAAGTTAATCCATTTCACATGTATGGTTCATGCATTAAACAGGTTGGCTGAAGTGGTTCGACTAGAATACCCTGAAGTAAGTAAATAAATAAATAATGGAAAGAAGGCATTAAAGACCCCGGTAAGGATACAAAAATATAAAGAGTTAGCCGCTGATCTGCCAATGCCACCTGAACCAATTATAACCAGGTGGAGTACATGACTTAACGCTGCAATATTTTACGCAGAAAATTTTACGAACATAAAAAATTGTTTTCAAGTTTTCGAAGATGAATCTGCAGCTATAAAAACTTGTAAGGGGTGTGTATCAGATAATAATATCGTGACACATTTTATTAAAGCTAATTTTACTCAATTAATATCTGCCATTACAGAAGTAGAAACAACACAATTGCCTTTAACCCGGCGTCATTGTGGCCGGGTATCTAATACCCGACTGTTTTTAAACCTCTAATAGCTTTAAAACAAAATACACTCGTTATTTGCCGTTCACAGTAGCTGAAGTTATTGACCTCACTAATCGTTTTAGCTATTTTAATTAGTGTTATTGCGGCTACGGTGGAATTTGCACGTCCGTGAAGAGCGCTCTGGTAGTTATACCCGGAAACAATGGCTATACGTATAGCCAGTATAATAGCGATTAACTTAGTATATAAGAAATAAATAAGCGTTGTTTTTACGTAATTTCTAATTTTATGTTAATGTTTAAATATATAAATCTTAACTTGTGAGAAATTAAACAATAAAACTATAAATATTGAATTTAACTTGTTATTTATAGTTTTATTGTTTTATGTTAATGTGCTAAAAAAAATTATATTTTGTACTTAAATTATAGTTATATTCAAAGTTATGTTCTTAGTACAGTATAATTAGACTAAAAAACACCCAAACCTGAAAATCTAAAAAATAAACGGATTAATTGCCACAACTCGTTCCTCTATAATTACTAAAAAGTCTCCCGTTTTAGAGCGACGGGTTTGGGAAGGGCGAGGGGGGTAAGGAGTCAAAACCATACGTTTCTACAGTTTTTGTCAAATATCTCGAAAATGATGGAAGATACCGAAAATACCATTGTATACAAAATTAAAGGCCGTAAAATTTTCTACAAAAATGGTTCTATAAATTATTTTGGTAAACTCTATAGATTAGGAGATATGGGGGGGGGGGGGAAGACAGTTTTGATAATTTTCTTACTTGTTATTTTTACTGTAATTTTTTATTAATTTTAATTTAATAATTACTATAATAATTATGATGGAAGTGATGGAGAAGAGAAGTGATATTAACCCTGTAATGCACATTACAAATGGAATCTCGTTAACCTATTCATGCGCGTCAAAAACTATGACCAAAATCTGTACTAAAATCTATTTCGAATAGGATTTTCGTAAATATTATTACATAAAAACCTTCTCCTGACAATTACGAACTCAACAAGAACAAGATCAGCCAAATCGGTAGAGTCGTTCTCAAGTGATGAGCGTACATACATTTTATACATAAAAAGAAATATATAAATATAATTTGTTCAATCCTGTTATTGAAACATGTCGTTTCTTACTTGGATACGCAACTAGAAACCGTTTGTTTTACTCACTCAAATTATATCTATGGTAACGAGTGGGCGAAAGACTTTTCACCCACTAGTGAGTGAAAAATGCAGTCATTCATTAACCTGCCTACGTTCTTTATAATAATTTTAAAATGTTTTAAAACCAAAGCTAACTTTTTTTTAAATTATTTTGGGCGCAAAATGCGCGCTATCGATCTAAAATTTTGCATAAAGCTTCCTACGACAAATTGCTACGGCGGTTGAGTACGAGCAAAGGGGGGTAAATTTTTAGCTCAGTTTTTCGATATCTAACGCCGTTTTCGAGTTATTGCAAATTCAAAATCTCAAATTTAATTATTGATGACACAAATTATAATAAATTGTATTTTCATAAATTTTTTAGATTTATAAGTGCAGGATTGAACAAAACGCTATACATAACTCGTGGATAAACCCTTTCGCTCACTTATTTGCCTCTGCACACTCGCCTATCGGCTCGCGTGCAAAACTGGCAAATGCGTGAGCGAATCTTTCGGTTTCTCCACTAGTCATGTAATATACTATTAATATTTAAATAAACATTATTATCATATACTTCTTAAATTACATAAATTCAATAATGTTACACTAAATAATGCACATAAATTTTTTGACTTAAGAGCGCGCTGCGAGAATGGGAGAAGAAAATTTTACAAATAGTACAGCTCATTACCATTACTTAGTTACATGAAAATACTTAGGTGGCGTCGGCTGCACTATATCGTTTTCAGTAATTTATTATTTATCACGTGATAAAAACTGTACGTTTTCATACCGACTATCAGTGCCAAGGCTATCGTGTTTCGCAAAACGAATATTTGCGATTGACAACACTGTAACCAATACTATCTCTGTTCTTGCAGGTGCAGGAAATAAAATAAATCGTGTAATTGTAATCGGCTTCCAATCGAATTATAAGCTTTGTAAATATTTTTTTTAGCTGGTAATAACAATTGCTGGTAATCATTACTCGCAAAATAATTTTATAATATGTTACCAGACGTCCCGATTTGGTCGGGGCAGTCCTTACTTTTACACTGCTGTTCCGATTTTTTATTCGTGTAAGTCGGGACGCCTAAATGTCCCGATTTTTTTCTAAAAACGAATTTCTAAAAACTGAAAATATAAATGTTTAAAATATCCAACTAATTAATTTACTAAATGTAAGCACTTTTGAACATCTTAATAATATGTGACTCGCCCACGTTCATAGCTCACAATCAGACGCAACTTGATCTGGGTACATCGAGTGTTAAACTGCTAACTCCACTTTTTGCACTAATATGGTTTTTAATAAAAATTTTGTTTATACAGTTTTTATTGTATCCTGTAAAATTTCACATTTAGGAGTTAGCAGTTTAACACTCTTAACCGACGATATTGTACATGTTTCTACATAAATAATAAATTAGTATTATTATACTTGACTACTTAAACAAATTTTTATTCGGAGAGTGGAGTGAAACGTCAGATATATCCATATAAAATCCTGAAATTTTGAAGCCTGTGATAATTTATAATTTTTGATTTAAACGCTATGACCTTGAAACATCAAAAAATTTCGTTTGGGGCGCTTTTTTAATTTTTATTTCTCCCCCCCCCCCATGTGAGATTCTGCTCGACCCCCTTCTCCCTCTAAACGCTTCGCGTAATTAATAGACGGGGGGGCACGTTCCCCCGTGCCCACTCCCCCAGACGCTCGAATTTAACAAGGAAACAAGCAGACAATCCCAAATCCGAGAACCCTTTTTGCCCGTCTCGACCCTTTGTGGCCCCCCTAGAAAAAAATTCTGGATCCGCCCCTGGTTCCTTATTATAATATTATTCACTTAAAAATTTAATTTTATGCGCTTGAAAAAGGTAGTGTATTGAAATAATAAAGAAATAAAATATAGATTGCGATTGTTTTGACTTCCTTGAATTTTGTTGATGTAGGTCTGGCGATATCCGGTGTTTATAAATAAGAAACTTATCTCACTTTCTGAATACGATTATCAGAGAATCAAATACATCATACTAACACGTGAGTGTTAAATAATTTACTTGCACCGTCTATAAGGGAACCCTTGAACCCTTTGCTCCTTCAGTTGATTTTATATAGTTTAAATCTCCACTAAAGATATTTTTTCATCGCAAAGTTTCGTATCGCTTTTCTATAATTGATTATGAAATCACTTCAAAATCGGGTTTTGTCCTTATAATGACCTGCAAGCGGCAATTCCGAAGTTTTATAAAAATTGGTTGTCATAAAAATTCAAAATTTTCCGTTTTCAAAAATTAAATTGACCTATTTACTATTAATTTAAAACGCTAAAAATAGGTTTATTACCTTCAATAGTCTTTTCTTATTAATATAAAAAAAAATCACACTAATACAACGTTTAGTTTTTGAAATCTGAAATCTGAATTTAGAGGCGTCTTTTTAACGTCATATTTCGTCTGTCCCTCTCCCATTGTGGCAGCGCGCTCTTAATTGTAATTGAACATTAAAAATTTAAAGATTAAAAACAACATACTTACAACTGACTGGCATTATAATTAAGCCACCTACAATAATTTCATCATTACAACCAAATTAGTGGTGATTTCTATTTGTTACTTACAATTTTAATTAATATTTGGTTGGATAACCCTTTAAACGTAACACAGCATCCAATCTTCTTTTCATACTATCATTCAGCTTCTTACATTGTTCCGGAGTGATGTTATTCTAGACTTCTTTTATGGTGGTCCAAAGTGAGTCGCAGGTGGATGGTTTTTTGGACGCCACTTCACGTTTTACAAGACCCCATAAGTTTTCGATTAGATTTAGGTCTGGGCTTTGAGGTGGCCATGTCAAAACATTGATTTTATTTTCATTTAGCCAAGATTTCGCTAATTTAGATGTATGCTTCGGGTCGTTATCGTCCATAAATTGCCATGATAGTGGAAGATTATCCGAATAATCACCGTCTAAATTGTTTTTTAAGATGTCAAGATACATTTCAGCATTCATTTTACCATCAATTTTTACTATTGGGCCAACTCCAAATGAAGAAAGACAACCCCACACCATTACTGATGGACCCCCATGTTTAACAGTTTTCTTAGTGTACTTTGGATCTAATTCTTTGAGTGGAGGTCGTCGTACATATGGTCTCCCATCATTGCCAAATGCATTAAATTTTGATTCGTCACTCCACACCATGAGATCCCAAAATTTTGATGGTTTGTCATTGTGGAGTTTTGCAAATTGAATTCTTTTCTTTATATTCTGTTTGGATACAAGTGATTTCTTCCTACTAATGCAACTACGAAGATTATTTTCATTTAAACGTTTTCTTACGGTTCTAGCTGCATGTTTTATACCATGTTCTGCTTCAATTTTTGCACGAATTTGTGCAGAAGTAAGGAATGGATCACACTTACTCATTCGTAGAAGAATGCGATCTTCAGGTTCTGTTGTCTTTCTGGCCTTTTTTCTCGGTAAATTAGAAAAAGTTGAATGTTTCCGATAACGGTTAATCGCATTCTTGATTTTACCTATAGAAAATCTCAATTCTTCAACTACTTTTCTAATACTTTTATGTTTCTGAAAGTTGTTCCATATAAATTCTCTTTCATACGAAGTAGTACTTTTATTTTTTCCCATTTTTAATATTAAAAATTATTTTATGTACAGAAATCAATAATTGTTTATTTAAAAATAATATCACTAAGAATAGTCTACTTTTTTAAATGTTTTACTAGAAGTGTTAATAATGGCTTAATTATAATACCACTTGCACTGAGCACTACCTTACAATAAATAATGCAAATACATAAATTATTTATGTATATGCAAATACATAAATTATTTACATTATTTTGTTTTATGGTATAAAAATAGACTGTGGGGGTGTATATATCATTTTTCAATAGGAGAAGCATTCTTAAGCCCGCCCTAGACGTACCAACAAGTTTGTTAGGTTTGTATGCACAATCTAAACGAAATAAAAAATTATATCCAAACTAGACGTTCATACAAGTATATATGTAACTAGCCGAGAAAAATCGGCCTTAAGGCCGATTTTTTTCGGCATGTTTCGCCCTGTCGGGCTCACAGCGGCCTGCGGCCGCGAATCTGTAGTTGGAAATCCCCTAGTAGTGCAAAGTGAGAGATTGTACCGAACCGAGAGCGAAAAATATTTTAACCATTTTATTTTTATATTTAAACATTGAAAATGTTGTTAATATTAATAAATTATATAAGTTGAAAGATTTAAATTGTTTCGATAATTTCCTGATTTTAAGGAATTTTTAAAAAGTACAATAAAAAGAGATTATATAGTAGGTATGTATAGGTAATTCAGTACAATACATCAAATTAATTATGTTTGTATTAGGTTTGGCCTTGTTGTAGTTTTGTAGGGGATGCCGGAGAAGGAGGTATGGGAAAAGGGGATGGGGAAAGAAGGTGGCGATCCGAGTGTTTCCAGTCGTACTTATTTGCAGGCGTAGGCGTAGTTTAAGATTGCGTTTTTGGACCTGTGACGATGGGCAGACTTGCGATGACATAATTCTAAAGCTTGATTTAAAATGGCGAATATTGGTTTACTCGTGCATCTGCCGTATAAGTACAGTATCCATAGTAGTTGTCTAACGGCCGATTTTTTTGGCTATCCCTGTAGGGCACGAGGCCTGCGGCCTCGTTAAGTTTGGTTCCGTTATAGTTTAGTAGGGGAGGTAAGAGAGGGATGGACGGAAGGAAGGGGGACTTCAAGTGGGTATTTTGGATTGCCTATATCGACTTTCTACTTTTTTCCCATCTAATTCGGTAAGGCCGATAAAAACCGATAATCGGTAATTGCAAAAAATAATTTTGGAGTGTGCCTTCGATTCCCTTCACAAATTTTTTTTTTTTAATTTGCATATTTAACGATGTAAACGAATGGCCTCGGTACTTGAAGGATTTTGGTTCAAAATTTTTATATACATTTATTTTGAATTTTCCGAAAAATCTTGCTTCGAAGAATCAAATTTTCAAAAATTTACACAAATTTTAGCTTTATTTGGGTCGCACCCAGAGGGAAAAAGTTAAAATTTTAGGCGTTAAATTGTTATCGATAATGGCGCGCATCTTTCTGGGCTATTAACAATTACCGCTAAGCTCTTTTCAAGGCGTACGCCCGCTATCGTGTCCAAAGATTTTTCTTAAAGTTCAAAAATTAATTTTTTTTATTTTCACGTCGATAATAATATACGTGAAAATAAATTGAAAAGTAGATTTGACATTTTGCGAAAAAACCGTCCCTTCTCTGTTAAATCTCACACTTTTGGTTTACTACAAAATTGGCAAGGTTTTGAAACGAAATTCTTTGCCATTCGATACTTCGTCGCTTTGTTGGAGTAAGGAATGGTTTTTGAAAAAATTCGTGAGGATCAAAATTTCAGCCATCCGCATGGACCACAAGATGGCCGCAAAAATTTTTCGAATATTTCAACAATTTAAGCGCTACGGGCGTAAGAATGTCAAAATTTGAAATTTTCTTTTGTCAGCCGTTGCAGCCTTATTTACCAGCCGATTTTTGATTTTAAAAAAAGTAAGTAAGCGCATGGCAATTTTCTATAATTTCGATATGGTTAACTTTTTTCGTATATTAAACAGTAAACCCGTAAAATGCGAATTAAATTATTTTAAACAAATCTGAAGGCCTTGGATAATTTTCAGAAAAATTTTCTCATTTTTTTTTTAATTTTTAAATTTATTTTGTTTAGATTCTTAAAAAAAAGACTAATGCTTCAGCGAATTTTTTTCAAAAACATATTTTTTTACGTTTAAAACTTTCACTTTAAAACTGCAAGATTGTAAAACCAAATTTTTTGTAATATCAGAATTTGCTCATTTGAGCCTTTATTTGGCGTTTTTTGACAAAATGTTAGATATTCAAAAATATTCGGCCCTACCAACTAATTACCAACATTTTCGATACTCAAATGAGCAACCGAGCTAACCCAGCGTGTTTTTGTAGCCGGTTAGATTAAAAAATCCCGCCGTCCCTAAGGTTTCAAATTATTCTTTTTTTGGTAGGTATATT
The DNA here is from genome assembly GCA_958510845.1 of Cantharis nigra. Taxonomy (NCBI): domain Eukaryota; kingdom Metazoa; phylum Arthropoda; class Insecta; order Coleoptera; family Cantharidae; genus Cantharis; species Cantharis nigra. The sequence goes on from OY294029.1 coordinate 34,732,608, forward strand.
AATTTTTTTAAGGGTTTGTTTCTTTGAAGGGTACAAAACGTCCATAAAGCAAATCATGGAATAATATAAAAGCTTCGAATATTCTAATGATTCTAAAATTTAAAAAAAAATATGTAATATGTTTGGTTCAAGTTGTGTGCCCAAACATGAATGCGCGCTACATTTAGGATTATGCTTGTATGTTATGTTTGCACAATCATGTTTGAAGATAGAAAAGTAAACTGCAACATGTTTGAATTGGCTTGTTTTAAAAACTTTGTTATCATCAACATAATTTCCCACTACACGTAAAGACATTTAATGTGTTTTGTGTGAATAAATAGGTTTGCACATTCCAAAAGCAACGTGTAGTTGTGATACTTGATTGTACAATCTAATCACACAGGCATTTTTAAATAAACTGCAGGGTTTGATATTTTGTTTGAATGCAATTCAATTACTTGAAGTTTAGCGTGCAATCATGAGTGATTTAAGAAATTTTTCCAAGCAATTTATCGAAGAATTTATTGAGATGTACCGGGATTTGCCTTGCTTATGGAAAATTAAGAGCAAAGATTATAGCAATAGGCTATTACGGGTCAGTGCGTATGAAAAATTAATAATAAAATTAAAAGAAGTGGAACCAAACGCAGACAAAGATATGGCGGTAAAAAAAATCAATTCTTTAAGAACCGGATTTCGAAGAAAACTTAAAAAGGTTCGTTCCTCCACTTCATCAGGAGCTGGATCCGATGAACAGTATGAGCCAGATTTGTGGTGTTTCAATTTATTACTTTTTACTTCGGACCAAGAGATTGCGCGGGATGGTAAAAGTAATATGATGGAAGACGATTCTGAAACAAAGGAGGAAAGCGGAAATTCAAACATCGAGATAATTGATTTGGTATGTATTGATACAAAATTTATATTAATAAAAAATGTGCATTAAATGAAGATTAGATCATCATATCTTGCCATAAGACTTTCCCTTCATTATTAAAATAATTTTTTAAATTTTCACGTATTTCTTTAGCGTCCTTTGGATAATGCCTGTTACGATTCATTCCTAGAGGTATAAATGAGTTATCTTCAGATCGCCATTCACCTGGTGCAGTCGTTCCAGTTTCTGTATTTTCGTAGTCCAAACTTTGTGGTGGAGTATAAGTTTGTCTGGAACCCCTTCGTAAAAAATTATGTAAAGCACAAGCAGCTAATACAATTTCTTCAACCGTTTCAGGTTTTAAGTTTATTGCTGTGTGAAAAATACGGAATCTTGCTGCTAGTATGCCGAAAGCATTTTCTATAATTCGTCTTGCCCGAGACAAGCGATAATTAAATATGCGTTCTTCCTAGTCAAATAGATTTTTGAAAAAGGTTTCATGATGTATTTTGATAATGCAAATGCATCATCGGCGACAAAGATATGTGGCATGGGCTTTTTATCAGTGCTATCGGGGAGTGGTACTTCACTTGGAAGTGAAATTTCATTACAATTCAATTTTCTGTAAAATTCAGTATTTTCAATAACTGCACCATCTGAAACTCTTCCGTTGGTACCAAACATGCACCATTATAAATTCATAATTAGCGTTTGCTATTGCCATCAAAACGATGCTATGGGTTCCTTTATAATTATAGAAGTAGCTACCGCTACAAGGGGGCGGAATAATTTTTACATGTTTTCCGTCTATTGCTCCACAGCAGTTAGGAAAATTCCAAGATTGTCGAAAATCTCTTTCAATATGCATCCAATCGCTTTCGCATTTTGGAAACTAAAACAAAATTTTCTCTTTAGGATATACTAGAAACAAGAAGTGGAACAAGTTGTGAAAAGCAGGTGTCAGGTGAAAAGGGAAAGGTACTAAGTGGAAAGAAAAGAAAAACTCAGATGCACGACATCAATATGGATTTAGCTAAGGCGTATGCAGTTCTAAATGAAAGTGATGGTGAATTTGTAACTTTTGGCAATAACGTAGCACATCAGTTACGAGGAATGGATAGAAGTCAACAAATTGTGGCGAAAAAAATTATAAACGAAACAATATTCTTTGGTGAAGTAAATCAACTTAATTTACAAACAGCTGTACAGTTTGGTAACTTTGTGCAAAATGTAAATAAAACCCCAACATCATATTCTGATAACTTGTCATCTCATTCCACACCAAGCACTCCCTTGGTTGCTCTTATCCCACCAAGTAATACAGGAGATGATGTGGAAAAGCAATTGTGGGATTGTAAATTCTTTCCCTTTTTTTTGGTAAAACAATGGAATAAAGTTAATAAGTTGTGCAAATGTGTTTTTTCAACATCCCGTATATTGACTTACCTTGATATATTCATTTTTTAAAACTTTATAAATGATGGAACAAGTTTCAGGAATAATTATTCTCAATGACTGGGGTGATATGGCACATGTAAATTTCAAATCTTCGAAAGATCTTTCAGTAGCAAGGAATCTTAAGGTTACTGTTAATCTCTCTTATGCAGTAATCGCTTCTCTCATTACGGTATTCTGTTTTGTTATTTGTGAGCCAATTTTATCAAGTAATATTTTGAATTGATCTTTCTCCATACTGTAACAAATTTTAGTAATTTGTTTTATTTTCTAAGTACGTCCCTGCCTAGAGTCTGATTTGGGGTTTGGTTGAGTTTGCGTTTTGAACGCAGGAGGGGACTTTTTGGAATGTGAGTTCGAGAAGTGAGTGTGTTCACGGTGTTGGTCTTGTCAAAAGATTTGGTAAGTTTTGCTTTTTCTGTAAAACTTGTATTAGGGAGACACCTTCATAGTGGACAAAATTTGCATGTTTTTTGATACTTTTTGGTAGTTCGATTTTTTTGGTGCTTATAAAGTTGTTTTCGTTTCCGATCTTTTCATAAATTTAATTTTAATACGGCAAATTTTAATTTGCATCGACGAGCTTATCCATCGATAATATTTTATCTTAGCTTGCAAATTTTCCACAACGTTAAATTTTAATCTAAGTAAAATATTTAATTTTAAATTAATTTACTTTTGGTGTGAACTACTTGTCTTTTTTATGTTTCTCCAATAGGATAATACTAAGGCAAGTAGCTACGATTTTCTTTCACCGGTTGTGGCTGTCGATTTGTCGACAGCAAACTTCTTGCAGAGATCATTTTTTTGTTTATCTGTCACCTTTTTTTTGGAACTTATGACCCTAGCTTCCGCATCATCTTCAGCTAGATAACATCAGCGGGCCTCTACAATAAATAAAAGCTGGTTGATTTATTCCCAGCGTGTAGATAGTAAAAATTCTGGATCCCCAACAAGGGAGGAGGAATTTTTTTTTTATCTCACTGGCGCCCAACGTGGGGCCCTATTTTTCGTTAAATCCTGCAGGAATTTGTTGTCCATAGCGGCACGTTTATTGTTGTTGGAAATTTTTGTGTTCTTTTTGGAGACGGGGGCGATTCGATTTTCGAGTATTCCTTTAAATTGCAATTTTTGGTAGTTAAACGTTTGAGTTTGATTTTTTATTTTGCGAATTGCAATATTTTCGCTGATAAGGTGTCTCCCGATTTTGTTTTTGTTTTGTGCTATCAGTGCTGATTTGTTTTTTTGGTTTCACTTTTGGTGAATTTTGTGCTGTACTGAATAGCACAAGTATTTATTTTGACGAGACTGATTTTATAATTATCACACTTTCGTATATTAATTTGTGCGGTTACATTTTTATATTTTATTCCATCGAGTTTATTTATCATGTCAGGCTACGTAGAGGCATTAACCCGAGACGAGATAGAGGTAGAACTAAAGTTTCGCGGTTTCGATTTAGCTGTCACACATTTAGCTACTAGAAAGAAAGAACTAAAGAAATTTCGTCGGGATGAAAGTTTTAATTCCAAATTGGCTTTTCACACTTATAAACCGGACGATCCTCATGTCGACTTAAAAACTTGCGCAAAGGCTATTAAAGAGCTTACTGAGGAAGTAGACAATTTAGAAAAAAATTTAGTTCCGACTACCCTACGAGTAGTTACCTACCGATTGGCTCACTATAATAATCGGTTGGATATAATGCAGGGTGCAGGTTTTGGAGACGAACGCGATGCTTTAGTTAAAATCGTTCAAGCGCTTAGGGACCGAATAGAGAAACTCATCGAGTCGGAGGTTAGCTCTGATGATGAGGTTGGGTTAGGTGGATCGCTGGATCCAAATGTTAACAGTCCAGGTTCTCCTTTGAGGAAATCCTCGATTATACCTCCTCCCGTTTCAGCGTCAGCCATCGATCTTGTTGCTGCCCTCTCGGGGTTATTAAAGCAGAGTAAGCCTGAACATGTAGCTGTTTACAAATGGGGACTTCAATTTGATGGAAGTGGGGATTTCCAAACCGTGTTTGAATTTATCGAGAGGGCGAAGGAACTTTCTGTTTCAAGGGGTGTGAAAGAAACTGAATTGTTCGAAAAAGCAGTTGAGTTCTTTTCGGGGGAGGCGCTAGTATGGTATCGCAGCCTAGGTCCCGAAGTGACAACTTGGGAAAAACTCATAGACGAGTTAAAAACTCGATTTTTATCTCTTGATTTTAATCGAGAATATTTAGAACAGGTGCGTACGTACAAACAATTCCCTGGGGAAGCCGTTCGAACGTATATTGAATCTATGTTCAGTAAATTTAGCCGAATTCAACCACCTCCTTCTGAGGATGAGCAGTTGTGGGTTATCAGGAGAAACATGGCGCCACAGATTTCCTTAGCGATGGGTACATCAACTTGTAATACCAAATCAGCTTTTATTCAAGCAGCGCAGGCTGCCGAGCGCTTAGTAAATTGGACTACCCCTAGGGAAGTAGTAGCTACGGTGGAAAATCAACCTACAACTGTAAAACCTAATATTAAGCCTGCAAATAAGTCCTCTCGATGGAGTTCGTGTTGGAATTGCCGAGCGAAGGGCCATTCTTTTAAGGATTGTCCTAAACCTCGCGAAACCTTCTGTTTTAAATGCGGGAGTCCGGGAGTCTCTGTTGTAAACTGTAGGGGTAACCACACAAAAAACGCGTCAGGGCCAAGTGGCGTCGCGGCGCGTCACTGAGTAGGGCCATCAAAGCCGACAAGCAGGGATGGGGAGATTGGTTGGGAAAAATCAGCGCCTTTTGCGGAACTACTACCAATTCTTCCGCCTTGCTTACTCATCCTAGGTCAGACCATCGACCTCACGTCCAACTAAGCATAAAGGGGGTGCAACTAACAGCATTGCTAGATTCCGGTGCTAGTGTTTCGATACTAGGCACCGATGGTCATTATCTGATTAACCAACTGGATTTGAGTTTTGCTAAAGGCGATTTGGTCACTTTGCGGTCAGCAGACGGAACTCCGCAAAATATTTTAGGTAGGGTGAAGTTGCCCATTTCGGTTTGTGGAGTTGTCCGTATGCTAGAAGTATTAGTTTGTCGCAGTATTGGTACATGCTTAACTCTAGGGGTTGATTTTTGCAAGTTGTTTGGGGTCACGGTAGATTTTAAACAGAATCAATTTTTTGTTGATAGTTTGGAGTCTATTGATTTTGTTAGAGAGGCTAGTGACCTCAGCATTGAACAACAAGTTGCACTCGCCGATATGAAAGATAAATTTAAAACTTTAGATGGTGTTGGGTTATCTAGAACCAACAAGGTCGTACACCATATCGATACCGGGGATGCTGCCCCTATTAAACAACGAGCGTATCCGTTAAGTCCTGCGATGCGTAAAATAGCTTACGCCGAACTGGACAAACTTTTGGAGCAAAATGTTGTTAGACCTAGCAAATCTCCTTGGTCATCTCCGATTTTGCTAGTCAAAAAATCTGATGGTTCCTATCGCCTGTGCTATGACGGACGTAAGCTGAACCAAGTTACAAAAAAGGACGCCTTTCCGATACCTCGATTGGAGGATATTTTGATGAGGCTCAGGGATGCAAGGTACATAACATCCATAGACTTGCGAAAAGCTTTTTACCAAGTTCCCTTGTCTCCCGAGTCTTGTGAGAAAACCGCCTTCATTGTACCTGGGAGGGGTTTATTTGAGTTTCTTGTGATGCCCTTTGGCATTTCTAATGCGCCTGGTACGCTACAGCGTTTATTGGAATTTTTGTTCGGTCCCTTGTTGGGGGAGCAATTATTTATTTATGTAGATGATTTTATCATTGTAACGCGTACCTTCGAAGAGCATCTCAGAATTCTCGACCAGGTATATTCTCGCTTGAAGGAGGCCAACTTAACAATTAATTTGGAAAAGTGTCAATTTTGCCGTCCGTCATTAACATTTTTAGGGCATGTAGTTGACAAAGCCGGATTGCACACAGATCCTGCTAAGGTGGAAGCAATTACTAAATTGCAACGACCTACTACCGTCACTGGGGTTAGACGTTTTATCGGCATGGTTAGTTGGTACCGACGCTTTGTACCAGATTTTGCAACCCTTACAGCGCCGATTACCGGGCTGATTAAGGGTCGGGTTAAGCGCCAGTCCATTTCATGGACTCCTGAAGCCGAAGCGTCTTTCTTAAAGTTAAAAGAACTTTTGGTCTCCGCTCCCATCCTAGTAGCTCCGGACTTTGATCAACGATTTTTCATTCATTGCGACGCATCCAATTATGGATTGGGGTGCGTATTAACACAGGGCGAAGGCGATAATGAACATGTGATAGCTTACGCATCGCGGACACTTAATAAAGCAGAGCGCAATTATTCGGTGACCGAACGCGAGTGTTTGTCGGTGATTTTTGGAATTGAAAAGTTCAGACCCTATGTGGAGGGTACTGACTTTACAGTAGTCACAGATCACTATTCGCTGTTGTGGCTCATGTCTATGAAAGATCCGACAGGTCGTTTGGCTCGGTGGAGTGTTCGTCTTTCACAACATAATTTTAACATCGTTCATAGAAAGGGTAGTTTAAACGTTGTTCCAGACGCCTTGTCTCGCTCTCCCTTGGAGGTATCATCTTTGGAGTTATCAGAGGATGATTTTGATGCTTGGTATCGGCGCATGTTGGCTAAAGTTAGTCAGAATCCGACGCAATTTCCAGATTGGCGAATTGAACAGGGTAATCTTTTTAAACTCATTACCAACAAGCATGATGTTCTATCTAATTTAATTGAATGGAAGCAAGTGATTCCGAGATCTCGACGTAACGAGATTATGAATTTGTGTCATGATGATCCCACCTCGGCTCACTTGGGTACTTCCAAAACATTTAATAAGATCCTTGAATTATACTATTGGCCAAAAATGCGTGCGGATGTGGGTAGATATGTGCGTCGGTGTCAGGTATGTTTAGCTTCTAAAGCTTCACAAGGGGGACGGTACGGGTTGATGGGCAGCGAAAAGAAGGTACGTTTTCCCTTTCAGTGTATCTCGGTAGATCTAATGGGACCATTTCCTAGGTCAACAAAAGGTAATACCATGTTGCTGGTGGTATGCGATTGGTTTTCTAAATTCCTATTGGTACACCCTATGCGTAAGGCTACGTCGAAGAAAGTCTGTGAGTTTTTAGAGAATCAGGTCTTCCTGATATTTGGGGTACCACAGATTTGTATGGTGGACAACGGTCCGCAGTTTATCAGTAAGGAGTTTAAGAAGCTGATGGGTGATTATAGTGTAAATCATTTATGGTATAATGCTTCTTACCATCCACAGGTCAATTTTGTTGAAAGATACAATCGCGTGTTGGGGACGGCCATAAGATCGTATGTGGGAAAAAATCATCGAACTTGGGACGAACAAATCCATCAGATAGCTCATGCCTTGCGCTCAGCCACTCACGAGGTGACGGGCTTTACTCCATCCTTTTTGAATTTAGGTCGTACAGTACCCGCAAGGGGAGATTATTATGGTCGCGTCCGAGATTTAGGAGAGGAGGACTTGTCCATTGCTAACCGTGAGAAGCTTGCTCAGGATATGAATAAGTTAAACGAGCTCTGGTTTGATGTTACTAAACGCTTAAATGCCGCTTACCAGCGTAATGCTTCGCATTATAATTTTAGGAAGCGCACCGTACGCTTTAAGGTGGGAGACATAGTTTGGCGTAGGAATTTTGCTTTATCCAAAGCAGGGGATAATTTTAGTAGTAAGTTAGCTCCTAAGTACATCAAATGTAGAGTTCGCGAAGTCACAGGTCCTTTAACATACCGATTAGTTAATGAGCGGGGTAAAGATGTTGGGATTTTCCACGTCAAAGATTTAAAACAGCATCCTCGGGATGATTTAGGCGGGACGGACGTGAAGGATGAGCATAACCATGGTTAGTGGTTAATACAAAGGGTGGAGGATGGGTTATGTTGTAACAATTTGGTCAATGTACATCTTAGATCAGTTATTAATACAAAGGGTGGAGGATGGGTTGTTATTGTTGTCACTATTTTGATCGTTTAACATCAAGATACGGTCGGTCAATTTTTTTGTTTCAATTAATAGCGGACCATCTTGGCTATTAATTGCACCATCGGAGATTACATCTCAAGTACTAAATAGTTACCAATACTGCTGTAGATAAGATCTGTTGACTCTTTAAGAGTCGAATTTATTAGATTTTTTTATTTTTTATTGCTTTAGTTTCTATGTCCCAAGGACGCTGATTGCCTTGGTCCGAAACATTTTTTTGGTGCTGCTGGGGGTGTGTATTTAATTTAGATACCCTTGCGAGCCGTGTAAAGTGGGTCCTATGTGGCCCATTTCTTTCCAAGCACTAATGGTGATTAGCATGCAATTACCATAGTGTTGTTTTGAATTTTTTGTTAGTAGAATACAGGTCCGATGCGGTGCTGTATTCAAATTTTGCAAAGTCGACGCTATTGGTTAGAAACGCCTTTTAAGTCGCAGTTTTTTTGTTGGCTAGTAGAAGTGTTACGCACTCAGTCACTTCGAGATTCACGCTTGGGCGGATGTAGATTTACAATATTTGTAGTTCTAGTGAATTCTCACCTTTTGTTTATTTTTTTGGGTTATTTTATTCTACGGTAGTCTGATTGAGTATCATGATTTTTTTGACTTATTCAAATAAGTTTATTTTATGTTTTTTTCTTCAGTAGTGGAGGTAGCTGTTTGAACGACGTACTCACACACCGTGGTCAGTCGAAACGTTGAAATAAGCTTCCACCTAGTTGAGTTACCGTCTTGACCCGGGTCAGACATCTTAGGGGGGGGCCGTGTAACAAATTTTAGTAATTTGTTTTATTTTCTAAGTACGTCCCTGCCTAGAGTCTGATTTGGGGTTTGGTTGAGTTTGCGTTTTGAACGCAGGAAGGGACTTTTTGGAATGTGAGTTCGAGAAGTGAGTGTGTTCACGGTGTTGGTCTTGTCAAAAGATTTGGTAAGTTTTGCTTTTGCTGTAAAACTTGTATTAGGGAGACACCTTCATAGTGGACAAAATTTGCATGTTTTTTGATACTTTTTGGTAGTTCGATTTTTTTGGTGCTTATAAAGTTGTTTTCGTTTCCGATCTTTTCATAAATTTAATTTTAATACGGCAAATTTTAATTTGCATCGACGAGCTTATCCATCGATAATATTTTATCTTAGCTTGCAAATTTTCCACAACGTTAAATTTTAATCTAAGTAAAATATTTAATTTTAAATTAATTTACTTTTGGTGTGAACTACTTGTCTTTTTTATGTTTCTCCAATAGGATAATACTAAGGCAAGTAGCTACGATTTTCTTTCACCGGTTGTGGCTGTCGATTTGTCGACAGCAAACTTCTTGCAGAGATCATTTTTTTGTTTATCTGTCACCTTTTTTTTGGAACTTATGACCCTAGCTTCCGCATCATCTTCAGCTAGATAACATCAGCGGGCCTCTACAATAAATAAAAGCTGGTTGATTTATTCCCAGCGTGTAGATAGTAAAAATTCTGGATCCCCAACAAGGGAGGAGGAATTTTTTTTTTATCTCAATACGTAGGTAATTTTTAAGATCTGTATTTTCATTAACCATTCTTTACACCACAACCTTTTCCGTTTATTTTTCTCTTCACTCAATGTTTTAACAGCTATTATCGCAGCTGCAATTTTTCTTCTGCTCGACATGTTGAAAGGACGAACGACACTAAAATTTTACGTCTAGCGGAGATACTTGTTGTCGACCAGGTTTCTTTTACATTATGTGTGCGAATTTGAGCAAACATTCTATAAAATTTAGTAGTACAGATTTGTTGCTGCGTCTAGGCAAACGATTTGTATGTCAAACATGGAAGTCTACGTATTCATCAAATCGAACACGTGAAGGCAAGTTTGTACAAACTTGTATTTGTTGATATGTTTGTTCTAAAGATGTACAGTGTAGGTTTAAATCTTGAATGTGCAATTTGTATGTACAAACAAGTCCGACAAACTTAAACGTACGTTTAGGGCGAGCTTATGTTGCAATAAAATCAAAGTATTAAATGAATTAAAAAAATTAAAAGCCGTGGCTTAATTATAATACCACAAGTATATATATAAATTTGTATGTCCGTATGTAATTTGAATTAAATGTATTAAAATGCTTTTTACAAATGGCAGTCTGTAACTTACCAATATTTTTTTTTCATATAAATATATTAATCCTGGAAAAAAAGTATTCAAGAAAGGCAAATATTTATTAAAACTTTGCTCCTCCATATCTTCTAATCTGTGGGGTTTACCAAACACATGTTTAAGACAATTTTTCCAGAAAATTTAACGGCCTTTAATTTTGTACAGGGCGGGATTTGCTCTATCTAACGTCATTTTCGAGATGTTTGACAAAAACTGTGGAAATGTATGGTTTTAACTCCTTCCCCCCCCCCCTCGCCCCACCCACACCCGTCGCTCTTAAGCAGGAAACTTTTTAGTACTTATAGAGCAACTGATAATAAACATTTTGTGACAATCCAACCACTTATTTTTTGGATTTCCGGGTTCACATCTAATTATACTGTACTATCTAACTTCTAACCAATTGATTCAAGAAGAATGTTTAAATTTTTAGTGATTATTATAATAGGTTCATTTTATATTATTTATAATATAAATAAATGTTTAATTTTTATAAATTATGTTTACAATTACCTAATACCCCAATATAGAAAAACTAATATGGACCTAAGGTTGATGCAGTGCAATAATGTACATGGGTATAATATACCCGGCCACAACGGCGGTGTTCTGTTTGGTCGCCACAATGACGCCGGGTTAAGTAATAACCTATATAGGAAGTAGTAATGGAAAATATAAAGTTAGTTCCTGGTGCTATGGATGTGCAAGTTAGGACAAAACCAGACAACGTTTTTGCAGCAAAATTCTGGGCACACCAAATTGAGGAAGATTTGTGCTGTATTTAAAAAACTATATGAAACTGTTGATGATATGACCCCCGGATACATAGCAGCAATGAAATATGCACCCATTATATCGTGTGATATAGAGCCTTCCTTTTCGGCATATAAAAATGTTCTTGCCGATAAACGTCAGTTTTACAAGTGAAAACTTAAATAAAATTTAGGTACTTTATTGTAATAAACCAATAATAAACTAAGACGAACTTAATAAATTAATTAATTTAGACTGAATTTGTGTAACCGTATATTCATATCTTAGCTCTATTTTTTAAGGTTGGTTTATGCAAGACGCACCGCACGCACTGCACGCATCAAAATATAGGTTTATGCAGAAGTTTATGTTTGAATGTGTTTGATGCGTTCTAGTGCGTTTTCTGGTGAGAAATTGTAGTACAATTTTTAACAAATAGATGACTCGATTTCATAAGTTGAAGTTTTATTTCTACAAAAATAAATCATAATTAATAAATAATTAAGAAATAAACTTATTTCTGGATAAATATGATGTTATTTTATTTTACCTCAAGTTACATATAAATTAGAATTAAAAATTTATTTTCATATAAAATGCAATATTTTTATTTTATACGAAATTAATTAATAAATTAATTTCAAATAAAACTAAAAATTTGTAAATTAATATAATGGTGGTAAAGAGATATACCTACGAAATATACAGGTATATCTGATTATTCAAAAGTTCCTAAACTAGTAATAACGGGTTTTATTCGCACCTGCATACATAATATTAAGCAAATTAACACGTTATAAGCATACTCTATAAGTTGACAATTAAACACGACCCTGATAAAATATAAAGTTACCTACTTTAAGATATAATTTGCCCACGCATTTCAACTACATTAAACGTTACCTCTATTATAGCAACATAATATTACGTCACCCCTTCACGTCGTCGGCGTCGTCTATATTATTCTCAGGTCAGTCTTTTTGCTTATACTGCATAAGTAAGCATATCGAATTACTTAGTTATTCGCAAATAAACTCGTGTGGATGGTATATCACTCGGCTGCGCCTCGTGACATCCGATCCACCTCGCGTTTAATAAGCCAATTATGAGGTTATGTACTCACGCCGCTAAAATTCACGCGTGTAAACTTAGCGCATAAACCCTCCTACAGAAATTCAATCCTTCAATTTTATTTGGACGCGTGCGGTGCGTGCGTCGACGTATTGCATAAACCAACCTTTAATTATAACCGCATTTAAAAAACTTATTTGGGCTAATTTTAACCGCATAAAAAAATTTATTTTGGTGTTTTTTTACTCCATATAAAACCGCCCGAAGGTTGGTTTTCTCTTTTACTATCTTTTATCTTATTTTTAATATCTCTTTTACGGGCGATTTTGATAAAGAAAAATCATAAATAAACTAACACTAACCTACATAACCGATATCTTTGCGCGGATATCTCTTTTAAACATAAAATAACACTAACCTACAAAACCGATGCATATCTACGCGAAGATATGCGCACTTTTTCAAGTTTAGAATAGATATTTTCGATACAAGGTAGGAAAACTAACATTTTTCCATTCAAGGCGAAGTTTTGCGATCGAGGCCTTAGGCCGAGATCGTAAACCGAAGCCAAGAATAGAAAAAGCAAGAAAAAGATAGTTTTCCACGAGTATCGAACAATATTTTTGCTAATTATGTTTCAAAAAGAACCAATAACATATTTTTTATACCTAAATTAAACTGAATTTACTAAATATTTACTCAATTTACAAAAATATACTTTGTGAAAATAGATACTTACCGCTGTATTCATAAAAATATTTAAGAGTGTTGAAACCTATTTTAGTTAAAACGCTGATTAAAGTTCAGCAACCAATGAAAACCTTACACGTAAGGCTAATAAACATTTGTGATTGGTGTTTCATGACACATTCCTTAAAAAGGGTTTGTAAACCTGTTGTAAATCTCAACATATTTTATGAATACAGGGGTTAAAATTTAAATTTGACAGTTGGTAGTCCATTGGTTGCCAACCAATGGTTGGTTATTTTTACTTTGTGATATTTCACAAACTTTTCCACACACTTTTGAATATCACAAAGTGAGACTTTTTGAAACATGATTAGAAAAAATATATATACTACCTTATACCTACGTACATAAATGTTTAGTTAAAAAAAATTTAATATTTTCATTAAAGAATTTAATATTTTGGCAGTGTTATACGTTTAATTTACTGAAGTTCAGTAAAATTTCATTCGCCAAATCAAATTAAAACTACTGAAGAAATTAAAAAGACGTAAATCCAAAGGTATAAATTAATTAAATTCGAAAGAAGTGTATATTTTTTCCTAAGCCTAAAATACCCTAAAAAGCCTAAAAGAAATATTTGCAACTAAAAGTGTAGAAAAATGTTATTTATAATTTTGTGTATTTTCTAATCCATATTATTCATTTAAGTGAATTTATGGTGTAAAAATACTTATCCGTCACTAATCTGATATCGTCATCAAATTAACATGAATGTAAAAATAATTCGTAAGGTGATAAATATATAACATTCTAATCATCAATAATTAGTATTACTGCTTTTGTTTATTTGTTTTTTAACCTTTTACCGCGCAAAATTATCCGCTAAGAAATTTGATCGGAAATACTGTGGAATCCAATATATAAATTAGTCATAAATAAGATTTTCTGCAAGTTCCGTAAAATTCTGAAATCAGATAAATTTTTTTTTTAATTTTTAATATTTTGATTTTTAATGGACACTAGACATATTTTATTAGACTAACTCACTTTTCTTTAAATATATTTGTTTTCACAAAAAACAGAATTTCAAACTAAACACGTTTACGAAGTGCAATAGTATGAATGCGCTCTGGTATACCTGTTATACCACTAAGAAATATGAGTCTTGCAGATTCAAGATAAATGATTGAAATTTGTTCTCTTTATCACGAGTGGTAAAAGACAACATCTAACATCCCTATTGCACATTCAAACAGTGTTCAAAAATAATTTTATACCTGAAAAAGTAAGATTTCGAACTGGTAATACTCTTTACCAGAGAGCGTTAAAGGGTTAAGTTTTTCCATTTTAATGATTTTAATTATAAATTAATACAACTTGTAAGAATATACCTTAAAATTTAATTTTGTAAAACTTGGAAACTAAATCTGTAAACAAAGATTTTTTTTCTAATCCGATGCTTTGAATTTTTTCAGTAACATAGTAGGTACAACTGTTCACAAGAAAGGAACGTATGCACCGCGTTAGTGAATTAGAACGAAAATTGAGAAGACAATTAGCGTGTTTTACAATTACACAAGTTATTCGAGCAGTACCTACTCGAACAAACTCGGAAGCTATTTTTCTTTTGAAATTTGTTTTTATAAGTTTTATAATTTATTATTTGCATTGATAGAAGTGCAGTAATTTAAATAAACGTTTCTGTTTATTAAAATTATATTTCTATTCAGAGCAAGTAATAATAAATTATAAAATTATTCATCTTTTCCAATATTATTTTTCAAATACCCGCCACAAATCGTGTTCAATCGGACTGTTTTGACAACGGTGAAATAACCAGGGCGTGTCGCCTCAAATTTTATATATGATGCCGGCCCATGGATTATGCACATGTTTTAAAATTTTTTTAATACGAAAATTTGTAATAGCGCTATTTGAGAACAATCACAAACCGTTAAGCAAATTTGTTAAACCTTCCTTAACATAAATATTTTCTAGTAAAACGGTACAAAATTGAAAAAAAGAAGTACACTTACCCACTATGTCAATTTTACGTTTATCTTTGGCGTTGATTTCATTTGCACTTCTTCATTTTTGTTTTTCCCATATGGTAGCACAGCGTTCACAACTTTTCGTTTCCTTAATGTATGTAGTTTATTTTAATTCACTGATACAATACCAAAAACCGATTCTCATGATTAATATTTGGTTAATTTACATTTACCAACTGAGAATTACTACATTACCGACCGTTTAGACAGGGGCGCAGTTAGAATATTATGAATTATGAAACTAACTATAATTTTTTTATTATTTATTGTTATTTATCCATTCATTAGTCACACGTATAGCAATTTTATACAGTGGTTCACAGATTTAATGGCACAGTGCTATGTTCTATGTTAGCAATGTAAATTGTACCTTTCAAAACTATTTTGGACATATAACAATCGATTTCACAGCAAAACTTTTTAGACATTTTTTGTTACAAATTTCATTGCCTTCAATTTTGTTCATATACATTTTTCCATTTTGTCGCACAATTTCTAACTGACAACGACTTAAACAAGACTCTGTAAAATATCATTATATTTCTAAATTCTTGAGCCTCAAGTTTCAAAACAATAATTACTGATATTGAAGTAAAATTAAGTTACCTCAAACAGGGCCTATTTTACCACTAGGCATATTAGGCACTTGCCTAGAGCCCAATGGCCAGAGGGGCCCGAAAAGAGACAACATAAAAGCGTGAAATAAAAATAAAAAATACTGATAAAATAACCTAAAAATTGTGCCTTCGATGCTATTAGTTTACACTCGAATATAAGGGGCCCGAAAATTTTCTAAAGCTTAGGGCCCAACTCAGTTAAAAATAGACTCTGGAAATAGATTGAAATTCTGACCCTGTTATGTACCTACAATGCCTGGTATTTTTGATTGTGGGATGTCCTGTGGGAAAACCATACTATTGGTTAGGATCAGTGCCAGCGATAGGCCCTAGGGAAACTAGGCAACTGCCTAGGGCGCAAACCATATTAAGGTGCAAAAATTTAAAATAAACTTATAGCAACTTTTGACGCAAAAATGCCAGATTTTTTTTTCTGAGGCCTACAGGTCGTAGAATACTCCTAGCATTAATTTTGTTGCGCGAACAAAGTGCAAAAGACGAACTGGGGCGAACTGCGCCTGAATGGATTCTGGATTGCCAGAAAACAGTTTTATAGTAGCAGCTGAACTAAATCTCAACAAAGCTTTACCACCAAATTTAGAAGTTTTAACAATTAATTACCTAGTTTGCTATAGAAATTTCTGAAATCTGTTTTAAAAATTCGATAAGTTTCAGTTAGCTGAAGCTATTACAAAACTGGTGTAGACACAAAATGTAAGTAGCAAACCGGGGGGTCTGGGGAGTATGGAACACCCCCCAGTGCATCTTTTGTTTTTTATTCTCGAATCCGAATTAAGGTATTATTTTTAGTAACAAATATTAAAAGGTACCGACTCCATAGTAATGAAATACATGTCTTCAATGCTAGAAGGCCGTACAACCATCCAGGGTTCCCACTAAATTTTTCAAAGCAAATTCCCTGACTATGGAGGGTTATTTCTAAAAAATAACCCAAATAGTAAAAAATATGAAAGACTTTAGATTCTAAACAGTAAACAGTATGAAATACCCCCAAACCCCCCGGTTTACCAATAGCTGCATTGAAGCTCGCAATTATTAATATTACTTACTTGTGTGGCTTAGTAGTGGAACCAGTTTTTATTGCTTAAAATTAAACTCAGGGTATATTTTACCATTAGGTGCATTATGCACGTGCATAAGGCCCAATGGGCAGATGGATTCTAAAAGAAAGAACATAAAATCGTAAAATAAAAATCATATACTGATAAAATAACCCAAAAATTGGGCCTGCGATAATGCTATTAGTTACACTTAAATATAAGGGGCCCGAAGATTTCCTAAAGCCTAGGGCTCAACTCAGTTAAAAGTAGGCCCTGACCTCAAAGGAGACTCGAAAAGATAAAAACGTAAGCATGAAAATTCACAAAACATACATTAAAATGGAATTGCTTCGAAAAACCTCGACATTTTTTGATTGATTTCAGTTTTTGGCTCGAAACTCCTAAAAGGATGCTTCCTATAATAAAAAAGTTCTTTCATACTTTTTTGAAGCTGTGAGCATTTCCTACAATTTGAATCCAACCCCAATTGTTTAGGTCCAATAGATCCTAAGATACAAGAAAAAAATTTTGATTTTTTGGGCACTTTCTCCCAGCTGACTCTATTTGTTCGTGAATGACGTCAGGCAGCAAAAATTTTTCATTTTTTCTTGCCGGAAAAGAGCAGAGGTAGTGTCAGAGCCTCTAAATGCGTGGAGGAACATTTCAAATCCAGGGCAGAGTGACAAGCCCCTCGATTAAAACTCGTTGAACTGTTGACAACCAGCCTCAATCCTACCACTTTTCTGGAAGAACACGTTGTCAACATTGGATCCCAATCCATTTAGGAAAACCAGTAGATCCACATCCTCTCCAATAATGACAACTGTTTTATATGAAGTTTGTGCAGCAAGTAGCCTCAATTAACTACAACAAATGTTGATTGGTCATATAGTATGACAAAACAAGTCTTTTGCGAATGCGCAGCGGTTCTATCACTGGCCTCAAGGAGAGAAGTAAGCAAGTGGAGCGTGGATAATTTGATGAAACATAATTTTAGAGCGTTTGTAAGGCAGATTCTCAGTCACATGTTCTGACTAGCCCAATAATTTAAAATAAACAAAAATTAACATTTATTATACAACAATTATTTAGTTTAATTCATAAAATTAAAATATTTTCAAAGTATAATTTAAATAACCAATTGAAAACTTATGTCAGCATTAACAGACCAATAGAAATCATTCGTTGCTTGTTTTATGAATATTAATGAATTATTAAATATAGAGGCTTGCCCCCAGAGTGGCTTCTGCATAACAGAAACAGAAACTGCATAACAATTGAACTCGTAATTATTTATTATTTTTAAATTAATCAATTTAATTTTTTATATAATGTATTTTCTAATAAAAATCCCTCCTTGGAGGTGTGTGTCATTTTCTTCCCCCCCCCCCCCCCCCCGCCTCCCGAACCAAGCACTTTATTTTGACCAATTTCAAAATTTATAAGACATTATTAGCTGTTTACAGGAATTGTTATTACTACCTATGTAGATTACATCGATCAATCAAGTATGTTTCACTAAAAGTTTATCAAATTTTTTTTTAGAATAAATTTTCTGGAAAATGGGTAAAATCACACCCCCTTTACGAAAGCCTGTATCCGTGCCTGGATCATAGGTTCATCACATTATCTAATTAGTAGTTAGCATTAGATTTTAATATTTATTATTATTATACTTAATATAAGTTTATAATTTATATTTATACATTTCACAAAAACAAGAAATAAATATGCAAAGAAAAGCTTTGAAATCTTTTAAAACAACTGCGAGAAGTTGACAATATTATACAGTTTTGATTATACATTTTATGTTATGATTGTTGGTAGATGGAAGGAGTAGCTGTTGGTGATCATTTTGTATCATATAACTTTTCAGCAAATAGAATTTGTCGTACGTAAAGAAAAGTACAATTAATTTTCATGAGATAGTTTTCCGAATCTGGAATAAAGAAAAATTGTTATAATTAGTTTTGAGTTGTAGAATAGTAAATAATTGTATGAACTCTCCTTAAATCATTGTTCTTTAGAATATTAAGTTTGCAAACGCTAAGGAAAGAAAGGACATCCTTTGTAGGAAAGATATGATCACGAGACTTGTACATTGGAATTAACTTGAAAAATATAATAATGTGTAAAAATTTTACATAAACGTCAAAATGTCAGATGTATTATTGAAGATAACACAGCTTCAAGAAAACATTGCAGGCCTCTAACATATATCAAAAGAATCAGAATTAAAAGCTCAAATTTTCGGAAGTACCATGAAAAGTCAAGAAGAAAAATTAAAAAAATTATTTGGAAAACAGTTCATAAAAATTTGCCAATTTAAATTAATTTATTACAAGAGAACGGCTGGATATTTTAAGCTAAGATTTTTTTACACATATAGGAATACTAGAGAAAGATTTGTATAAAATTTCGTTCCGATCGATTCACTTTGAAAATTTAGAAATTCTTGACCTACTAAATTTTGGAAATTTAACCAAAAGCTATATAAGGAATCGACGGCGACGTAAACAAACAAATTAGTAGGCATTTACGACTGGAGTAGACCAGTTACACATTTTCTAACCATATTATTAAAAATGAAAAATGAAAATTATTAATTGGCGATGTTTGTTGATTTTCCGGTTAAAAATAAATTTCATAATAAAAAGAAGATTGCGAATTAGTGATTTTAGTAAATACAATGGAAACATTTCGATTAAGGATACTAATAAAGAAAAACTGTGCTCCGTTACAATTTCAACAATCATACTACTAAGATCAAAAAGTACCCGAAATTTCTCAATAAAATGAAAACGGTTCAATTATTCATTGATATTTATATTATCCCCTTCAAAGTAACCTCATCGCAAGCAATACACATACGCCAACGCTTTTTCCAATTTTTGAAATACTTTTCATATCCCAATTTTGGAATCACTTTTAGCTCCTTCTGCAAATTCTCCTTTATCGCCTCAATTGGCATAGCAAAATTCGCAGAATACACAAACAATGACTTATTTACAAAACTATTCCGCATAAGCTATCTGACCGATTGCTCTCAAAATTGACATGTAAACAACTGATATTTTGGCAATATCTCAAGCGTGGTTCGTTTAATTGAGAAATTCCGGGTACTTTTTGATCATAGGGTATGTCTTACTAAAACAAATTTGAACCAAAGTGTAGAAAATCGATTAGTGCATCGTATTATGAGTGGTCCTAGATTGTGCTTACAAGAATTCGCAGTAAACAATTATAGTACGGTCCAACTGCAAAACATCAGAAGCTTTCGAAGTTAGAAAATTTTTATAAAGATCTTAATGTACGAGTATAATTCCCTCATTAGTAGTTAAGCTAAGTACTCCTAGAAAGTATTCTGACACCATTCCAAAACAAGAATACCTAAAAAAAAAGGTAATTGTCTTAATTTAATTATATAAACAAATAGAAATTACAACATTGTTTACCTGTGAAAATATTTCAGAACCAGTAAAAGAACTACGTTTCTTGCTTGTATTACTCTTTATATTAGGAATTCTAGAAATTAAGTATATTTTAAGTTCAATGTAATTCGTCATTAAAATATGTGAGGTTAAGTCAAGAAAGTCGTCATTGGAAATAAAGGGGAACATACACGAGTAAGCAACCGGGAAAAGTAGGTCCAAATACGTAGGTCAATTTTGTTCGTTTATATACACGGCTCACAAAATTGATGGCACACGTCTATGTTAGCAATGTATTTTTTTATCTTTTCAACACTTTTTTAATGCATAAAACTCGCCTTGACAGAAACAGCAATACTTATTAAACACTTTTTGTAGCAAATTTTATTCCCTTCATTTTAGTTTATGTACATTTTTCTATTTCATCGTACCATTTCCGAGTTACTGCAATTTAAACAATGCTCTGTAAAATACAAAAATTATTATTATCAGTATTTTTATAAATAAAGAAATAAATGATGATATCAGTTTTACGAATTTCTGTAATTATGTTACAGGTGTACAACAGTTGCAGAGTCACCCTGTATATGCTTTATTTCGTAAATTAAGTACAACGCAATTTGTTCACAATTATGTTTAATATTTTATATTTTCTTGCTAGTTTTACCGTTTCAAACCAATTTTTATACCCAACGAAATATTAAATATTTTAAAATTATAGTGATATAGTTAATTTCATAATATTCTCACTACGCCCCTGACTAAACCGATTGTCATATGACGAATGTCGGTAATGTAGTCATTCTCAGTTGGTAAATGTAAATTAACCATAAATTAAACGTGACAATCGGTTTTTTGGTAATGTTTAAAGTATGTGTCAGTGAATTAAAATAAACTGCATAAATTAAGGAAATGAAAAGTTGTGAACGCTGTGCTACCATAAGTGAACAACAAAACTGAAGAAGTGCAAATGGAACCAACGCCAAAGACAAACGTGAAATTAACATGAGTGGGTAAGTACTTTTTTTATATAATTTTGTACCGTTTTATTAGAACATATTTATGTTAAGGAAAGTTTAACTAAACTTAACGGCTGTGTGATTATTCTTAAATAGCGCTATTACCAATTTTCATATTAAAAAAATTACACGTGCACCGTCGTATCTTTTATCTCTATACACATTTTTCAGTTAATGGCGGGAATTTCAAATTGTATTTTGAAAAATTTTTGCAAGAAATACACTTCTTTCGAATTTAATTAATTTTTACTTTTGGATTTACGTTTTCTTAATTTCTTCAGTAGTTTTAATTTGATTTGGCGATTATTTGGCCAAAATATTAATTTAATTTTAAATTATTAATTATTTTTAGATGAAAATCTTGTTTTTTATTTTTTAGCTAAACATTTATGTACGTAAACGTAAGGAAAGAAGTTATAAACATTTTTTTCATTAGTTTTTAAATATAATTCAACGAATTTCACATGAAATGTGAAAGTAAACATTTTTCTGCAGGTTATTTATTATAAAAGCCAACCAAAACACTATTTGTTTAATTATATTTGAGGGGTAAAACACGGTCAAAAATTGTGTACACCAGACTACCCTCAGTATAGTATAATAAATTATACTAAAACTACCATCAATACCTTGCTATACCGGTTATATATATGATAATAACCAGTGATTTTCTATATTATATTACCAAAAGCCGTATACCTGCCTTAAAGAGCAGTGTTCTTAGGACTATGCGGCATATGTTTATCTACCCATCTCTTTCTACTACTTTTGTTAGATAGCAGTTATCTCTTTTGCAGCCTCGATTTGCTCGTATTAGCATGGTATAATAACTAGTAAGGTAGGATATGGCTCTCGCTTTGCGCATATTAAGAGGGGATGACTACGTCACCGGTGAGGAAACTACCCTATGTCTATATGTTGATATAAGCGCTTATTGTTAATTGTGTATAAACACATTTATTTTAACAAATTTCTGATAATATAAGATCAAAATGAATTAAATTAAATTAAATGATAAAAAATTAATGATTACAAATTATATTTTGTTTTACTGGACAAATGAAAGATACACAAAAATCTTCACAATTTTCAAAGCGCTTGCAGTTTATGCAGTTATTGCTTTAACATAAAATTATTTTATTATTGTCAATTTGTCAACTGCTTAAAAACTTTTGATTTTTAAATTCAACAAATTGAAGTAGTTAACAATAATTTTATATTTTAATAATAAAATACCATTGTTAACGACGAAATTTTTTGTAATATTAAATTATAGATGAAATAATAAACGCACATATTTTTTAAAAATTGATGTTTTAATAAACTAATCTGTCAGGCTTATAGCAGTTTTTGTTAAAAAAACCCAAATATTTTTACTTTATTGGGGCAATAACAAATTCTTTCAAAAAATGTAAAAAAATTTGATTTATTGCGATACATTTAATTTTGAAAACTTGGTTGTACGCTTTATTAGTCCAAACCAAACTGGAGCAAAGGTTAAAAATGAAAGTGAGTAGACCATAGACAAAAATAAGTTTGTACTTTACTTTATTGGGGTAATAACAAATACTTTCAAAAAATCTAAGAAAAATTTGATTTATTTCAATTCATTCCATGTTGAAGAGGTTGGGTTATAATCCTAATTAGTCCAAACCAAACTGGAGCAAAAGTTAAAAATCAATGTGCATAGGCCAAAATAAGTTAGTACTCTCCATCATTTCCAGCTTGCAACTTTGTAATCCAGAAAAAAGTTGTGTATTGTTGTTGTGTAAGACACATTGCTATTGCAATCAAAGAGAATCGTTCTTGTTCATTTTAACTAGTGTTAACTAAACATTTTTATATTTCTAATTATAAAAATGAGGTGCGCGGTATTTGGTTGCAATTCCGACAACCAAAATAAAACTTTTGACGGGAAGACAGCTTTTTTCTGTTTTCCTCGCAATAAACAAGTGATGCTGAAATGGATTCATTTGTGTTACCGTTCGGATAAATTTAATGTCAAAAATTCAAGAATTTGTTCAAAACATTTTAAAACTGACGATTTTGAGAGAAACTTGAATTTTAGGACGAAACGAAGGCTCTTTTGCAATTTGTAGTAATATAGAAACAGATGATACCCCCGATTTGCCATTCCAGTCTGAAATTGATTTAAGCAGTGCTTGCTTAGCTAAAATCGATGTTAATACGCCGAATCTTGAAGCTGATGATGTTCAAGATTTTGAAGAATTCGATGATTTGGTATATGACAGTTTGGAGTACTTGGGTGGATATATTTGTAACCGACTGAAAAAATCTTCTGCTCCAATCTCTTCAACAGGAAGTGAATGCCCAAGTACTTGCTTTACATGGATAGATCACGTAAGTGAAGGGGGTCTAGTCAAACCGTCTCAAGATTTTATGGAAGCTATTCAAAAATTAGAACGAATCTTTGAGTTTTTTAATGGAGAAGAATTATCGTTTTCTAATAATTTCTTAAAAAATTTATTAGATAAAGCTAAACACATTACAACATGTTCTGATGAAGCAAAATTATTATTCTTCCGCTCAAGGCTTTATTTCAGAATGAAATGCTTAAACAAAAATTTAATTGATGTTGCCCTTAGTAGGAAAAGAAAACTTGTAAAAACAGTTAGCTAAAGAACAGAAAATTATAATTATTAAGGTAAAATCAAATC
This sequence comes from Cantharis nigra, assembly GCA_958510845.1. Taxonomy (NCBI): domain Eukaryota; kingdom Metazoa; phylum Arthropoda; class Insecta; order Coleoptera; family Cantharidae; genus Cantharis; species Cantharis nigra. The sequence continues at coordinate 34,756,465 of OY294029.1, forward strand.
AAATGCACTCCACTTGTTTTTTTTATTATTTATTCTTGGCAAGCCATAGATTGGCGTATTTAATCAAGAAGAATAAATAATTAAGAAATACAATGGAGTGCATTTGATTATATTTTACCTTATACGAATAACTTGTAAAAATTCCTCTTCATACTATACAATAATTATTAGTTTGTATTATTATTTTAGTTTAAAATTTAAATTTAATTGATTAATAAAAACTTGAAAAAACACTCAATATTTTATTAATTTCCATTCTATACTTGAGGACCGTTTTTTCAAAACTCAACAATTAAAAAATATCAATTTTTCAGGAGAACGTTTAAACGGTGTAACTCTATGCTTGTATCTTATGAGAAAACAAATTTAAATTTTATATTTGCATGATAATCATTCAACTTAAGTTACTTTTGACTTTAACATTCGATAGTCCTTATAAAAATTATACAGAAAACATATATAACTCAATTTCGGCAAAATTGTATTTAACGAGTTTTGAAAAAACGGTCCTCATTTCTATTTATCTCCCTGTTAGAATTACTTCGCCACTCACGTGTGACGTCACACTGCGCAAAGACGAACGCTTTTAGAGCACGAGCATATCCTACCTAGGAAGTTATTATACCATGCGTATTAGTATGCAACAACTGTGGAATTACGTTTTTGTTAGCTGTCATTATAAGTTTTTGAAGGTTATGTACATATTTTATACGTTTTTGAATTTAAAATCGCAAAGAAATACCAATTTCTTTCCGATATATGCACCGATATCTATTGTAATGGTATTTTATGAAAAAATTAATTTTCCACAAAACCTCTCCTACACTTTGATTTTGCACCGGCTAGCTCAGATAATTTCTAAATTATTTTATGTGGCGATAACTTGCCAGGTCACACTATCTCTTCAACACGCGTTCCCTTGAACGAATCTTCAAACGAATCCAAATTTAAATTTAATTATTTACCAAATTTATAACAATTCCAATCTCCAACATCCAAATTAATCAACCAATATCCAATCCACTCAATCAACAACCAAACCTTCATCAGCTTTGAAAAATCGTCGAAACAAAATAATAAAATTCTCACCATAAATAATTCAATTATCTATTTACTTAAATAAATCAATTCCATCGTATAATTTTATACAATTATTACGCCAAAAACTGGCCAAAACGCTCAAAAATTACGAGAGCGTGGCGGAACACGTCCGCTCTCGATATCCGCTTCGGCAAAAAGCCCCTTCTCTTCCAAAAATTGTCGCCAACTTAAAATATTTCGCGCAATACTACCAAATTCAAAATAATATTCACAAAATTAAATAAAATTATAAAAATGAACAAATTTAACAAAAAAATTCAAAATTTAACGTTTGAAACACGACACTATATAATATAATGTAAATTGTAATTTATTTATATTTATAATCTTTGATGTAGTTAAAATAAATTTATTATTAATATAATTTGTTATAAAAATAATAATAAGTTTCATTTCACATTATTAAAATACTGAGTCGGCAAGGTCCACTCATCAAAAATCCACTAATTGCACAGAAATAAAAGCATTTTTGTACAAATATAAATCTTGATATCTATAAATTTATATTAGAAATTTAAAATTCATTTCATTAGAATTTGAAATTTAAAAAATTTTGAGGTTAAATAATGCGTTGATTTATTTACCACTTTACATTCTTTCTGAAAACTGTATAAAAGCAATATTAATAATTGTAAAAAATTTATTTTAATAATATAATAAAAATATTTCCAATTTTAACAATTTTTAACAAATAGCTGTCAAAATTTAAAATATTGCCACCTAATATGGCCGTCTGGTATTGGTGGAGGTTCGCAGAGAGAGACAACTGAAGAAAATATTAAAAATCTAGACAGAGTAGAAAGAGATGTCCGAAAATAATTTGTCGTTGATATGTAAAGAACACAATTGACGTATGTCTTGGTATCTATACTATAGAAAATCACTGATAATAACGATTACTTAATTTTTTATTATTGATAAGTTTTCCATTTCCAGTAAGAATATAACAATTTTGTTTTTTACTCTTTATTTTTTACATAAGAAATAATACAAATATTTAACAAAAAACACTTTCGATTCTAACTAATAAGACAAAATTAATATTCGGAAATATTAATATTTTAACTTATAAACATTTTTTTAAATTTTTTATAATTAGAACAGATGGCGGATCGATCAGTTTCATTTATTTTCATATTGTGATTACCTTGATTGTCTTTGATATTAATTGGACTAAAAAATATAGCTAAATTCATTATCGAATGAATGTCGTCCAATTTGGCCACACAAATTCTTCTACATTGGATTTTAAAAACTTTATTTTAAAACTGCTACCGTTTAGTTCTAAAATACGACCAGTCATCGTAGTATACGGCATAAATTTTCCAACTCAACCTTAATTGGATTGGTACCAGATTTCAGTATTTGGTCCTCGGTTTGGTCTCTGCTTTGCTTCTTGTATGAAATCGCAATAACCGATCAGAACTAAATTTTTTGTTATTAGGATCTCCAGTAACCAGCAGAGAGATGATTTCCGAAATGTGATTTCTGTGTCCCCGAATTTGACATTTAGAAAAGAGCTTCCTTTTAGATGGGTTCCACAGTCTTTTAAATTTAAATATCTTCCAAAATTTACTAATTCGTTGGGCAAATCATCCACAGGATTACTTTGATCTGTAATGTTCAATGTCTCCGATTGATTATCTAATTGATTTATAAGCATATCTTTCTTACTTTGTTCGCTACCAGCACTATATTCAACAAAATAATTTTCAAAATAATCCTCCATTATTTGAATCTAAGGAATAGAATTAGCCTTGATCTTCATGCTTTTTAATAATCGTGTATTATCTCCATTAGAAGAAAATCTCATTATTGTAATACCGTAGTTTTTGGCTTCGTTTTGTATGGTTTGTCATCGATTTAATAATTTTTTATAAAATTTACGGAGACTTATGGCTTAACGTCCGCGTTGTTGAGCGGTCACCCGGCAAAAAGCAAAAGTTATTTCCATTCTCCCACCAAATCAACATTTCCGCGCCAAAATATACAATTTCAAATATTTACAACATTTACACAAAACTATTTACAAAATTCAAATTACACAAACAAAATTAAAATTCAGATCCATAAAACAAATTTAAAACACAAATAAAATTCAATCTCAGAATAATAAATGCAAATTATTAAATAATAGTTCATATAATAAAAATAAAAATGAGAACTTCAAAATTAAAAAAAAATTGATTTTGGAACACGACATTTTATTTGATAACCCGATCTCATGAAAGAAATATTATTATTTTTTATTTTTTTACTTTATTAAATAAGTTAATTTTGAAGTTTAAAATTTACCAAACAATTATAGCTAAATTTTAAAACTCACTTATCTCATTATGTTTTTTAACTAATGCCCGATTTCTTCACCTCGAGATATCTATCGGATAAGTATAATGTATAACCAATCAAACAACGATTGGTTATTATTACAGTTATAGATTAAGATTCGTTTAATATCTGAGTTGCCAATTTAACTCTCATTTTTCAAACGTTGTTGGATTGATATGATTATAATCAGAGCTATACAAAACGCTAGGTAAAAGTAATTCAATTGCCAAATACTTTGTTGATGTTGAAAGTACTTGAAATACCAAATGCCAAATTTTCTTAAAAGTAATTCAATTATTATAAGGTAATTCAATTAGCGAAAAAGTAATTTAATTAATTTCAAGATCCAAGTTACATTAAGGTAAAATTCAAAAACTTATTATATTATTTATTAAAAAATTATTTAATAATTATTAAAAAAAGTACTAGGTATTCTAAAAAAGTTAATTAATTTTTTTGGAATTAGCTTTTTTTAATACCAAATTTTCTAAATTTGTATCCGATAGAGCATGTCGTCATTCAGTAAACCAAGAAGTAATTCAATTACTCAAAAGTAATTCAATTACCGAAGAAAGATCTGAAACCCAATTACGAAATACTCAAAATACTTTATTAAAGTAATTCCAATACCAAATACTTTAGGTTCATTTCAAAAGTAATTCAATTAAAGTAATTGAATTACTTTTGGTTAATTGAATTTCTTTATTCAAGCCTTTTAATTGAATTACTTTCAGCTCTGGCTATAATGTTAATTTAGGGGCCATTCTTAATGACTTGGTTTTTTCACCATCATAAAAACGTTCTATGTGGTTCCAACACGCCGTGCTATTATTGTAAGAAATATTATATTTCATTAAATTGTTTCTTACCGATTTAATCAGATGACAGGGATCGAATACGTAGAACACTTTGTGATTCCCTACAAAAAAAAGGTTTCTCCGATATCTTCAATAACTCGGTTAATTTAACAAAATTTGTTCCTTGATTGGTAATCAATACACACGGGTTCACACAAGAAATCATTACAAGTTTTCTCAACAATGTGTTTTAAAATGTCTCCTTGACAAGTAGTGTTACTAAAGAAAAAGGCCAACGGTTGCTTCCACTTACTATAAAAGCTTCTAGCCATTACGACCATTACACTTTGTGCTGACCTAAATTCTTTCCTTTGGTTAAATAAATAATTGAATCGGTGAAAGTTAAAGGGAACTAACTCCACAAAAGTAAATTTCTGACATTTACGTATATCTTATATTTTATATAATATTTGATCGTTTAGTAATGAAAGGGATTATGTAAGATTTCACAGTACATTAAAAATCCTACTAATTTAAACGAATGAGTGGAGAATGGAACCAAACGCCGGAGTTAGTTCGCTTTAATTCGCAATGAGTCCAGATTGGGGAACTGTCGGTGAATTGACTCCACGAATTTCACTTTTTCTTATATACCATTGGAAAGACAACAGTTTTTTAAGCATATTAAAAAAATATTTGTAGAATTATCCATTAGTTTTTGTAAAAAATGATATTTAAAGATCGAAAATGTTTTCCATTTTGGCTGGCACTTACTCGCTAGTAACATCCCTGAAATCATTTGATTTAAAACAGCCTGGACCAAGACCACAAATATTAACATTTTTTGATTCTCTACTACCGGCTTATTCTGAAGAAAGAGTAGGTACCCATAAACAAACACAAAGTAGATGCTGTAAGGAACCTACTGAAATACATTCCAGACGTAAATAAAAGATTCCGGGAATTTTATGAAGCCAACTTAAAGTGGCATACTACTGACGGAGAGGCAGGGAATAATGAATAAATACAGTGGCTACAGGAATTATTCGTACACTCCTATGTTAACAATGTAAATAGTGCTTTTTGAAGCCATTTTTGCCACATAAAAATCTCTTTTATAGAAAAACTTTTTAAAGATTTTTTGTTGAAAATTTCATTCTTTTCATTTTTGTTTCTATACATTTTTCTATTTCGTCGCACCGTTTTTGAGTAACATCAACTTTAAAAGCACTTGGTAAAAAATTTAGTGAAACTCGGCAATAATTTTATTAAATTTTTTACCAAGTGTTTTTAAAGTCGCTATTACTCAGAAACGGTGCGGCAAAATAGAAAAATGTATAGAAACAAAAATAAAGGGAATGAAATTTGCAACAAAATATATCTGAAACATTTTGCTATAAAATCGATTTTTATATGACAAAAAATAACTTCAAAATGAACTATGTATATTGCTAACATAGGAGTGTATGAATAATTCTTGGAACCACTGTATATTTGTTTTTAATACATATAATGTTCTTTATAAAGTTTTCTAATGTAAAACTTAGTAAATCCTTTCTATAAAGTTTAAAATTTTATTATTTCCCCATAAAATTTCATTGATTATTAAAAGGAACTAATTCCACGACCCATTTCTCTTAATTCCAGAGGTTCTATGGTCATAATCAAACAATTTATTAGTGAAACTTAATTGCCATATGACTAAGTTTCATTACCCAAAAGGAATTTTTCTTAAATCTAATATTAACGAGTTGGTACTTTTTTTGTAATTCCTGAACATTTTAGTTTTCTGGAGTTAGTCCTCTTCAACAATCAACGATTCAATTAATATACACTCTTCTACCACTCGTCCAGTCATTTGGCATTTTTACCTGGAAAGACTCGTCCAGTCATTTGGTATTTTTACCTGGAAGGTTTTCCGGGAGTTTTGAATATTGGTGATTTTATAATTTATAGATTACGCCATGCTCTTTCCGAATTTCTACTTTGCCACCTCGTATTTTTGCCGCTCGCGCCGCGCCACATTGAAAAAATGGCGCCTAAAAACAGTTTTCTGATAATATCTCCTTTCTGACTCATTTTACGATGAAAATAGTTATGTAATAAATTAAACTAGAGAAAATTTACTATAATTTATGTATTTACTGTTTTTTTGTAAAATGAATAGTTTCAGCGTACTAGTGCCACAAACCAACATACATCTACACCAACAAGCGGTTTTCGTACATACATTATATTAACGAAAAATATTGTATTGTTATTAAGCCCATCGAGGTTATTTATAAAAATAAAATAAAAGACACTTTTCTCAAGTATATATTATATATTTTAATGTAGACTAGTTTCGACAGTCGTCTTCGTCAGCACATCTATTTCAAACAATATGAGCATTTAAATTATATTTTTTTGACAGTGGTTAAACTTATTTTATAAAACAAATAATACGAAGTTATTAAGCTGTGTTTTGACTTTATTTTGTCATAAAAAATTTAAAAAAATATTTATTATCGCCATATTTGTTGGATTCCGTCCCACAAGTCGTGCTTTACGGTGACCATTGTAACATTTTACTACTTCATCTAAAATCAATCAACTAAAAAATAATCTGTAGTTTACTAGTGCCTGATTAAAGGTTTTTGCTTTTTTCTTAAAAAATAACAAAATGGGGGCCACTAATAATTAACTTACGGATTTTAAAGGAAATGATCGCTAGTTCATTGTTTATAAAATCTATAAATTTTATTAAAATACAAATTCCTTCGTTCAGGCACTAAATTTTTATGTTTTCAATAAACTGTATAAATTCTATTCAAATCCATTGAGTGGTTTTTGAATTATAGCGGTCAACGATTTTCAAAACGTAGTTTTAAGAAAATCAACTTCCAAGTTTTACACTGAATGACCTGGAAACTCCTTTTTGCACAGGATCATTTATCATCATTAATTTCTTATTTTATTATTATAAAATCACAATATTAGTCATATTTTTTTTATTTTTTTTTCAAAAAATTGAAAATTGACGTAGAGAGCTGGGAATAGTGGCGTTAGAACTCTTAGCTGAATAACCAGTTAAAATTTCAATTCAATCGTGCTTTCCGTTGGGGAGATTTTGATGGGACGGACATATGTACATACAAACTTTGAGTTTTATATATTAAGATTATATTTAAAAATATTTAAAAAAAACTATTTTACGACGCATTTGAAAAACCGGCTCTCTACAGTCTACAGCTTGTAATCCTTTGCAGCAAATGAGTTTTCTGGCTATAACTCATATTGGAGTAGATTTGCGCCGCTCGTACGCTAAAACTATTCATTTTACAAAAAAAAAGTTAGTAGGTAAATTTAGGGAAATTTTCTCTAGTTTAATTTATTATATAACTTTTTTCATTGTAAAGTGAGACCGAACGGAGATATTATCAAAAAACAGTTTTTAGACGCCATTTTTCACATATGGCGGCGCGAGCGGCAAAAATACGAGGTGGCAAAGTAAACTTTGAGCATGTCGAAATCTATAAAATCACCAATTTTCAAAACTCCCGGAAAACTTTCCAGGTAACCTCTTCTTTGAGCACTAAATGACTGTACTACAGGTATTCTTTTTATATCAACCGACTATAGTTTCGTGCACTACTGTGCACTTCTTCAGGGTCAGGTTTTGTCACTTAAAATATAAAAAATATAAAAAGATACATATCAACAACTACTATACTCTATTCTAAATTATTTCACTATTTACAAATTGTTCTAATTAACTTTTAGTAAAATTTTTAAAATCAAAACACGAAATTTCCTTTCCTTTCCTTTGGCCTTCGTCACGAAAACCAACGATGGTATCCTTGCTTCGGTTATAGAACAGATTTGCTTTCAAAGACATCTCGTCTATACATATATGTAGAACACACTTTTTCCATTTCGTTCAAACTACTCATTTTAAATTTAAAATTTCAAAACGAAATCGTTGAAACCTGTTGCAAAATTAAAAAATGTGTCACTCTTTGTAAAGTTCTAGTAGACGGTAACGCAAACGTTTTTTGAAGTAATCTGTAGGTCTTGGGGTTTTGAAGATAAATCTGCAGTGAAAATTTCTGAAGGAATCGGTATATATGGGGCATTCCACGCCAAATCGGACACCATTTTGCTTTTGCATCTCGGATTTTTTTTTGAAAAATTTTTTTCTTTTAGTACTAGTTGAGACTAGCCTCCATGACTTTTTTCAATTTTTTTTATCATGTCATTCAGAAGATATAGATTTTTAGAAAATTACTTTACTTTTTTTTGAAATGCTCATAACTTCGCGAATAATTTACCAAATGGCACGTTTTTTTTTTAATGTTTCTTGTGAAATGTACTTTCTATAAAAAATATCGAAAAATATTTTAAAGCAATATTACTATTAGATTTTCAAGTTTTCAAAATAAATCGCCATTTTTAACAATGTATGTACTGATCGATTTTCTTTAAAAAATTTTGGAAAAAAACTGTTATCCATTTAACAATTTTTAAGCCTAGTCTCATAATGGGCAAGCAATGGGATCTATTTTTTTCTAGAATTTTTAATTATCAAGATTATATAAGTCTTTAGAAAATTACGTTAGGTACTTGTTTTTGAAATTCTTATAACTCCGCAGATAATAATTGACCAAAGAGCACGTTTTTTTTAAATGTCTCTTTTAAAACGTACTTTCTATAAAAAATATAGAAAAATTTTTGAAAACAATATTACTATTTTATTCTCAAGTTTCAAAAATAAATCATAATTTTTAACAATGTTAAAACTGATGAATTCTCTTTAAAAATTTTTAATTTTCAAGATTTTTAGTTATTCATGTTGAAAAATATCTTTAAAAAAATTTATATTCTAGAGCTTTTGAAATATATGTACGTATAATATAACACGGATAATAAAAAAATTAAAATTCGAAAAAAAATAGATCCCATTGATTGCTCATTATGAGACTCGGCTTAAAACTTGTTAAATGGATAACAGTGTTTTTCAAAATTTTTTAAAGAAAATCGATCAGTACATACATTGTTAAATATTACGTGTTATTTTAAAAAATTTAAAAATCAAACAGTAATTAGGTTTTTAAAAATTTTGGAGTATTTTTTATAGAAAGTATGTTTTAAAAGAAACATTTTGAAGAAAAGAACTTTCCATTTGGTCAATTATTTGCGGACTTATGAACATTTCAAGAACAAGTAACGTAATTTTTTAAAAATTTATATAATCTCAACAATTAAAAATTCGAAAACAGAAATAGAACCCATCGTTTGCCCATGATGAGACTAGGCTTAAAAGTTGTTAAATGAATAACAGTTTTTTACAAAACTTTTTAAAGAAAATCGATCAGTACAAACATTGTTAAAAATAATAATAAAATTCTCGTCCAAACTTTGATAATATAAAATTAATTATTGAGCTTAGTGGACTAAAATAAAACTCAGTTTTTACGAAGTCAACGTTTCGAAGACTTTATGTCTTCATCTTCAAGACTAGAAGAGAAGCAACGTTACAATAAATAAAAACATTAAAACGCAATAATTATACCTACTAAAAAAGGGGGATGTCGAGCTGTTTGACTGTATAAACTTAGATGTTAAAAAAGGAGAGTCACAATTGGTCACAGATAAATTGTTAAAATATGAAAATATGAACTGAATTAAAATTTGTAAATAAATCTATATAATTGAAATAGTGTCTGTCATTGATATGACATTAAAATTGTGAGCAATCGGACAGTAAACAAATTAAAGAACAAGTAGCAAACAGAAGAAAGTAATCAACAGCTCGAACATCAATACAATAAATCGTAGAAACTAAAGTAAAAAATAATGGCGTAGACAGAAAAATGCAAAAGCGTTGTCGTGAAGGTGTTAGCTTGGTTTTGAAATTTTTTCTTTGAAACAATTTAAAATGTTTTTGTAGCCAGATATAACCAAAATCGGTTTGCTTGTTAAGGTTTTCTTCTGAGGTTTAAATGTAGGCCGCCTCCAGAAAAGTTCTCTTATGGTAATTCATTTCTGTTGCAAGAATTTCTACATCTTCATTTTTGAAACTGTGCGAGTTTACTACAGTATGCTCAGAGATACCTGTTTTTGTAGATTTGTATCGTATGTCATATAGATGTTGTTTAATTCTGTTTGATAGATTTTGTTTAGTTTGACCAATGTAGTGTTGACCACATTTATAAGCAACGTTAACCACTAGGTATAATTATCGGTTTTTAATGTTTTTATTTATTGTAACGTTGCTTCTCTTCTAGTCTTGAAGATGAAGACATAAAGTCTTCGAAACGTCGACTTCGTAAAAACTGAGTTTGATTTTAGTCCACTAAGCTCAATAATTAATTTTATATTGTTAAAAATGGCGATTTATTTTGAAAACTTGAAAATCTAATAGTAATATTGCTTTAAAATATTTTTCGATATTTTTTGTAGAAAGTAAATTTTACAAGAAACATTTTCAAAAAAAACGTGCCATTTGGTAAATTATTCGCGAAGTTATGAGCATTTCAAAAAAAAGTAACGTAATTTTCTAAAAATCTATATCTCTTGAATGACATGATAAAAAAAATTGAAAAAAGGCATGGAGGCTAGTCTCAACTAGTACTAAAAGGAAAAAAAATTTCAAAAAATCCAAGATGCAAAAGCAAAATGGTGTCCGATTTGGCGTGGAATGCCCCATATATCTACGTTCCTTTGGCTTACGTAAATCTACTTGTTCTTGAACAAATTGTAAAGTCTCATCGACAAAAAATTTTGTACACAATTCTTTACAATCCTCTGTGGTTACTTCCTTTTTAACTTCGGTTTTTTGCAACTGATTCTCAGTCAAAGCCTTGGCGGAGGAGGTCGGCTTTGACGGCTTCGATTGGGGTCCTGGGCGGGCTTCCACGTACCACTACCTTGGGTGGTTTGTCCTCCTGCATCTGATGGAAATCTGATGAGGTCGCGTAGTTGTTTTTCGATGTCCGCTTCCATCGTTTTTTTCTCGACTACTTGCTGTTCATATTCCCTTTTTCTCCTTGCGTTCTCGGCTTTCCTCTGGAGTTTCTGGGCGGCCTGGGATTCGCGGCAGGCGATGAATTCGTTCAGGTTCGTTGATAATAAAAACTCTAGACTGGAGTGTTAACAAAATTTTTCTTTTTATAAAATACACTATATTTCCAAAATTAGAACTGGAAGAAATACAAATTACAAAAAGAATAGAAAATTACAAAATTAAAAAAATATATATAAAAATATACAATATACAGTTTCTTTTTACCGCGACTCTTCCACTTGATGCCCGAAAACAGCAGGTTCTAACCGGGTTGGAACTAATGCAAACCAATGCATTAAAATTATCTTTGTTTTGCAAATAATTTTCAAATTTGCCTAAATCCTCTTAGTCTGTATAAGGAAATTAATGAGGATTTCCAGAGATTCCGTAAAGGGGTCTCGCTCTACAACTCTTTTATTTAAAATACTTAAAATTTGTGTATGCTGATCCCTTATTTGCAGAAGAATAGATACAAATTTATCATGACGAGCTAAATAAAATTGACTCATTGAAACAAAAACAACACTTTTCCATGCTACAAATGATAAAGTAATATTAACTTTACCTGCTGTTTTTAAAATAATTGATTGTACTGTTGGTGTTCTTTGAACGAATAAGTTTGTTGAATATAGTAACTCCTCTGTTCGCTATGGCTCATACGGCTACAATAGGTGATGGCCGAAGCAGAGTAAAGTTTTCTTTAGCAATTCACCCTTTCTTGACGTTAACCAAGAGGAACTAATTAGTGCTATTTTCCCCTCCTCGTTTCCGTTCGATTCATCAACAAATTGAACCCCTGCGATAGCCATTATTGTACTATCCTAATCTAGTACAAAATCTCTAACACGCTGCTACTACAGCGTGTCATTGTTTGGTGAAAAAAGAAACACTTTGATTGGTCGATTTTTTACCAACCCAAAAATATATCAAAGTAAAGTTTGGACTAAAAATATTTGAAGAAGAAAATAATGAATAATTACGTTATAAAAAAAAATTTTAATTTAGTACCTAATCCAAAAATAATCTTCACGAGAACAGCCGGTAATCTACTTTGACCACTCTAGGTCACGACGTTATTTTTATTCTCTCAAAAAAATCTTCCACGTTAAGCAGACGGAACAATATAATATATATATAGGTATAAAAAACTAATAATTGAAGGGTCCAATGCCAGAAGTTACTATGTCACTTTTCGCCAGTTTTGAAATAATATGATAAATTATGATAATATGGAGCTTATCAGGAGTCATTATGAAAATTTAAGGTTTGTAAAACTGCCCTTTTGTCATAGAGAATCACTAAAAAAATCAGATCAATACAATAATTTGGTTTGGAATATTTTGAAATAGATGATCTTTGTTAATGGACCGTGTGTAGGAATGCTCAGCTTTCTTTTGGTCGGAAGACCTTAATGTTACCTTCCGAAATCTCGTGCAGTGGACTGTATTTGAATAATAAAACTCTTGTGGTTAATAATTCTTTATTAACCTTGTACATCAATCAAATTGTTTTTTTTTACAAACAAAGTCTTTGTTTGTAAATTCGTAAATACTTTGAGCCAATAGCAATTGCGCACAAAGGAGTAACCGCTTCTTCGTGAAGCAGAGACATTACTGAAGATAATTGGCAGGACCAAGCGCTCGCTTTAAGCCATCAGAGTAGGGAGAACTGGTGCGTCAAACAACGTGCGCGTTCACACTACTCTCTGGCGTACAATACGTTCGGATTAAAGACGTGAAAAATAATTATTTAACAATAAATAATATTAAGAAACGGTTACGAATTAAATTATACAAATAAAAAAGGAACGGTTTCGAACATGCCGCCCCCGTTGAAATGAAAGCATTTTAAGATTTGATGTACAATGAATATAAAGCATTAGATATTTTAACATAAAAACACAAAATATAAGCAATTCAGGTAAATAAATCAAAATAGTTCTCAACAAATAAGGTACACAAATGGATAAATAAAATAAAATTCTCGAACAAGTCAGAAAAAAAATGTGAACACAAATAAAATTCTTGTAGGCGCACACAACACTTTGGTTAAATAGCGTAGCACAAAAAACACAAGTGATGATGCTGTCAAGATGCAGGTAGAGGGCAAATCTTGGCGAACGATCTTCTTATCAAGCCCCCAGGTGTGAGTAGCGTCGCAACTCGGTTTACGTTGTCGGTGCCGGGATGAAGCGCAACAACTCGACCTAATTTCCACTTGAAAACAGGTAGATTATCGTCCTTCACAAGAACGAGGGAACCATCGACAAGGTCGGAATGATGATTTTTCCATTTCGTGCGCTGCTGAAGTTCTGAAATATACTCCTTGCTCCAACGTTTCCAAAAATGTTGGTGCAAACTTTGAATTCGTTGGAAATAAGTAAGGCGATTATCAGGTATTCCAGTGACATCTGGATCTGGCAGCGATGTAAGAGCACGACCGATAAGGAAATGACCAGGAGTTAAAGGTTGCAGGTCGTTAGGATCGGCGGACAACGGTGCGATAGGTCGGGAATTTAGGATTGCCTCAATTTGGCACAATAAAGTACAGAGTTCCTCAAAAGTAAAAAGTGAGGCACCTAAAACTCGTTTTAAATGTGACTTGGTGGATTTCACACCACTTTCCCAAAGGCCGCCAAAGTGTGGACTGTGGGCCGGGATGAAATGCCAAGTTATTCCTTCGCTTGCAAACGACTCAATAATAGAAGTTTCTTGAAGTTTTAAAAACCTTCCTAATTCGCGTAATTTATTGTTAGCGCCAACGAAATTAGTACCGTTGTCAGAGTGAATATGAGACGGTTTACCGCGTCGAGATATAAATCTGCGCAAAGCTAAGATAAAAGCGTCGGTAGTCAGGCTAGTTACTAATTCGAGGTGAATGGCCTTGCTGGCAAAACAAATAAAAATGCATAGATAGGATTTATCAATTCTTGAGCCGCGACCCTTATTAAGTTTGTAATGAATGGGCCCTGCGTAATCAATTCCGGTTGCATTAAACGGTTGAGATGTAGTTATTCTTTCTAAAGGTAAATTACCCATAATTGGTTTAGTGACAGATGGAGAAGCCCTAAAACATGCCAAGCATTCGTGTACGACTTGTTTGACCAAATTTCTTCCGGAGGTTATCCAAAATTTGTCGCGAACTGAGCATAAAAGCAATTGCGGTCCGGCGTGAAGCAATCTCAAATGTTCACGTCTCACAATAAGTTTAGCTAGATGGTGTTTACCAGAAAGAATGAACGGATGTTTTTTATTAAATGAATAATTTGAATTAGTCAATCTTCCGCCTACGCGCATCAAATTATCCGAATCTAAAAAGGGATTTAAGGCGAGCACCGAGGAGGTGGTTTTTAAAGGCAGTTTTTTGAATAGTTGTTTATATTCGCTATGAAAGGAATCTTGTTGTGATAGATTGACCAAAATCTTTAATGAATTAAAAAGCTCGGCTGGAGATAACGGACCAGCTGTTCTTTGCCTTTTAGTAAGAGCGCAATTTTTTCGAAATCTTAAACAATAAGCAATAATTCGTTCAAGTTTGTTTAAGTTAGAATAATTTTCGAAAGGAAAAGAAATTTTGTTGTTAATAATTAGAGCGTGCGTCTCGCCCTTGAACTCGGGTAGTTCGGCGGGTTGAATTTTAGAAATGGGCCAAGAGTTTTCTTCCTGTAAAAGCCAGGGAGGTCCATTCCACCACAAATTTGAAGTTTTTAGAAATTCAGGAGTGACGCCCCTGGATAATAAATCTGCCGGGTTAAATTTCGTACTAACATGGCACCAAAAAGCGTCGGCCGTGTGCTCTTGAATATCAGCAATTCGATTGCACACAAACGTTTTTAACAAATTCGGATTTGTTTTTAACCAGCCTAACACAATGGTAGAATCTGACCATAGATAATATTTGTCAATAGGCATTGTTATAGAATTTCGAACTTGTTTTAAAAGTTTTGATAACAAAACCGCTCCACATAATTCCAATCTTGGAATCGTAACGGGTTTTAAAGGAGCCACCTTAGATTTAGAACAAAATAATTTTACACGAACAAAATTGTTTGAGTCGGTGGTTCGGACATAGATACAAGCGCCGTAACCCTTGAGTGAAGCGTCACAAAAACCGTGTATTTGAGCGCTGAATAAATTTGCGCAAGTGACATGTCGAGGTATTTTGACGTCATTTAAATGTAATAAATCTTTGCGATAAGCTATCCACGTTTTATTAAGTTCTGCAGGAATGTTATCGTCCCAATCTAATTTTTCCAACCAGAGACTTTGTAAAAAACACTTTGCTGTAAAGGTACAGGGTGTTACAAGACCTAGCGGATCAAATATTTGAGAAATGTCAGAAAGCATTTGTCGTTTAGTTATTTTATCAGTAGATAAATTGGAAATTTGAAACATAAAATTATCGTCGCGAAAGTCCCAAATAAGCCCAAGTGTTCTGGCTTGCTCGTGGTCACCAAAATTTAATAAACCCGGACGCAGGTCCGACTTAGGAATATTTCCTAAAACTTGTGAGTCGTTGGAGATCCACTTGCGTAATTTGAAACATCCGGTAGATAATACATTATTTAGCTCGGTGCAAATGTATTTTGCATCGTCAATGCTATTAGCGCCACTTAAACAATCGTCAACGTAAAAATCCGTCTTAATTATCGAAGATATTAAGGGTGAACTAGTTTCACATTCGATGCCTAATTGAAATAATGATCGTATTGCTAAATAAGATGCCGATGAAGTGCCGTACGTAACGGTGTTTAAGTCGTAAGTCGAGATAGGTTGATCGCAAGAAAAACGCCAAAAGATTCTTTGCAAATGCCTTTGATCGGGATTGATCAATACTTGGCGATACATTTTCTCTACGTCAGCCGAGATTGCGTAAAGATGTTGACGAAATCGTAATAAGATTGTAAAAAGACTTTGTTGAATCGTAGGTCCTACCATTTGCAGATTATTTGAGGAATAACCAGTAGTAGTTGCAGATGAACCATTAAATACTACTCTCAATTTGGTAGTAAGACTTTCCTCCTTTAAAACGCCGTGATGCGGCAGGTAATAAGATGTTTCACCTGGAGAATTAATTAAAGTCATGTGATTTAATTCCACGTATTCTTGCATGAAATCAAGGTATCGTTTTTGTAATTCTGAGTTAACCTGTAGACGCCTCTCCAAAGACAGAAACCGCTTCTTTGCGACAAATGAGGAGTCGCCCAACAGTTCGGGTGATTGTTTAAAAGGAATTGTAACAATGAATCTACCGTCAGAATTTCTGCGCGTATTTTGCACGTAGTGCGCTTCGCAAGCCCTTTCTTCGGCAGAAAAGACCTTTTCTTCCGGGTAGCTTTCTAATTCCCAAAATTTTGTGATTTGATCTTGAACGTCTAGAGTATTTGCGTGATGACATTGCACTTGAGTAGCTAATACCGTAGTAGTGGGTCCGGAAACCACCCAGCCGAAGTGCGTATTTTGTAGCAAAGGAAGATTGGGTCCTAAGCTTCTTTGTCCGGTGCATAAAGGTTTAAAAAATGCAGGTGATCCTATCAACAAGTCAATTTCACCAGGTTGGTCAAATGAAGGATCAGATATTAAGATGTCGCTTGGTAATTTAAAAGATTTACGATTAACTTTGAAACTAGGCACGTTGCCTGTGATCTTATTTATTACTAGGCATTTTAGCGCGATGCTGAATGTCGAATGGTGCGCGCTGACTTTCAGTTCGCATTGTGATTTCACAGTTGAATTTGAATTATTAATTCCACAAACGGTTACGTTTGCAGGCTTAACTGGTATATTTAATTTGTTAAGAAAATTGACGCTTATCATGTTACTCTGCGAACCACTGTCGAGTAAAATACGAACGGTTCTCTCGTTTCCATCGTTATCCCGTACCTTGGCAGAAGCCGTAGGTAAAAGAACTTGTACCGTGTTCGAACAAAAAGTAGATATAATTTGAATCGGCTCTTCGGGCACGTCTTCATTTACTTCTGGTTGCACCAGTGCTGTAACTCGAGAGTTGACGTGCAACAATGAATGATGTTGACCTTTGCAGGCCCTACAAGTGTATTTGGACGGACATACATTTTTTAAGTGATTATTAGATAAACAATTAAAACAAAGTTTGAGCTCTTGTGCTTTATCGGAGCGTGCTTGAGCTGTTAATTTAATGAATTCTGGACAAGTTGAAATGTAATGTTCTTCTTTGCAGTAAAAACAGGTTGATTTGTTTATTACGAATGACTTTGAAATGAATTTCGATTTTTCTTGATAATGACTTTTTACATTTCTTTTCTCGATATTTTCAAGAAAGTTTGCGTGATTTATTAGAAATTGTTTGAATTCCTTCAGAGTAGGTAACTCGTTAGATGATTTATTTGAGAGAACCTCCCACTCCCTAAAGGTAATTTGATCTAGTTTGTTAGAAATTAGATACACAATGATTGCATCAAAAAGCTTATCAGCTGTAGATAAGGCTAATGCAGATGTTACGTGCTTTGACAGCGCGTCGCTTATTTTCCTTATGTCTTTCGCAGACTCTTGTTTTATTGATTTTAAATTAATTATTGCGGAGAGATTATTTTTTAGGATGAGCTTAGGTCTGTCGTACCTTTCGATTAAAGCCTCCCACGATACGCGGTAATTCTTTTCAGTAAAATCTAGAGATTGTATTATTTCCGCTGGCTCATTTATTAATGATGCCTTTAGATAATGAAATTTAGTGATTTCGTTTAATTGCTGATTGTTATGAATCATGCTTTGAAATATTGCTTTAAACTCAAGCCACTTTTCTAAATCGCCGTTGAATTTATTAATGTTAATTTTTGGAAGATGTATTCTCCCTTGACTGCTTTCAAAAGCGTTTGCATTTATTGCTACGTTTGACTCAATTGATCGATTTGAACTCGCGTTGCTCGCGTTACTCGCGTTGCTCGCGCTACTCGCGTTGCTAGGTGTTGGCGACACTTGCCTCGACGCTGCGTTTGAATTTAATTTTGAGTTTCTGCTGCCCATTGTTGGCGAAACTCGCCTTACGGTTTCGGTATCACTAGGTGATAATTTGTTCAATAATGCTTTGGCTAACGAAGTTTGTTCATAAAAAGTGTTTTCGAAAATTGTTAGCTGATCCTCTGCTTTATCATCTAAATTTTGTAATGTTAGGTTGCTTGAAACCGTCTCGAATTGCTCTAACAACGTTGAAACGCTTTGGATACGCGCTTGCAATTCCAAGATATCCTTTTCGCTGGTAATGGCACCGATGCTGTGCAAATTGTTTAAATTGTTCACAAACGTTGTGAACCGCGTAAGTTTGCCTTTTAATTGGCCTCGTTCGTTTATCAACGCGTTCATTTTGAATGTTAAATGTATTCAATAAATAATAAATTGAGGTAATTAGATAAATTGATTCGCTAAAATTGAATCGTTTGCATTTGAAACAATAACTAGTTTCGCAATGATAAATGCGATAAAAACACACTGTAATAAAAATGAAATGAATAGCACCACTGTACTCTATTGTGCTTGGTTGAAGCAAGCGCGGGAAAGATAAGAAAGGAATGTTTGTCTTACTCTCTCGCTCTGCCTTGCCAGTTTGCTGCTTTGTCGTGCTGACCTCGCCTTTCCAACTTCCAAGTTGTAACTTGTTGTTGAATTTCGTGTTGTAATAATTAAACGTCGCTTTAATTATTGTTCGCTTTTCCATAAATTCGCTGTTTCCATCCGGCTCGTCTGGACCTTGTGTTAATGGACCGTGTGTAGGAATGCTCAGCTTTCTTTTGGTCGGAAGACCTTAATGTTACCTTCCGAAATCTCGTGCAGTGGACTGTATTTGAATAATAAAACTCTTGTGGTTAATAATTCTTTATTAACCTTGTACATCAATCAAATTGTTTTTTTTTACAAACAAAGTCTTTGTTTGTAAATTCGTAAATACTTTGAGCCAATAGCAATTGCGCACAAAGGAGTAACCGCTTCTTCGTGAAGCAGAGACATTACTGAAGATAATTGGCAGGACCAAGCGCTCGCTTTAAGCCATCAGAGTAGGGAGAACTGGTGCGTCAAACAACGTGCGCGTTCACACTACTCTCTGGCGTACAATACGTTCGGATTAAAGACGTGAAAAATAATTATTTAACAATAAATAATATTAAGAAACGGTTACGAATTAAATTATACAAATAAAAAAGGAACGGTTTCGAACAATCTTATAACACGAGAAAAGTATTAGTAACTTCTTGCATTGGACCCTTCAATTGGTCGACACAGAATGTAATTATTTACAACATATAGAAATTAACTAAAAATTACGTTCACCCATTTGTAATACAAAAACTCAAAATTAAAAATTCTTATCCGCCACATTTTTCATTTTTGACGGCGATTACCATTTTTGACAATAATAATCAAATAATAATGAAAATTGTTTAAATCTTGTTTCTTTATTTTCTCCAATAAATATTCAAGTTTTGTCTTAAATAGAAATTAATTTTTATTAAATAACAACAAAGCAACAAATTTACAATGTGTTTTCGTTTACAATGTTAGTTGGCTATTTATTATTAAAACTATTACTATTATAATAGTTTGTACCTGCCAAGGTACAGAACCAGCATCGGAGTTCAAATACTGACACAGAATGTCTGTCTTCTTTAACTTTAGTAGCCAAGTGCTTCTAGCCTTCTGACACTGGGTAACCGAAAGTTATCGTTATCACTGTACACTTTTCTCCATTTGAGTCTATAAATTCGGCGGGACAATATTTCCTCTGTGCCAATGGTATTTGTTCTTCTGCACGTTGGAAATAATTGTGGAGTAGGTACTACTGTTGCAAGAGCTATATTTTCGCAGGTATCTATATCTGCAGCTATTATAGTAGTCTCCAACGCTGCACAAGAATTGTCCTTCTGGCTCTGGATAAGCGATAATTGAAAATACGTTTATCTTGGTCTGCAGTAAAGAAATTTTTTTCTTTATTTTGTTTTTTAAAATATTGTTACCAAATCCACACTCTCTAAATACAACTGAATCGAGATTACTTCCTGCAGCCCTTAACTTGAGTTTTCTTTCTAATAATTCTAATTTTTTTTGCAAATCATTTTTTCTTTCAATTTCTGCTTCAGTTCGTTAAATTCTTGACGCAGTTTAGTATTACTTAACTTTTTCGGTTGTCTGTTTGGGGTGACAACCCGGGTGCTGCTTTCTATTGGCGGCACTTCTTCAAAAAGATTTTCAATTTTTCCAGTTTGTACAATCAGATGTACCTACAATTTGTACAATTATCAGATGGTGGCGATGACATTTCCACCTCGTCTAATGAATATAATGAGGCAATTCTTAAAGGTATTAAAGGTGCCGAGGTTTTGCCAACATTTACAGTTTGGTAAACAGAAATTTGGTTCCATACCAAGTATTTTCTCTATTTAGTCGAATAAATAGTACGAGTGGGGTCCCCTACCCGTTTTGCCTTTCATATTTTTGCATAATTTATATGTCCTGATCAAATTTAACCACTTTTCTTTTGCTGTTTTCCGCTGAAACCAAAAATTTGTGACCAAGTCATTGCTTATATTGTTCCAAGCTTGATGACGTTTGCTCTATAAACCTCTACGCTAGTAATTAGAGCTAGCGTTTCCTCCTGAGTCCACATGACACGTTTTTCTGTTTCCATTTCTTTCTGTACAAAAGTTATACGTAATAAATAAATAAAAAAAATCACCGTTCCTTACCTACAGGTCACTTTTTATTTAAATTAATAAATTTTCAAATGTTTATCTTTAAATGTATTGTAACACAAGTGTCACGCTATAACCTAAAAATTTAGAAAAACTATACGGAAAGATGGCGTTAACCTTTTTAAAATGACCAATCCGGACTATTTCCCAATAGCACAAAAAATGTGAGCGTTCCTCTTGGAGACTGAGGTAGTGGGAAGGGCGCGTTGCAATTATTTGAAGCTGGTGGTGTTGTCACCGCTGTGGTGCTTCTCAACCACGATTAGGTTGTTGGCAGGGGGCCTGGACATACCCGCTGTGCGGGTCCTCTTCGGCAATTAGCTGAGGTCTGTGTGTTATTCTCCGTGAGGGTACATTCTTTCGTGAGGTGATTTGCTACGCTTGTTAAACAACGAATCTCGAGTTTGTAATTCGCGGTAGCGTGACCCCATTCTTGACACCTGTGGCAATAATGATTTTATGTAATTGTTACCGTGCGTGCACGCACGGCAAATTAGCACGGATCTTTTGTGTAGTTCATAGATTATTTTTTTAACAGGACATTTATAGGAAGGGGCAATGTAAGACAGTAGCTGTTGAAAACTTCTGATTTCCATGAATGCTACTGGCTATCAACGCAAATCATTTTAGCAATTAAATTGCTAATATTTTTTTGTCTTTCTTCCGTTATTTTAGCTAATGAAAAAATGTCAGTCATTCTTGGTTGTACAGTAATTGAAGTTGAAACTGAAGGTGTTGAAAGTTTTGATTATTCAAACTATACATTGCTATATTATTCGAATTTAATCCCCAGTCTCAATCGCAACCAATATTTTTAGATTGAAATACAATTATATCAAAACCATATTACCCTCAAGTACTAAATCTCCAACTATTACTGAAAATTACCTAGTTCAGAATTACATTTTAGCTGTTGATAGTTTTAACTTATTACCAAGTAAATCATCCAGAGTTATTGGAGGGGGCACAATTGTGTTTTGATGCCGCACTCATAATGTGTTCGGTAATATTATTAAGAT
This sequence comes from Cantharis nigra, assembly GCA_958510845.1. Taxonomy (NCBI): domain Eukaryota; kingdom Metazoa; phylum Arthropoda; class Insecta; order Coleoptera; family Cantharidae; genus Cantharis; species Cantharis nigra. The sequence goes on from OY294029.1 coordinate 34,778,473, forward strand.
AATTTAATATCAAGAACAAAATGAATTAGTGTAAATATAAAGTTTGTTTTGCAAACACCTACGAATATATCGTGCATATACATATATCATCGCATGAAAAATTCTCGACACATTAAAATTTTTGAGCCAGTTCCATATGTATAAATGGATCTTCTAATAAGCAGTCCTTGATGTAGTGGTTGTTATTTCGCAGATATATGGAATTTTCAATGTATAAAAACGTCTTCGGTCATTGGGAGTTTTACAAATTCTGCAGGATAGTTTGCAGAAAAACTTTCCGCTAAACCAAGAATTTGGTTTAATCCGAGGTTGTCTACCAAGTTCAAAATATACCTGTGCAACATTGTTATCAGCACTAATCTCAATGCCGATTTTTCTTAGATACTGCAGTTCTAATGTTGCTTGTTTGCCAAATAGCTTAATAGGGTGGTTACTTTTATTGGCATAGCTAAATACATATTATCCAACTTTGAAAGTAATTCAGGAAGTAAACAGCGAATACAATAATATAATCCACCAATTTTATTTACCCCCGAATGAGACTAAAGGGTTTCCAGTTTTGAAATCGCCAAAGTAAATGAAGAGAGGCATTACAATTTGTTCTGATTTAAAATTTTCGAGTTTGTGCCAATGTTTACTCTGAACATAATGAAATGTGACTTAATTTTCTTTAATATTCCTGGAACTTGGAAAATCTTTGGCACTTTTCTTATTGGAATATAAGCAGCGGTCACATCCGAATTTATATAACTGTTTCTTGTCATTCTTTTTGGCAAATTTAATTTTTGAATCAATTACAACAACTTCGGCAGTTGCTATATAGTATTGAACATTTTATGGATAGATATCTATAGTTTGCAAAATTCCATAAATCTGATGACTTGATAATTGAAACAATGCTAATTGAGATTTGAGTATTTCAGTCCACAATTTTTAGTTGTATGCTTACTGAAATTTTGCTAAATACTGAAAATATGACTTCTGGGTATATATCTTTGATTAAGTAATTTTTCAACTAGTGTTGAAAATAGTTTTTTTGAATAATTTCCAGTTTTCTTCTTCATTTTCTCTTTTCAGTTTCATTATTAAAATCAAGTTTAGGTTCTTTACTTGAACCTACTGCAGTTGGGAGTTGGGAATAATTCCTTAAATTTAAAATTGCATGGAACTTAAATGTGTTGTCTCAACGACTTTATGGTTGAAAAATTTCAGGAACATTCAGAAACCACACGGATACGAAGTTTTCTTTCATATGTTGCACAACATTTTAATTCGATGTTTTTGAAACTGTACCGAACACTAAATACGTATACCCAAAACACAACACCGAAACGAAAATTTTTAATTTCAGCCATTGCTGTTGAACTAAGTGGTTTCTCTTAAAATGTCTGAATATATAGTATTAACTGCTATAAATGATGAATCGTTTTTGGTTTGTATTTCGTAAATTTTTGTTTAAATAAACGTCCAGCACTGGCAGTTCGATTCTGGATATGACGCGTACAAAACCATATATAATTTAAAACACATAATCAACGCAGCAAGGGATGATAGACTTCATATAAAATGTATTTGATTTTTACAAAACACTGGATTTTCTAATTTTCCAACAAGAATAAAAATAAAAGAATAATAATCGGGTTGCTTCGATTCTCATTGTTCGGCTTTTCGAGCCTCGCCTTCCTCTAATGCCATGGTAAGATCTTTTTTCTGCAAAAAGAAACCAAATGTTAGAACAAAAAGCTTTTTTAAAAATTATAATAAGTCACGACTTCTTTGAGCCGGTAAATTCCTTTGCTTTTAGGCGTTTTGGTTAGCCTGATCATAAAAAGCGGCAAAGGGGTACGCGCCGTTCCTTGTACCATCTGTGTGACGTCCAGTACGGGGAAGCCACCGCGCTCAAGGTCGCCCTTGATTGCGGAGGTTTGAATTTCCTTGGGCAGTCCTCGCAGGACTACCCGCAGTGGCTTCGTTTCCGCACCCTTGTACACAAAGTGATTGTACTTGCGCGCCTTGAGGAGGTGCGCAAGTTCACGGAAGTCACTTTCTGTACAGGGGGGATCACCAGTCCCTTTCTGGTGAAGGATTACTTGTGCGCGTCGACCCGGTCGAGTTTGAAAGCCTGTTTATGTCTGAAGGGCCAGCTGCAGAATCCGAATTGGGCGTAGTAGTTATGTTGTGTCTTCGATCGTCTGTTTTCTTCTAGCTGCTTAATTTTTAGTTGGTAAATTTGGCAACTCACGCTATTGGCGGGGTGGGCTCCAAAGCAGTTAGCGCAAGTGGCAGCATCGGTTGGGGCAAGTACGCATTCTTTCGTCGGGTGTTCTTTGGCACACTTCAGGCACCGGACTGCATGGCTGCAGTTGGCGGTGACGTGGCCCCAGTCCTGGCATCGGTGGCATTGGATTATTTGTTTGTTATTGTAGTGGCGTTCCCATCGAACTTTGGCGTCCAACAAACACCTGACATTCGCATTGATGAATTTTTCTGTAATAGCGTTGCTTGTTATTACAAGAAAAGATGTTGTTCGCGTACCCTTCATTTTGTAGATTTTAATTATTGGTACGCTTGTACGACTTAGTTCTTCCTTCAATTCTTCAGCGGTTGCATCGTTTGCCATTCCCCTCAACACGAATGCATGAGTCCTCTCATCTTTGGGCGTGTAGGTTGATGTCTACACTTCCTTTTTTAAATTCCGCCAGGAGGGTAGTATATTCCAGTTTGTCGTGAAGTTGGACAACCACGGTGTTTGTGCGGTAAGTTAATTGAAACCCCTTTGTTGCATATTTTCTAATTTGCTCTCTCGATTATTTACATCGCAGGCGATGACCATAGGTGGTGGCTTTAAAAATTTAGTTGTCTTTGATACGGTCGTGTTGTCATTGTCTTCATCGTCCTCGTCAGGTATTTCCATGATTGTGTCGGTGTTTTGTGTATCTTTTTCTTTTGCAAGCGCAGCATATTTATTTGCCAGTAAAACTGGCGTTGTAATGGGGTTGTATCTTAATCTACTTACTTTTTTTACCATTGGCGCAATGTCGATGGCATTGTCGATCTGGGCTACCCGCCGCTTGGTTTGGGAAAGGCACTTCCAATCGCTATCGTTTGTCTTGTCATCAGACATTACGTGAAGAAATTACTCTGCACTTTTCGATTCTAAATTTGATTTTTGGTAGAACTGATACTTGGTTAATACGCTTATTTACTAATATATGTGGTCTAATCAATTTTTTGTAGTTTTATTTATCGGTTTTTTACGAATTTTGCACTAGGAAAATCTGTCTGCTGTCTGTCTGAATATTCGGACAGTGCAGTGACCGGACGAGAACGGGTATTCTCAATGTGGTATTGAGCTCCTGGTCTCTGGAGATTCCTCATCCAAGATTTTATAGCTAAATTAAAGAATGTCTCTCTTTCATGATCATCCATATTCTGCTGGTCATGGTCACCAGCAGACAAGGTAAACAATCTGGCTCTCTGAGTTAAGTATAAGGTAACCTTGTCATGGATTGCTTTAACTTATGTATTATTACAGGTGTAGTATTTTGCAAATGTAGAGTTCTCATATTGAGCGCACGCAATTGCTGCAGCCGCGGCTATCTCAAACCTTTCCCTATTGAAGACAGCAGACTCTGACTTGCGGTACAGTAATCTGGCATACATTTGAGTATCTGCAGGGAAGCTTTTTAAATATAGATAGGCATTTAATAAAGAGTTCTTTCCTAACAAAGAAGGATGATATTACGGCCGTAATATCCTAAATACTTTTATAAACAAGTGTTATAAAGATGGGGAAGCAAATTTAAATTAAAAATATTACGTGTTTAATTGTTTTTACGTGTTTTGATTATCATTTGTAAATTGAAATGTCGTTACTTATCTTTTTAACGTTCTATAGATTCACTTTTAGCGTACAAACTATAGGAGTTTATATTTCCGAAGAATTGTCAAGTAACTGTACTTGACCGAGGTAGTCGGAGGAGGTGCCGGTAGCTATCTTGGCGCATTTGTAGGAATGCTCTTACTGCTGTAGTCTAGCTGCTACAGTTTACGTATGTAGACCATGCAACTGATGTTGTTTGCCGTATGTGATCCGCGGTAGTTGGCACATATCGGTGTTTCTGTCGGAAGGAGTTTGCACTCCTTCATAAGATGTTTTTCGGCGCATTTGAGGCATTGAATTGCTCTTTTGCAGTTAGCGGTTATATGACCCCACTCCTGACATCTATGGCACGGTATGATTACTTTATTATTGTATTGTTTTTCCCAGCGCACCCTAGTATCTAGCAATTAAGTAATCGTGTAATAGTAGTAGTTTTTGTTATTCGGTTCTTGAGTTATTTCGTCGATTGATGCGTCGTCGTCGACAAAAGCGTAAGTTCTTTCGTCTTTTGGGGTATACGTGTGGAGCTCGTATTTCCTTGTTTCTAACCTAGCTAGGAACAAATCCAACTTTTCTTTATCGTAGACGTGTTCCGCCACTGTTTGATCTATAATTAAGATGAAACTCTTTCATGACATTCGTACCAGCTGCCGGAAATCCGTATAGTTGTTCACCTTGGAGGAAAACACAATAGGTGGTGGTTTTATATTTTTTTTGTTAGATGCCACATAGGTGTTATCTCTGGCGGGTTGGTTATTGTTGCTTTCTGCGCTGCTTTCCATGTCGTAGGTACTTATATCGGTGCTTAGCCTGCTTGTTCACTCGTCCCGTTTAAATAAATCGATCCATTTTGATCGTTAGCGCACTACGTTTAAGTTTTTTTATTTTTGAGTGGAATACAAATAAAAAATGTTTGGATTTCATAGATTTCAGAACTGAAAGAGATTCTTTACATTTATGCCTTCTGGGAATTCTATTTAGTATAAATTCGGGGGGGTACATCATGTAAAAATGGTTTAGTTTCGGCACCATTTTATTCCAAAAGTCCTTATTTCGTTTAATTACTTCTACAAATAATTTATTTTCTCTTCCATTAAATACTATCAAGTATCAATACTTTCGGTTGCAAATATTTAATTGGCTTTGTACCTAGAAAAACAAGATATCATGGATTATTATTAATTTTGTCAAACATATCCGAACTTGGTAGAACTACATATTTGTGAGATATTTGTGAATTTATACCCCGCTTTTCCAAAAGAATCATTTTTGATTAGTTGAAGCTTCCTCTAACGTTCGCTTATAAGCAAAGGGACACATTTTACCTCAGCTATCGAATCATCTCCAATTAATCCTAAAATCAAGAAATAATTATATAAGCGTAATCTAAAAATAAAATAAGTGCAACTATATTCAATGCAAGTTTGTTCACCATCAGGACTGGCTCACAAGAAATCCATATTTTGGATCGACGAACAAACCACTTAGCCGACCTTCTTCTTCTCGTTCCATATCGGCGTCGCGTCGCCGTCGCCTTTTTTGCAATATAACATATTTTTGTCAATGGTCTTTTGCAAACAATGCGACCAAACATAAAAGCCGTTAATCGATCCTTTCTCTCCATTTCATAAACAGGATTTTCAAATATATCATCTTCTGAAACTTTAAATTGCATTAAATATAAAAATAAGGCTCTGTATATTATGTAGTTTTGATTTATCATTACCTGTAAGCTTTACAATTTTCAAGCGCATTCCTTATCTAAGTTCGTCTCCTTAATTGGATGAAATTCTACTTCATCTGGAGAACAATTGGGATTTTTCTGTCGACGCAGATTCCGACATTTCCCTTGATTTTCATATTTGTTAATATATTTGTTTAATTTGTTAATATGCACTAATTGCATTTTACAATTGGGTGTTTGATGTAGGATATAAGACCAAGCTAATATAATTCAGTTACAGGCAGTTTTCTACGATAATTTTGAGTTAAATAATTATAAAAGGTAATTTTGCTTTTGCTTAAAATTCATAAATTTTTACAAATCAACTTAAGGTATTTATGATGTTTAGAGCACGGAATCAAGGCAATAACGAACCCGCTATCTGGTATGCGGAATACAATGATTCATAAACACAAGATATTATGTTTATGAATGATGTTTATGAATAATGATTCATAAACACAAGATATTATGTTTATGAATTATTGTATGCCGCATACCAGATACCCGGTTCGTTATTGCCTTGATTCCGTGCTCTAGTGATGTTCAATGTATTTTTAGTAATTATTTTTGATGCAATTGATCAGTAAGATACATAACCTTACGTTCTAGACGTTAAAATACGTGATAAATTATATGTGCTAATAATTATACGGTGGGGCGTATATCCTACAGCAACGAGGGTTTATAGTAGTGCCTTTTGTGGGATATATGGCCTGTAATACTTAAAGCTAAAGTTAAAATGATGTAAGTCAGGTTTTCAAATTTTTCAATTCAACGGTTATACAAATTTACATGTAATCGCTAATTGAAAATGACATTTGTTAATAGAAAGGATGGTTTAAGTTTAATTTAAAAATTGACTTACACTGAACCCTTCCTTAAAGACATAAAACCTACTAGTGGGAGTTATACGGCCGTTTGCTCTTCTTTTTTTAAACAAGTCTTACTAACCCAAAACTTTATAAATACGTATCTGAAATTATAATTATAAGTGGTAAACATATTAAATTAACCATTAGAAGAAAAAAAATTATTATGATACTTGAAATAACATCTAGGTGATTTTTTTTCTCTTAGATATGCCATATATCCCACATTTACCCTATTTTATTGCAGTCTTGGCACTAGTGCAACCTACATAAAAGTCGTTAGATAATTATAAACCATATCGCTTTATCCAAGCTTCGTGCTTACCATAATTGGTGTACACCATAATTATAGCAAAGGCCTGCCAAGTATCATCTATATTGAAAAGACCTCTAGATATTAAATTCAATCTTTTCCCAGAATTACAACATGACACAATGTTCATATAACTTCCGGAATAGTTATTAGTTTAGTTGAAAATTAATCTAAGAGCCTTTTGTATGATTTGGTCTAGCGCATCATTGATTTTATGCCATACTCCCACTACGTTTAAATATTCGGTGTTGTCGAAGTCATTTTCTTTTGTACAGAAATATAGTTTACACTGTGTATACCCTTAGGTCTAAGGATATTGATAATCTTCTCGTAATTCTTCGATGCTCCCTTCAGTGTTATTGTAAACTATTGCACCTTTGATTGCATTTTTTAATACATTAATTTAATTTAATTTATACATTCATTACTTTATTAATCTTCTTCTAATCTTCTTAGTCTTGTCATTTTTGGCTATATTGTAAAGAGATTTTCTGTAACATTTAACAATATGGTTTTTTTAATGTCTCGTCCATACAGAACTGTATCGGTCCATCACCGATGTATTTTTTACAACGAACTTTTGATGCATTTCTTGGCTCCATCTAAAGCCTTCCACTAGAATAGATGTTTCCATTCCAGTTATTTCAAAAATGCTTTTTATCTCTAATTATTTTCTTTTATCGGCAAATGTTCAAATAATGTTATGTCAAAATTTCAGCATGATACTTGATGTATACTCTGTTTTTAATAAATTGTTGTTTCTTATTGCTAAATAGCATTGGTATTTGCCACCTTAAGGTATTTAATTGCGCTTTTGCAATTGGCAGTGGCATATCCCATTTCTGGCAGGCATGACATTTATTGTAATTAGTTTAGTTATTAAAATGACGTTCCCACCGTACTCACGTATCTAACAGATTGGTTATCTTCGTATTTATAATTTTTATTCTGTTAAGGTGTAATTAGTCACCACTAGGAATGCCGCTATAAAATTTTATACATTTTAATTGTTGGAATACTTTTGATGGGAAGTTCTGTTTAATTTTGGTAATTTCGTTCTCGGAGATAACATACCTGCGCAGGAGGGAAAAGTCCCTTGGGACTTACTACCCCCAATAGTAAGTCGAATTTTTTATCAAAAATTTTAGTAGCGTCGAGCAAGGGGGATATAAAAAAATAAAAGAAAACATAGGTAGGCATAAATATAATATCGAAAAAAATAAATAAATAAATAACAAGTAAATAAACAACAAAAAAAAGATAACAAACAAAATAAAACAAAAACATAACAAAATACTCGCAATCCGGTGGCGGAGGCGGTGGTGTCGGGCCGGTGTATGCGTAGTAATTGAACTGCTAGATAGTACCGAAAAACTGCAGCGCACCAGGAATACCTGCAGCCGGCAGAGCGTCGAAGCCTGAAGTTGACGAAGGCAACGCGACGCCGCTCGGTCTAACGTTAACCACGACGGGCGCAGGCGGAGGTGAATGCGGAGGTAGAGCAGAAAGGGCGGATGCATGAAGTGAGGGAAAAATAGAAGGCGGAGGAGGTGGAGGGGCGGAAACAGTTGGGAGGGAAATGCAGGCTGTAGGAAGGGGCGGAGAAGGAGAGCCGCAGCAAACGAGGATATGCCGGACCGGCCGGCGATGCCCTCCTCCAAAATCACAGGAAGAGGGGGAGGGCGTAAGGAACCCACCGTGGAACGGTGCTTCCCCGGCTGCAGGTGTATATACGACGCCGCAGTCTTTATGTCTTTGTGTCCTGGAAAAGAGGAAAGAACAGTAGTAAAAAATAAACAAAAAAAAGAAAAAAACCTACCGGTGAAGTTGACAATCATATGCGCCGGAACGTCCGCATTGGCCAGAGCGGTGGCCAAAGAAGATCGCGCGCTGTGGTTAGTGAATCGGCGACCCACTAAACCAACAGCGGCGGTGGCGGACTTCAGCCAACCGCTCATGGCGTTCCTGCCGATGGGGACGTTCGTAAACCACGGCACGTTGGCCCCCTTACGCCAACGGTGGTGGGGATTTAAGAACACGCGGTCAGGTGCGTGGCGGGGTCGGTGTCCGGCCAATGACCGGAAGAGCGTCACGGGGCAGAATTCGGGACGCTCTTCGAACGGCTGCAGCCATTTGTCATTGGCCAAGGGAGCTGCTCCACCCTGCGCCGACTTGTGTGTAATGGGGTTGTAGATTAACCGCCCCGTCTCGCGGCCGAAATTGTCCAACTCGTACTTAAAGTACGAGAATTTCGCCGCCGAACCCTCGTTCCCACGCCAGGCCAGCTCGAAGCCGGCGATCAAAAAGAAACGCCGGTTGAGACCGTCCGGCGTGTCGACGGGGAACTGACCGTACAGGAGCTCCAGCTCCTGTATGGTGAGAGGGGCGGAACCCTGCGTCCTCTTCGTCGGGTCGCGCTGCAGCTCCCTTCGTTTGTTGTCCCGCGCCCTTATAGCGTCCACGAACTCGACGTCCTTAAAGGGGTCGCAGGACAATTTGAACTCTGAAAAAATAAAAAAACATAGGAAATACGAAAAAAAACAAGAAAAAAAGGCACTTACTTTTAAACACCAACTCCCGCACGTGGCAAGCGGTGGAGTTCCAGTGGGACTTTAACGTACCCTCCTTGTACTCCCCACCGTCCTGCTTCCGCATGTTGACCGCGTAGTCTCTGAGAATGTCCGCTATATCGGATTTTGTCGAGGAGGCGGTAATCGAGAAACCCCGCTCCGTCATGAACGCCTCGAAGGCCCTGACGCGGCTGGTACGGCCGTACTGAGTCTGCTTAGGAACAGACCGCACGGCCAGATCGTCAGTACCGGCACGCGTCATCGTGCCGAAACGGCCGGGCTTCACAACTGCAGAAGAAAGCAAAAATTAAAAAAACAATAAAAAACTTAAAAAAAATTACCTACCGGAGGTCTCCGCGGAGGACGACGAGGAAGCGCAGTCGCCGCCGCTGGTGTGCGATAGAATAACCGGAATATTGGCAAACTGGCTGATCGTAACCTCGGCGCGGCGGGGTTTTTTGGAGCGGACCTCTGCAAAGAAAGCGTAATTAGAGGGGAAACAACCATAAAAAAGTTGAAAAACATACCGGCAGCCTCGACGGCGGCCAAGATTGGGGCGAAATCTAGTGAATCGTCGAAGGGATCCCGGGCAGGGGAGGGATCTGAAAAAATATAAAAAACGATAAATAACAAAAAAACACGAAAAAAGGGCGAAAACTCACCCTCGACAACGACCTCTAGATCGGCCAAATCCAGCGAATCGTCGAACGGATCCGCTGGCAGGGAAGGATCTGAAAAAACAAAAAAATTGTTAAAAATTAAAAAAATACGAAAAAAGTAAAAAAACTCACTTTTGGTGGTAAGGGGGGGGGGTCGAGGCGACGGTGGGCGCAGCAGGGGTGGCCTCAGGCAGCGAGGGATCCGACATCAGAAAGGCTGCCACGTCAGCCTCTCTGTCGAAAAAGGAAAGGGCGGAGGGGGGGACAGGATGTGAAATGGGGGTGGAGGAAGCAAGAGGAGGGTGGCGGGAGGGGGTGGACTCGTCGTCCGAGTCCAAAAAGACCATAGGGCGACGGGAGCGGTGTAAAGGGGACACCAACAGCGGCTCTACGGAGTCGCTGATGGTGACCACAGGGGCTGCCTGAGGCAGCGCAGCGGCGCATTGCGGCGTGGGAGCCACTGCAAAAAAACACAATTGAAAAATACATTACAATTAGGAAATTATACAAAAACTCACGCAAATCGTCGACAACGCCCTGCAACGCGGCAATTTCCGCTTTGCGCTTTAATGAACGGCGGGCCATTACTAAAGAAGGTAAAAATAAACCAAATAACAAAATAAAACTGTAAAATAGAGAGAACATACCAAAAAAGCGCGAAAACACAAAAAAAATGCCGCCAAAAACCACAAACACACAAAAAGTCCACAAAACAAACCAATTTGCTCACAAAATAAATGTCAAACTAAAGGACAAACCAATAGGGCACCAAAAACCGAAAACACAAACAAAAATGCACAAAGGGCGCGGCAGAAAAACAATTTAAATAACACACCAAAAACACAACCGAATGGTAGCAAGGTGTGATAAGCTATGCTAATACAGGGCAAAGGAAGTGCGGGCGGATGTGAACGTGCCAAGGTCCAGACAAGTCGGCATTCCGATCAACGGTCGTTCTGATAAAGCACTTGGCAACAAAATATGTTATAAAAATGGATTAACGAGATTCCTCCGGAAAACAGCTAATGGATATGGTCCCAAAAAATCAAGGCAATCGGACCAAAAATGACGAAGATATGGTTCCTTTAATTTAGGGACGCGCATGAAGAGCTAAACGAGATTCCACCTGATAGAAAAAATTTCTCAAATAAATGGATTAACGAGATTCCATCTGAAAACATGAAAACGGCGTGGCGCCAAAATATCAAGGCGAACGGAGGTAAGCCGACGCAGAAAACAAGGATTTTCTTGTGACTCGCATGAATGGATTAACGAGATTCCACGCCTGGTCTCGGACACTATCACCCGGAATCTCGTTAATCCATTCATGCGCGTCACTAGAGTGGAAAAGTTCCTGAGACCCCATATATCCAAATGCATATTTTGGAGGGATGTTCTCGTAGGTAACATACCCGGCGCCGAGTAGCCGGTCTCGCGAGACTTTCCCAAGTGAGCGAAGCGAACGAAGGAAACTCAAAGAGCCGGACGCTCGGACGACGGGTGTGTTTAACGGAGAACATCACGACGCCCCCCCGGTTTGCCGGCTCGAGACTCGCGCGCATTCGAGTGACTTATCAGGAGTGTTGTTCTCGTGGGTTACCCCCTTTAGAACAAAAGCATAGGCACATCTTCTGGGTGTAAGTGCGATGATCTTTCTTTTTTGCGTCCAAGTGCTATAAGAATATCATATTCATCCTTATCGTTCATATATGCGGTGATGGTATTCGATTGGTGGAAAAGTCAAAATCCTTGAGTCGAATACGATCTCGGGTTGGTGTTCGCGCCAGTTGCCATGCGGATCTGGGGCCGGTATATATTGCGCGGTTTTATTATCGATTTTGGGGGATTTCTTCCGCTAGAACTCAAGAGCTTTGAAACTCTAGAGGTTAAGACGCTTTCTTTTGATTTTAGATACAATACATCCACTGTATAATGAAGTTTGTGACACCTGGATATCCACAATATTTCCTCTGGATATCGGATTATCTTGTCAAGACATCTAGTGGACATCCAGAAGATAGGTTTGTGTTGTCTTGGAAGTTTCGTTTGTTCGTCGGTTAGGCTAGTCAGTATTGTAGTTTAAAGGTTCAATGTGAAATTTTCACTTTTTATCGGATAAAATTGTTTTTGGACTAATATAAAATAGAATTTCTCACCTGAATTTCATCCAACTGCAATGAATATGAAATTATATAAACATTTTGAAAAATATGATGTAATATAAAATTAAGTAAAGACCAACAATTTCTTTATTTCATTTTGTAAACAAGAGTTTATTTGTACTTTCAAGCAAATTCAATTCTTTTGGCTATTGGCTCATATTGCTGCTTCGGACGGTGGGATTTGTTTCCCTTTTTCTTTTTTTCAAAATTCCTTTGTCAGGTGCTCTTTTGCGCATTTTAAGCATCGAATTGCATGTCTGCAGTTGGCACTAGCGTGACCCCATGCCTGACAACGTTGGCACGGGATTATGTGTTTGTTGTTGAAGTGGCGCTTCCAACTCACTTTGGCGTCTAACAAACAGGTTACGCTGGCGTTTATACTTGTCTCTGTTAACGAATTGCTCGTGATAATTAGCTAGCAGGTTGCGCGAGTGCCTTTAATTTTAAACACATTTTTTATCGGTATCGTATTTTCGTTTGATTTAGCTAGGCCTCAATTTCCTCGACAGTGGCGTTGGATGGCATACCTTTCAAGACGAAAGCATAAGTCCGTCGTCTTTAGGTGTGTAAGAGTGATTGGTTACGCTTTTGTTTCTAAAGTCGGACAGCAATGTGTGTTTTGTCGTTTAGTTGAACTACCACGGTATTTGTTCGATCAGTGAGCTGGAAGTCCTTGGTCACGAAATTTTTAACTTTCTTTCGAAAATCTACTGGGTTATTTACATCGCAGGAGATGACTATTGGCGGTGGCTTTACACTCTTGGTTGTTGTCCGTTGGGTGTTGACAATTTCCGGCGTATCCACCTCTTTCTTATCAATATGCTACTACAACAATAATCGAGTTTAACACTGTTTCGGTGAGGATAAATTCACGGATAGATTCCAAGCCGGAGTCCTCCGGGAGCCTTGCGTTTGTAGCGAACCTTCGGGCCTTCATGGCTTGCCTTATATCTATGCTTTGGATCAGCCGGACTTTATTCATATGAATTTCAGCCGCATGACTCCAAACGGTAGCAGCTTACGTCAGGTTAGGCCTGATGCACGATAAATATAATCTAAGTCGATTCTTAACAATAAATTTACTACGGAAATTAAAAAAAGGTTGAAGAGCGGCTAGTGCACTTCTAGACCGCTGTCGAGTGTTACTGCCAAATATTTGGAATTGCTACTCCAGGTGCGGTACATTTTGAGATTTTGAGAAGGTTTGAATGTTTTCTCTTATGCGCCGCTCGATCATTCATTCTTGTGAAGAAGGTTGCCGTACTTTTGCTAGGATTAACTCTTATTCGCCACATGCGGAACCAATCCCCTAGAATGGTCAAATCTTATGTCTTATTGCGAATATGGGTCGGCATGAGCTGCTGTACACCGCTGTGTCATCAGCATAAGGTGCCATTTCAGTTCTCGGATCGTTATGATCTCTTGGGGAAGGCATATCGTGTATGTACGTGACAAAGAGCTTGGAGAGGAGACCGATTTGCTTACGTAAACTAAGAATGGTCAAATAATCTTGGAGGCGTCTTATTGCGAATATGGGTTACCATGAGCTGCTGTACACCGCTGTGTCATCAGCATAAAGTGCCATTTCGGTTCTCTGATTGTTATGATCTCTTGGGGAGGGCATATCGTGTATGTACGTGACAAAGAGCTTGGAGAGGAGACCAATTTGCTTACGCATGGTTGTAAACTAAGACTGGTCAAATAATCTTGGAGGCATCTTATTGCGAATATGGGTTGCCATGAGCTGCTTTACACCGCTGTGTCATCAGCATAAAGTGCCATTTCGGTTCTCGGATCGTTATGATTTCTTGGGGAGGGCATATCGTGTATGTACGTGACAAAGAGCTTGGAGAGGAAACCAATTTGCCTACGCGTGGTTGTAAACTAATTGGTCGATAAGATTTTGGTTTTCTGGGGTTTTGATTTGGTTTATGAAACATAACGACATCGACCTTCCATCGTGATGGAAAATGTCCGACTCTTAAAATCGCGGTTGTGATCGCCCTTTTGGGTAGTTCCGATATCGTTCGGTTTGTGATACCGCAAGGACTCGGTGCCATTTTCTTGTTTAGTTTGCTGATAGTTATAAGAATTTCGTTATAGCTTACAGGCTTTAAGTGTTTTAGGTTTTCTATGTTCTCTTTCTTCTTCTTTTAAGTGCCATACACTATGTAGTGCATAGGCGGTCACTTGGCTCAAGCCAAGATGACGTACTAGGGAATTTAATTAATGGGGTGGTTTCTCGTTGCCTTCCCCATAGCCCACATATATATTTTGGGCTTTAGATCACAGCAGTGTATTCGACGCGACCAGGATTTGAACTGCGGTTGTCTGCTTCCCAGTCGGTTGGTGTAGGTTTTACGCCACACTGCTGGTGTTATCAAGAAAAGCATCATGCTTCAACGGTCATAAATCTGTTGTTGACCACATAAGTGATCTTAGGTGCTTTTTAAATCCGGAATTAGTTCCGAATTTAATTATCCTTTTAGATAATTGGCCTAACTCGAAAGAGAAGACTGTCAAGATTCGCGGCTATGCCCAATTTCGTCAAAATTGGCGAAGCGAAAATTAACCCTGGGGTTTCCCAGGAGAAGTCGTAAAAGTCCAACCATATGATTGGTACTCTTCACTTCCAACCTAATCCTATGTTAGGCTGGTTTGAGCCGGATTTGCGGCCGCAAGCTTACATTTCTCTGCTTGCGCTTTTGCAAACCCCTTCTTGGACCAATTCAAGATAGAGACTAAAGTCTCCTTCTCAGTTTTGGCTAGCTTGTCTTTGTCTTTGTGTGTTGCCGGACCTTGTTCTCGCGGATGTCCCTTGCCGAACAAGTTCGACAGACAGAGCATGCGAGAACTGGTCTCTGAAGAGATGAGGTTGATCATTGACATAATCAATGATGTTACCAACACTCGGGCATATGTCTGTAATGGTGGTGGTTTCGATCACTTTGACATCGGCGAGAGCACGAATATAATTTTTTTCGAATCCGTTTTATCGGTACCTTTCTTGACCACTAATGTGATCGAAAGGGATTCTTTGCTATCTTGTGAGGTAGTCGCTACCAATCTTTTAAATAAAAGGTTGATGCAAAATAGTTTCTTTTCAGAGTGGCTAATTTCCGCTTGACTTCCTCTTGATGTGCTCCGAGTTTGAGGGGTCAGTGTTAGGACTGAATTGTTTTTTCCACGCGTTTGAATTTTCGAGAAAAAGCTCCCTTCTTACTTTCGAGTGCATTTCGTTATACATTGTATAACTTGCCGTCATCCGGATGACCTGTGTTCTGGGATTGCCGTCTTGCACGTTTTGAAAAATTATTATTTTTTTAATTTAAATTAGAACAAGCTTTCCTTCACAATGGTGTGTTGTAGGTGTATAGTGTTGGCGCGTGTTCTTAAACTAAAACTACGACTACAACACAACAATGATATAACTAAAAATTAAAAACAGGTGAACGTCACAAGTAGGTACTAAATTTTTAAAAATAAATTGTTATAACCTTTCTGTTTGTGTGTTGGTCGGTTGGAATGGTTTAAAGGAGAATTCTCTTCGGCACAAAAATTTTGGATGCACTTATTTTTATATCCAACTTTGAGATCGTTTTGAAAACGCGATGGGTTGCGGAATTTCAAATAACCGCATTTGCTCTTGAAACTTTTGTAAATCCTTTTATTGCAAAGAATCAATATTTGTGTGACGAGTTTTATAAATTTTGCTTTTAATGCAACCCCACAAAAAGAAATCACGCGGTGCCAGATCAGGAGATCTGGCTGGCCTGTTTATAGCACCCCTACGACCAATCCATCGGTTTGGAAATGTTTGATGTAAAATATTTCTATTATTTACCCCAAAATGTGCCGGACAACCATCTTGCTGAATGAGAACCTCCTGGTTTTCATTAGCTATTTCTTCACCTCAGGGCCAATATTATTTATAAGCATATCCAAGTACATTTCTGCATTAATTTCCAATTATTTCAAATGGACCAATAATGCGATTATTATAAATATTATAAATTATTTACACATAATATGATCAAGAGGCATTCATATATTATTCCGCCCATATATGCGTTTTAGCGTATATATTAGATAGTGTTGAAGTATATTTTCGAATTAAACCAGGTAATTTCCGTATAAAAAATTTTTTTTCCAATTTTTACCTTTTAAATTATTAGATGAATATGAATTGACCACTGTAGCAATGCTATGAGGTTCCAATTGTTAATTTTATAATACATTAGTCCGTAGTTTGTAATTTTTATTTTGTTACTTCATAACTGTGACCTAAAATATAAAGCATTCAAATAGTGCGCTGTTTTCAGAAGGATCGATCAACGTACCTAGGTAAAAAAAAGAATAATTTTGTTTGACAAATGAAAATGATAGGAGGTGTTGGACCTCACGAGTAGATTTGGGGAAAATCCTCGGGTTTGGTGTGTCTTCAAGTATAAAAATTTATGGAAGGTTGGTACGAAAAGTTGTCACAACCTAAAAAAATCCAAGAAATTTTTTCCAATAGTATGAATTTTTTTATAAAATTTTGTTAAAATTCTTTCAGTTTCTGTTAATGCTGCTAAGATCTCATCTTCTTGTTGAATTTTATCTGGTTGACTTACATCACTGAGCTCAATAAATTGAATATCACCTATTCTTTTCCTATTATGTAGGAGAATCAGTATAAATCTGTGGTCGGCAGTTAAAAGGACATAAGTATATAGGCATTCCTATATATTTTTTCCGGGTACAATTGCATAGTTGTCATTTTTTCATTCTATTTATCATTTAATAAATTATTACATTATTGATTTAGCTAAGTCTTTTTAGCTGCTCAAATACTCAAGCTAGTTTCTGGTCATTAGGTCTGAAAGCTGTCACTATGTCTCTGGAGTTACTTGTTTGACTCAAACATTTACTAGAAAACTTGCTTCGTGCAGTATTGGATAAACCAATTTTGATACAGAACTTAGAGCGTGCACCCTCAGGGGTAGCAGCTGATTGAAATGCAGCAGCATAATAGGAGTAAATATTCTCTAGTGGAGTGAACTTCTGATCCACTTTGTGAATAACATTATCAGTTAATACATGTACCCCAAAAAAGAACAGGTGCTCAATGGAAGGTCTGCTGAGAAATTTTCTGGGAATCAGAGACACAAAGTAAGGTGACAGAATACATCTAGATAATGTATTATGGCCCTCAATCCCCATATCTGAGTAAGTGAACAAAGTCTTCCCATAATTGGAGTCAATTTATTCGCATGCCTTAGTTGGGAAACATGCTGACATTCTCGGAATAGTTACCACTTTTGGACCTAATGACGTCATTGTGGATCTTACAGTGACATCAATATTATATTTATCCTTTAACATGTTTAACAAATCAGCAAGCTTTTCTTCTGATTTCTCAATTATCTTCTTCCATACTGAACCTCTGCCAGAAAACAAGAATATCAAAAAGGTGACATCTTTCAACAGATTGGAATGAGAAGAGTAATCAAAAGTTTTAGCCACTCCAGTTTAGAAAAAAGAAATTTGTTAAATATTTTTCTTAGAAAATTAAAAATTTTAAAAATCCCTGACTGTAAAAGCACTTTACTTTAAAACAACTGCTACCTTTAAAACGGAAAAAATAATTTTGTTTCTTCTTCACTCAACTACATGAACTCTCGGACACTTAACTCGTAAAGTTAACTTATCGTCTCCCCCCTCCCCCCACTACGAAATTTAAACATTTAATTTTGAAGCCACGAGAAGCGAAGATTTGTTCCACTATTAAAATTTCTCCGTTTCCCCTGACTTCAAAGTTAATGTTTAAATTTTGTAGAGGGGGGAGGGTTAATTTTTCAAGTGAAAAAATTATTTTTCTTTCTTAAAGGGAACAGTAGTTTTAAAGTAAGATGCTTTTACAGTCAGGGATTTTTAAAATTTTATTTTATTTCACAGCCGATGTGATAATGCGAATAGTTAGCCAATGAATTTGACTCTACATAAATTTAACAAATACATAGAACGGGGGGGGGGGGGAATTGAGATGGTTTTCTGCGATAGAATTTCTTCTCGTGAGTGCAAGTTGTATTTGACCAGCCAGGAACACTCCTGATTTTTACAAACATGCTGTCAAAAAAATACGTCGCTACCTATAACCGTTCGGGTTACACAAACATATATTATATAAACAAAGATTGTACATAGTAACTTCATATACCCTGTAGTTTTGAAAAACAGTCAGGGGTAAAAAGTGTCCTTTATCACCACCCAAAATATGTAATGTGTATCCGGGGACACCCTGTATATTTTTTATAAAATTGTTGGCAACCCAGAGTTATAGAGTAGATAGTAGACCAGTAGACAGGCAGAATGAATAGATAAAGAAATTAATAAACAAAATCTCAATAGGGCTAAGGTAGTCAGGTAGTATTTAGAATCAATAACGAGCAATTTAAATATTAAATTCAAATAAAACATTCACGGTTTTACCCGCGACACTGGCACTGGTCACATTAGATTTGTACTGGTAATTAAAAACATAAAATTATGATGAGATCAGTTTTATGAACAGGTATACAACAGTTGCAGAGACACCCTGTATATGATTTATTTTGTAAATTAAGTACAACGTAATTTGCTACTTTCTTGCTAATTTTAAAGTTGACAATAATAATTCTGGATACGATTTCGAACCATTTTTTATACCCAACGAAATATTAAATATTTTTAGATTATAGTTCATTTCATAATTTTCTAACTACGCCCCTGACTAGACCAGTTATCACTTGACGGTTGTCGGTAATGTAGTCATTCTCAGTAGGTAAATGTAAATTAACTACATATAAACGTGACAATCGGTTTTTGGTAATGTTCCTATCAGTGAATTAAAATAAACTACATAATTAAGGAAACGAAAAAATTAACGCTGTGCTACCATAACAACAAAAATGAAGAAGTGGAAATGGAACCAACGCCAAAGATCAAAAGTGAAATTAACATCAGTGGGTAAGTACTTTTTTTTATAAAATTTCTATTTATATAATTTTGTAACGTTTAACTAGAAAATGTCTACGTTAAGGAAGGTTTAACAAATTTTTATTCTCAATAGCGCAAATTTTTATATTTTAAAATTTTCTAAACATGTGCAAAGTCGTATCAGTTTTCAGATAATGGCGGGGATTTTAAATTATATTATGAAAATTTTTGGGAAGAAATATAAACTTCTTTCTCATTTAATTTATACCTTTAAATTTTCGTTTTCTTAATTTCTTCAGTAGTTTTGATTTGGCGATTGAAATTTTAATTTCAATGTAAAAGATAAATAGTACTTTTTGGAACCTTTTTTGACACATAAAAATCGCTTTTATAAAAAAACTTATTAAAGATTTTTTGTTGGAAATTTCGTTCTCTTCATTTTTGTTTCTATACATTATTCTATTTTGTCGCGTGGCATGATTTGCAAATTTGGCTTTTTGGTGGTCACATCTTCAAATCCTTCAATCGAATCGGTTTTGCTATTAAAATACAAAGATGGGTCCACACTCATTTCGTCAAATATCTCTGAGCAACAACGATTCAGCTCGGGCAATTTTTCAACGGAATTTCTTAACAATTGCAAAATTGTATGGTTAATGCCAGTTTTAAAATTTAGTTAGCATAATAAATTTAACAAAGCGGTCCTGCAAGGCAATACAAATATCTTTGTTTCATCAACGGCAAAGCCTACACTTTATCATCCAAAGTGTATCTGCGACGACGATTACTTATTTTTTTGCATTTTTAATTGACTAATTAAAAATTTCGCAGTTATACCACTTCCTGGCTTTTGGTGAAAGGTTAGACCCTCAACTAATGTTCACTTGTCCTAGAAGACTAGGCTCTGCAAAATAAGAAATAAATTCATTTTCAAATAGTACAATTATTATAAAATTTACTTTTTAATGGTACTGGTTTCTCATCATGACTTTGAATAATACTATTATCAGGGCCGGGTACAGGATTATCAATATTATCAAAAGACGAACCAGCAGTTACTTTAGTATTTTCAGTAAAAGTTTCTATACAAATAAATATAAGTATCTAAAAACAGTGTAGGAACTGCACCAAATTTCAAATTACTTTTGTTTTTGGCATAAATTTGTTGTCATCACTAAAATGAATATAGCAAACTACATAATTTATTATTTGATTACATATTTTTTCATTCCCAACCTTAATCCCAACTAATTTTCTTAGATGCAAATATAATTCCCAAATCATATTTTCTAAATCTCTTAATACATTGTTAAATTTACGTAAGTTTAAGTAAAATAACATTTCAGATGCCGATAGTCTTAACTATCGATTATTTTGAACAACAAGTTCAAAATATACCTGTTCAACATTGTTATCATCAGCACTAATCTCAATGCCGATTTCTCTTAAATACTGCAATTCATCTAGGATAATTATTTGAAATGTTGCTTGATTGTCAAATATTATAATTATTAGTTGAAACTAGTTTTCTCGAATAATTTCCAGTTTTCATCGTCATTTTTACTTTCCATTTGAAGGTTTTTCAATGTTTTTTAAATGGTAGTACCGAACACTAAATACGTACACCTAACACAGCACCTAATCGCACACCGAAAAAATTAAACCGCACCGAATCGAAAATTTTATAAATAATTTAAAACATAAGGCCTACGCGGCAAGGGAACTATGGACTTCATATAAAGTGTCGTTGATTTTCACGAAACACTGGATTTTCTAATTTGCCAATAAGAATAATCACCGGTTGCTTCGATTCTCCTTGTTCGGCTTTTCGAGCCTCGCCCATCTCTAATGCCATAGTAAGATCTTTTTTCTGCAAAAAGAAACCAAATGTTAGGACAAAACTTTTTTTTAAATTGTAATACCTACCTATCTCGTAAATTACATTACAATGCTTCATGAGTCAGGAATGAATCCTCCGTTTCTATTTTAGAAAATTTCCTAATACCCATCCTTCTTTTCTTATGCCTTAGTGTACATGGAAAGAGTAATGGCAAAATAAGCAATACAAGATTTTTTTCTTGCGGAAAATTGCGGAATTATTCATAAATTGGAATATTGTCCCGATATCTTTCCAACCCGGCGCTAGATGTTTTCCCCAATAGTCTTCGACTTTGATCCCTGGTTGTTTATTGTAAACTAGCCAGTTTGAATATCTTTTCGTTACTTGATCTGCTTCAACAGCACTACGAACAAGACAACAACCAAAAACACAACAACAAAACGCCAACATGGGAGATGCTTTTGCAGAATTCGCAGAAGTCTGCGAAGAAATTAATGAAATGTTAGAGAGCCCTAAAGGACTACAATACGAAAACAGATCGTTTCACAGCCACATTGAAGTTCTTCTCGACCATCAATTCGTATGGATTTAAGCTCAAGTTCAATTTATGGAACTCTAGCAGGTTAAGCAACAAAATTTTTGAACTTAAAAACTATTTACTTAAAAATAACATTGATATTATGCTAATTACCGAGACGAAATTTACCGACAACAGATCCCTCAAGATCTAGGGATACTCCATCCACCAACAAGACAGAGGAGGCCACTATGAACAATACGACCGCGACCACGATCGATCTGAATAAATAGTTTTTAAGTTCACAAATTTTGTTGCGTTCCATAAATTGATCTTGAGCTTAACAACCATACGAGTTGATGGTCGAGAAAAACTTCAATGTGGCTGTGATCGTATTGTAGTCATTTTGGGCTCTTAACATTTCGTTAATATCCATTTGTTAGTTAAATTCTTCGCAAGCTTGTGCGAATTCTGCAAAAGCATCTCCCATGTTGGCGTTTAGTTGTTGTGTTTCTGGTTATCTTGTTCGTGGTGGTTGGAATACAGGTACAGTTTCAGGTATCGTGTCTTGAGGTCTAACCAATCTAGCTCTTGGAGCTCGTAAGGGGGGGGAAACATGTGCTACTATTGGTTGCGTTAGCGTAGTAGAGCTTGTCCTGTTCCAGGGGGAGGTTGTCAGGAGGGGAGCCAGTGTGTATCCCATTGTTGCTTGGTACGACAGCTGAAAACCTTTAGTTGCAAAATTACTCACCTTTGCTCTGAAACTTGTCTGGTTGTTAACATCGCAGACAATGATGATTGGCGAAGGCTTGAAAGTTTTTCTTCATCGGGATCGTTTCCTTCCGTCTCGATGTTGTTATCGGAGCTTTCAAGATTTTGAGTCTCCTTTGCCTTTGCTAGGGCTGCAAATTTGTTTCGGAGTAATACTGGTATCGGAACCGGCTTCAAGCGAGGTTTTCGGACCTAAGGCTCTGCAACCTTTTCAGTTTCGTCATTCCCATGGGAATGCTTCCGCTTCCTCTTCGTTAAACAGCTCCATCCATTATCAGTATTGTTAACCTCGTTTTCCATCATTTTCACAAAAATTTCAAATTTAAACTCACTGTTACTACCATCTTACAAATTTAATCACTTTAGCTCTTGAACACGTCTGCACTCTACGGCTGCTCGGTTGAGAACGGATTTAAGTTGTACTGACAAGTTCACAACATTTTTTTTCTAAGTTTTGTTTTATTTCATAAGAAGATTCTCCCGATTTTTTGCGCAATATATATAATCTTTCAAACTTCGGAATGCAGTTTTTGGGAAAAAAAGCAGTATTTTGCATATCAAAAATACTTTTGGAGCTTCTAGTAAGTTTGCTCTGTGTAATTTGAATGATTCTTTCGACACTTTTATTTCGCACATATTTCAAAACTACATCAAACTCTTTGTCCAACTTCTTCACGGTTTTACCTTCTAAGTAAAAGTAACTGATCACTTTTTGCATTGATTCGAAGTGCAAGTGCACCGCACTTTCTTCTATAACAAGATGCCCACTTCTTTAAATTGCTACTACTATAACAGTTCTGAAAGTTCTTTCCAAACCTCTCTGTATCTATATGACACCGCATATGATCGATCATGTGCATTCTTAATGCTTAATTCGCAATTATGTTTTTAAGAATTTTATAGACTTCCGACCGCTTATTCTTATCGAATATCTTATTTAAATTGCTTTGTCAAGCCCGATCGACATGCCAAGAACAAAACAGGCTGTGTAAAGCAGTACCCATAACAGAAACCCATGCGTTATTGAAAGTTTCATCAAGGTCGGACATAAACGTTTTTGCATAGATACACCCAGAGTTGGGGAAGTTCGTACAAAAAGTACTTAAGTACAAGTACTTGCTCTTCAAAATGTACTGGCGTACAAATTTGGTCAAATACATCTAAAAGACCTTTAAAGTACATTTTATAATTACTTTTGCAAATACTTTTTGCATCAATTTTAAATTTAGTTATCTATCTAAACTGACTATAAAAAAGATTAGTGTGCAACAAATTCCATCTAGTAATACCAGGTTTGCTCAAAGTACTAGGCAGTCTGATAAGTCCCTGAATAATGATACACGGAAACACTTTTTTGGCGAAATTCGGTTTTATTTCTCAACATACTCTCTTTGTAGGTCGATACAACGAGTTCGACGATTTTCTGACTTTTTTATATCGTTCAAATAGTAGTCGATTGGAAGTAGCTCAAAAAGATTTCGTGCAATTTTGCATGTCAAACTAACGATGACTGAGCAGGCGCATGTGAGCTAACGCGGCACCCAACACGCGCAGAACTTCTTCATGCTCATAAATGCATATATGATTTTGCCCACACGTTCCATAGACATGCCTACAACCTTAGCTAGCTCCCTTAATTTTGCTTTGGGATTATTCAACATCATATCATGGATTTTTTCGATTTTTTCTGAACGTTTTCCAGAACGTTCAGCATCATCGGTGCTCGTAAGTCCAAAACGAAAATAGTAAACCACTTATGAATCGTTCCAATCGACGGTGAAGAGTCCGGGTAATACTTATCCAGTTTAGCTTTGGTCTCGATTATCGTTTTCCTGAGAAAATAATTGAGTTTAATCAAAACTCACTTTTTTCCATATTATAAAATACTCATTGGTTGGTCGCTTCTCAGTGCTGTAACTTGCAAATGGGTAATCTTCAATGGCTATAATTTTAAGACGCGTCATTTGAAGGACGAATCTTGTAAAAAATGGTTTACATTAGTGCATACCAACAGCATTTCTTAGAATTTTCAGGGACTTATCAGACTGCCAGGTATGTCCAAAGGTAGCTTGAATAATTTCTGCTAAATTTGGAATACCTGCTGTTTTCCACAACTGGTTGCATTTATGATGAGGATGGGTATGTCTCGTACGAAGTATTTAAGATAGAATTGTCTCTGGCTTTCTTGCAGTCAAATATAATAATTAGATAGAAGGTATGGCAAGCACATCGTTTTTGTTTTGGAAGATAAATTTCGTCTTCCCTAGAAACAGAAATAAATGCGGTTTCTGAAATGACGCCATCTTTGCAATTGCTGTACAATGTTTTTATAATCTTCTACTAACCAGTGACAAGTTATACGTATAAAATTTCTTGTTTTTGTTGACTAAATGCCAGCTGTGGTGCATAAATATTTGCGTTTATCAATTTTTGAGCTCAAATAATCAATATAATTGGTTCTACATCATCTGGTGTTTTGATCGCCGTTTTTCCAAAACGACTAATTCTTGCAAAGCTAGAAATTGTCTATCTCTTTCCATCCTGCTTTCGTTGTGATGTTGAATCATTAAATCCAGAAAACGATCAAAATGAACGGAATGTTAAACCAATTCGAAGAATTGATTCGATTTAAAAGGGAAAAACGAAGGCGTGCTTCCACTAGCAGCTAAGGTTCATAAAGTGATCGTGACAAAAAAATTTTAATATAAAATCATGTAGTGCAAATATTATTTATTAATAAATTAAATTTGTAAAATCCCCAATTATTAATATTTTAATTAATTAATTGTTAATCTTGCTGCTATGGCATTCCTTTTAGCTTCCGCCTTTCTGTGGCCTTCTCGATTACTTTCTTGTCCAATATGGGGTCCTAAGTGAGATTCTACAGTAGTTACAGTATTGTTATTTTTCAATTTGCCATTCATCGTTGCATAAATAACAAAAATTGTGCAGAACACAGGCAGAAGTTATTATTTCGATGCCCTTCGAAATTATTCGTATTAATTTATGTAGTGAAGTCTTGCCCATCTTCCTTTAAACAACTTAAATACATTGCCGATTACTACTCGATCAGAGCTTAAACAAAAATTGTGATACTTTTCTAGTTGGGTCATGTTGATAGTCCTGCGATACGGTTTCATGAGCCATGTCACCTATTATGTGACAATCGTCATTTGGGAAATATTTTGTTTTTCCAAATTGCTTGATGTGCTTCACTAGCAGTGAGTTAGAAGAGACTCTAGAATCATTAGCTGAACCTGGAAATCCAACAAACACATAAGATAAAGTCGGGCCAAATAATCTTAGTGCGATTTCTACCTTTGTTGACTTACTCGATGTCACCCAGTTATAAGAGAACTGGGTTATGGTCCGAGTCAAGTTCATTTAAAGAGGTGAGTGTGCACGAACTGAAGGTTCTTAAAAACAATTAGATCTATAACAACATGATCGTGCTCGGTAGAGCTCGGTAGAGTGGAAGTGAGTGTACTCCACCGGTGCGTCAATTTGAAAATTAAGCTTGTCCGATATTGCTAGTACGGCGCGACCTCCTGTGTTTGTTTTGCGACTATTCCAAGCAGGGTGTTTGGCGATCAGGTCCCCATCGAGGATGGTCTGAATGTCAACTCCTCCTAGCAAATCCACCATGTCCGACTCCAGGTGAGGCTCATGCGGCGACTTGTAAACCGAAGTTAACTGAAGCCATCCATTACTATCCGTGTGGATTTTAATGGATGTCGCTTGTATCAAATTAAAAGTTAAGAATTCTTAGGGGCAACTTACAAATATTGTCAATGAATTAATCACAAAAAATCACTACATACTTCACTCTTTTCAAATTGATTTTTGAAGGATACACTTAGATAAATTAAAAAAAGCTTACCAGCATCTTTCACACAGCATTCTTTTCGATGGGGTCTTAAAACAATTGCAGATCGGCATGACATCAGTGCGGACCAATCACATTTCAAGCATGGCGGGTGCGGTGACGTATCATTGGAATGCTAAAAAAATTAATTGTTAATAAAAATAAAGTAATTAACATAAATTATTATTATTAGTATTATAAAAACTAGTATTAATAAATTATAAATTATTTATAAAGAAAATAAATGACCTATTACAATTTGTTGCTAAAAGAAAGATTTTTCGTTTGTTTACAACATATTATTGAAAACATGCCATTTAAAGTATTTGTTTTATCATTAATTTATTTTTTCGTCTAATAATATTATCAGCCAACTTTTTCGCGATGTCTGGAGTGTTCTCAGAAAGTAATACTGGTTTCGGGGGGGGGGGGACAATATCGAGGAGCGATGAGGTCTCCGCTGCCTCCGATGTGTCGTCGGTATTGATGTGCCTGACTATTTTGCAGGCCTTGCGGCGCGGCATCGTAGTCCTGTCCCCCCCTTTGGTATCAAACTCTTGCGCTAGTTCGCTTTGGCCCGATGACCACTCTTTTGAGTGGGGCCGTGTCCATAAAAGCTTCGTCGCTCGATTCCGGCAGTGATGGCTAATTTAACTCATAATTTGGGTAAAAATCCTTTTTAGCGGCTGAGTCCGCCACTGACCTTGATGGCTCTTTCTTTCATCATCTGGGATGGTGGCAATGCTCGGCTGTCCGGCTATGAAGAGTTCGATCTCCTCAATCTTCGAAACGTTCCATTTTTTGGTACTCTAGGGAGTCCGTTCGGGGCTCTTAAACCGAATACCCCAAAAGGTTTGTGCAGATCACGTCACTAACCATTTCTTTATCACCAACCATTAAACAATCAATTAATTCACTGACAATGATGAAAATAATATTCTTTTCACCGACGTGAAGTTGCCGTGAAATTTTCACTAATGCGAAAAAATTTATAAATAATCAATTTCACCAAGAAAAAACACGACTGCACTCAACGGTGGTTCAAGGTCATCTCATTGTAGCTACTTTTATAAAAATGTTAAATTTATTACTAAATATTTTCCAATTTTCACTTAAATTTCCTGATAGACTCAAATTTCTTGGTTTGTTGTAACATTCCATTTTTATTTGTTGTTGGTTGGCGCTGGTGGTCCCGCCCTATGCCAGGGACTGGTGGCCGATCTGAATCGTGGGGCGTACTCCATTTGTTGCGGTGCTCTCATTTACCTGTTTTCTTCGAGCTGGTTGATTTTTCGAATATATACGGGGCATGTCATGCTGTTGGCGGGGTGGTTACCGTAGCAGTTAGCACATGTTGCTGCTTCGGTATTTGAGAGTGTACATTCTTTTGTCAGATGGTCGTTGGCGCATTTCAGACACCGAACTGGATGTCTGCAATTTGCAGTGGCGTGGCCCCATTCTTGACAGCGGTGGCATTGTATAATATGCTTATTGTTGAAGTGGCGCTCCCACCTCACTCTGGCGTCCAACAAACAAGTTACGTTGGCATTTATATGGTTTTCTGTAATTAAATTGCTAGTAACAACCAGGAAACAGGTTGCGCGAGTGCCCTTCATTTTGTAAATATTTTTGACGGGAAGTTTGGCTTCCTTTAGTTCGTTTTTAATTTCGTCCACGGTGGCGTCGGGTGGCATACCCTTCAGGACGAATGCGTGAGTTCGCTCGTCTTTGGGTGTAAATGTGTGATGATTTACACTTTTGCTTTTCAAGTTGTCCAGCAACGCGCTGTACTCACTTCTGTCATTCACATGGACAACCACCGTGTTTGCACGATAAGTTATTTGAAAGCCTTTGGTCGCATGACTTTACTTTTTGTCGGAACTCCGCTTGGTTATTCACGTCGCAGGAGATGACGATTGGCGGTGGCTTTGCGTTTTTGATTGTTGCAGGTGTGGGTTGTCTGATGATAGATTCTGGCGGATCTTCCTCATGTGTGTCCATTATTAGTTCTGTGTTTTGGGTGTCTTTTGCCTTTGCGAGTGCGGCATATTTATTTGCAATTAAAACGGGCGTGGGAATGGGATTCAAACGAGCTCGGCGTACTTTCTTTATCGACGGTGAAATGTCGATAGTGCTATCGTTGTCGGCAGGTGCGCTGCGCCGCTTTGTGTGGGAGAGGCACCACCACGCGTTATCGTTATCGTTTATGATAGCGTCCGGCATATCGTAAACAAGTTTACTCACTGTGCACTTTTATATATACAATTTTTGGATTATATCGTTAATAAAAACGTTTATATTCACAAAATTTAAAAAACTAACTTAATTATTAAAAACTTAACTAACGTCTTTATCGTATGATTATTGAAACTACCTAACACTAAAATGTTCAAAAGTTTAAAATTTAATCGCACACCGGTCGGCAATTTACACTTTTTACACATGCGCTCTCAATATACACGTTTGTTCGCTAGGACAGCTCGCTCGCGAATGGGACGAGAACGGGTATTCTCAATGTGGTATGGTCGTAGGTTAGGATCGGTCGTAGTACGGTTTTGTATAACGTACGCTTGTTTTCGAAACTCTTTGCCCCCCCTTCATCAGAGAGTATATCTTTCGATTGACTGCGTACCCCAGTTGTCGTCTTTGTTTTAGGTGTGTGTCGAAGTTTAGTCTACTATCCATTGTCACTCCCAAATATTTTACGCTGGATTGTGGTGTAATTGTCTGCCCGTCTACTTTCAATTTCTGAAAGACCCTATGATTGGTGCGCTTTCTGGCGAAGACTATTGTCTCCGTCTTACCGGCGTTCAATCGGATCTTCCATTTGTCGAAGTAGCGTTTGATCGTGTCCAAGTGTATTTGTATTTGTTTTGTGGCGACTTGTGCGCTGAATGAGTGGGCGTAAACCGCTGTGTCATCAGCATAAAGTGCCACTTGTGTTTTTGAAAATGTCGGTATGTCCTTGATGTATAAATTGAATAGTTTCGGTGCTAGCACGGAGCCCTGGGGTGCTGCAATTTGTATGTTTTTAGTGTCGGAAATCGTGTCGTTGACCTTAACCGCGATCGATCTGCCAGTTAAATAAGAGTGAGTAAGTTTAGTAATGTGTTTGCTAAACCCGTAGTTTAGCATTTTGTATATTAGACCATCGGTCCAGGTTTTGTCGAAGGCTTTTTCTATGTCTAGTAGGGCCATAGCTGTCACTTTGTCATTATTCAATTGTTCAATCACATCATTAACAATTCGGGTCACCTGCAGGGTCGTATTAAGGCCGGCAGTGAATCCGAAATGATAAGGATTCGTGATTTTCAATTTAATTTGTTCGTCGCTTAGTCTATTCAATATAATTTTTTCTGTAAGTTTGGCCATTGTATTCAGTAGTGTGATTGGTCGGTAGCTTAAGGGTATCGTTGGATCTTTGTTGGCTTTGTGGATGGGAATTGTAAGCCCCTGTTTCCAGGGGGCTTAAAGATTTAGGATTAGGATTATTTCGGAGAGGTTTGTAATTAGTTTTTTGTAGTCTTTTGTCGTAATGTTATATGATTGATTTGAAAAGTTGTGTACTTCGCGTTTAATTTGTGTTTGTTCTGGTGTATCGGTGTCGTCGAGTGTGTGTATTTTTTGAAATGTGCTTGCCAGAAGCTCCGCCTTTTGAGCGTCGGTCATGGCTGTGTGCGTGTTATCTTACCGTCCAACCCAAACAGCATATCTAGATCGCGATTTGTAAAATGATTAGTAGGCTTCTTGTAAGCTGTGATTAATGTAATGTTACCTTGAAGTTTGATCCCCAGGACTTCCATGCTGTTACCTTGTGTTATGTGTATGCGTTTGTGGGGTATGTCGTTTCGTATTATGGCTGCTACGCATCCAGCTGCGTGACCCCCCCTGTCTTGTCGATGGACGGAGTATCCCTGGACCTTGAGGTTTCTGTTTTCGTTCAATTTTGTTTCTGTAATTAGGCAGATGTCAATTTTATTTTTAATTAGATGATTTTTGAGTTCGAAAATTTTGTTACTTATCCCGTTAGTGTTCCATTGATTTACTTTTAACCTACAACCCATAAGAATTGATGGTTCCAAAGAATTGGAGGGTAGCTGTAAAGCGATCCGTTTTTGAACTACAATTTTTTAGAATATTTATTATAATCTTTTAGTGCTCGAAGCATTTCTTCTATATTCGTTTGTTGGTTGATTTCTTCGCAAACATTTGCAAAGTCGCTGAAGGCGTCGCCAAGAGATGGGTGACAGTCGCGTTCAGGGTTGTTGTCGTTACGGCGTTGTTTGTTATGATGAGGAATGCGGCCGATTTCATTCCGTTCATCTTGTATATGTTTTTGGTGTTGGTTTGCTTTTCGCTGAGTTCGCTTTTGATTTCAGCGATCGGCGTGTCATTTGTTAGTCCCTTGAGCACGAAGGCGTGCGTTTTCTCATCCTTCGGGGTGTATGTATGGTGCAAGTATTTGCGGTTTTGTAGTTCCGCTAAAAACATAGAATATTCGTCTTTATCGGTCATATGTACCGCCACTGTGTTTGTACGGTAGCTAAGATAAAAGCCGCTTTTTGCATAGTAGCGGGCGAGTTCACGAATGTCGTTATTATTGTTACCGTTTGTGTCGATTACAATAGGTGGTGGCTT
Organism: Cantharis nigra; assembly: GCA_958510845.1. Taxonomy (NCBI): domain Eukaryota; kingdom Metazoa; phylum Arthropoda; class Insecta; order Coleoptera; family Cantharidae; genus Cantharis; species Cantharis nigra. The sequence goes on from OY294029.1 coordinate 34,809,246, forward strand.
TATTTTCTTTACCGTTGTTGCGGTTAGGTTTTGTGGTTCGGGATCTTTAGAAGTTTCAGGTAATTCTGTTTCCATTGTACCCTCGCTTTCCAGGTTTTGGGTATCTACCTGTTTAGCTAGGGGTGCAAATTTGTTTGCAATTGCTGTTCTTACTGGGGTAGGGATGGGATTATATCGCCTTTTGATTATCTTATTAATTCGCCCATGGCCGAAGGTGAATAATTGTTCCATATCTGTTGTAACTGCTGCACGCTTTAATTGTGTATTAGTATTTGCGGTTGCCGGTGTATTGTCTATTTTATCGGATTCATCACTTTCTTTTGGTTTCGGAAGGCACTGCCAAAGTTTCTCAATGTCACTGACACTATTGTTTTCGTTTGTATTACCGTCACTCATTATACACTATGATTAGATTGGGACTAAAACTAATTACGTCTATTTCGTATCACTTATAACTAAATTTAATAACAGAATGTTTATGTAAAACTGAAATTTTAGTTCCACCACGTGGTTCACTAAACTTAGGAGAATTGTCATGCGGTTTCACAGGTAGATACGTCTAGTCAAGTCAAGCATATTATACCACTCTCTTTACAAATTTACAAATTCAAATAAAATTCGGCGATGGATGCAAATTTAAAAAAATTATAGTATTGTGTGTTTCAGTTATAACGTAATAACCTATTATATTATATTATGACAAAGTGAATGGAGGACATGATGCAATTTATTGCAACTACAATTTACAACCTATAATAATTTTTGTAAGCTTAAACAATAACAACTATTGAAATGTCGCACGCACTTCGCGCGGCGGGGGAAGGGGGGGGGTTGAAAAACAAAAACCGCGTCCAAACGTTTTCCTCCAATTTTTTAATTTGGCGAGAACAACAAAAAATTGGGCAACGGCACGCGGTGGTCCCAAGCGGTCACCCATCCAATTACTAACCGCGCCCAACATTGCTTGACTTCCGTGATCGGACGAGAACGATTGATTTTGATTTTAAAAGTTTTTATTTATTAATCGATACAATTGACTGATGGTTCGCAAAGCACGAGTGCCGTTTGAACATACATTTTATTTTTCTTACATGGTTTGGAGCTCCTCGTGATAACACATCGTCGGCTGAGTATTGGACTGTTACATGTCCTAAAAAGGTAATTACGAGAAAACTGCAAGTAAAGTTTCAAACGCATTTTATTTTAAAATGTGGTTGATTATAATAGTACCTACAAAATTTATTATTTGGGGTTTCAACTGTTAAGGTGAACTCACCTGGTAACTTAAATTTGCCGACCTCTAGCTCAGCGGATCTTAATATCGGGCGTGGTCTACTCTTGGAAGTCAACACAATCAAACACAAATAATTAAATAATAATTTAATTTCTCCCTTGGTTATGTAAATGAGCAAGCTCATTAATGATACAATAAAGTTTATAACATTCACCTAACCTATCATCGACACAACAATAATGGCTGACCACAATGCCAAATTTATCATAACTAAAATTACTGAAGATTCCTTCAATGCAAACTGATTCAAACAGTCGTAAAAAATAATCTATCCCCATTAGTAAATGCGGCGATAATCCAAAATTTATTGTAAACAAACATCTCAATAAAATTACGTCGATATAATCCAAATCTTATTGTAAACACAAACAACAATAATGACTATGTCGTATTAGCCAAACAAGTGTGCAAGCACACCAAGACTGTACCAATTAAACAATAATCGTACCTTGTTACAATTTAGTTTCATTGTAGTTGCAGAAATCCAGATACAAGATTCGTTGAAGGACAGGTCGGCCTCGTACGTGCGTAGCTCCAATCTGAATTGAAAAATACCCAAAATCCAAATATATTACGCCAACAGCAAAATAATACTCGTTGTTTGTTCCATTGAATTGAGAGATTTAGCATTAATCGAAAGTTCGTCACAAACTACAAAATCACAACAAATCGGCATAATTTGTTGGTAAACCACGTTTAAAACTTCATAATTTCACAGGTTCGCAACAACCGTAACAGAACCAGTAAACATCAATAATTCTTGCACTAGAATACAATATCAAAAATTGCATCGTTCCAGAACTAAATCTTTCTATTTGTTTGGCTCAACATTTAAGCAGAAAACCGGCAACATTGTGGTCGTGTCGCCACATTCCATGCGCAAATTGCAACGCCGTAACCTTTCCCGCGTTTACTAAAGTCGAGAATCGCTTGGCTCGCGTCACCAACCAACGAAATATCTACCCATTCTTTAAAATTCATTCTCGAAACGCATTATTAACGGTAATCGCGAACACAGAATTTTCACGAGGAAAACGTAACTATTCTACATAATTTAACCCAAACTAAAATTTACAGCTAAAAATTAGCCCATCATCAAAAATGACTTCCGACTACAATGCTAGTTGGTCGTCAAGTCAAACCAAACGTGGCTCGCTTGTCGAACGTTGTGCGGTGCGCAGTCGATTGCGCGGTCATCGTATACGTAAAACCAACACAACATATGAATAAATAGTATTAGTTATTATTTTTTTATTTACTGCATATCTTAAAATAATCAATTGTTTAAAATGGACATGGAACAAATGAAATGAATTTTTTTATAATTTTTATATTAAGTTGTACCATGTCCAAAATAATAGATAATATTATATTAAAGTAATTTAAAAAACTATTTATTAAAATAAACAATCTAAGAATTATAAACATACTAAACAATCTAAGAAGACAAATAACTATTTTAGAACAGATTTTTCATAAAATTGCTTATCTACCAAAGGCATATATTTCAACATGGATGACAAGTCTTTTTTCTTTTCCTTGGAAAGTAGAGGTATATCTTTAATTGGTTTAGGGTCAAAAGTGACATTAACATTTAGCCTTGTTTTGGTTTTCAACTGCACTTCACAAAATTCTTCAGAATAGTTCAATTTATAGTAAATGTTAGAAGGTGAATTAAACTTAAATATTAAATGTTTTAGTTTTGTATAAGGCACTAAATTGTAATTCATTGTTTTCCGTCGATAGTCGAAAAACTGGTTTATTTTAAGTTGAATAATAATTAATTTACTATTTTTTCCGCTCACTGCATTTAAACAACGAAGTAATGAAACAGGGCTAAAAATTTCAGTGTATTTTAAATGTCTTTCAATAAAACTATGCACAGCATCAACCCCGTACGTTTCCATGACCTGGTTTAGAAAATTTTTGTTCGGTGCTTTCAATTTGGGAATTTTTTGATAAAAAGTGTGCTAATGCAGAGGACATCACACTATTCCTATTTTGTGGAACACAAGAATCAGAATAGACCACTGATTGCAGTTTATTATAAATAGAACTAATTAGTATGCATAATTTATTAAAATATTACTTACCTGGAAATGAGTATTGCAATGTAATAAGTCCTTGCTCACCTGATTATTCCTAGTAATGCGATAGGTTGTGGACTTGGAACATAACAATACTAATTTAAAATATATTTTAGGACTTAGTACAAAACGAATTCTCTATTATCTGACAAACAAAGTGAAATTTTTGTACAGGATCCAGTGGAGATGGTACATATCAATGTGACATACAAGTAAATGCATTAATCTGAAAAAATCTAAAAATGGACATGTAACAGTCCGACGACATATCTCCAGATAAAGTTAAGGGAATCAATAAGATTTTACAAAAATTAGTTTTCTTTTGCTTAATTTTTGTGGTGTCGTATTTACTATTAGTTTAACATAATGTATTGTTGGAAAATTAAAGTGAAAAAACCAACTTGTAAGAATTAGGCTATTTACAATTTATATACAATGGAAGCAGAATTAATATTTACAAAATGACATAACAATAACAATGACTTTAACAAATTACATTTAACAAAATAATTATATAACAGAAGATTTAACAATATAACAATGAGAGAAATATTTTCGTATAGGCGATTCAAGATAAGCGATACGCCACCAACGGTCGCCGGTTGAACTAATTTGAGAGACATTGTTTATTTTGTGTAATGCGAGTGCAAGGTTAGTTTTTCTGTTGGTCCTTTTGACTAGAACACTAGTATACATAAATTCAGAGAAGACCAAGCAAAAAGAGCCTCCAGTATACAGAGGCAAAACTCTGAAAACAAAATTTTTGTACAAACACCTAAATGTTTATGTTGCCGGGCGAGGTTCTATTCGCATTGCAAATCTCAATTGACTGTCAAGTTCATCACTGGCGTTTCACCTGGAGGCAAAATCGCATTTATTAATAAGCCATATAGATATCGAGCTTCGGATAAGGTCATTTTTGAAAATAGTGGAGTTATTACAAAATTGACTCGAGGAGAAGATGCGATAATGATGATAAAGGATTTTTTCTAATTCTATTGAAAATGACTCCTTTTTGAATGTCAATGAAAATAAAAAATAGAAAATAATTTAGACATGCAACCGTTTAAATAAAGATATATTTTATTATTTAATTTGGAAAGTTTTTATCACACAATTTTTGAATCATGTTTTCCTTAAAATTTTTTCTTAATGATTACAAATAGCATTTGTTTTGCAAATTCATGGTTATAATCTACTTCGATAGTAACAAAACTTCTATCGAATGATCCATACAATACAAAATAAGTTTTGCATAAATTTAAAAGGGCCATTTTCATTTGGATCTTCTCATAATGTTTACATCTTTTTAATGTCCACGTATTATTGTCTTGAATCTCTGGTAAATTGTATTTTGTACAACATTTTGTAAAATGTATATTCATACATGCATTTTATTTCTAACAATGCTGTTGGTTTTCCATTTTCCATTATTATCCCATCGGGGAAATATGCCAACATTTGACATTTCGATTTCATCCTCTTCCTCGTCGATATCTACTTTTCTTTGGAAACAAGACATTTTACCTATAGAAACTGCCTTTACTTATCCGAAGTGATCCCTTTTTGTGTCGATGTGTGAAATTTCTTCCAATTTGTTTATAGTATACTTAACCTAAAAAAATTTTTATTAAAATACATTAATTTGCATTAACTACATACTCAATCAAAACCATACCTAGCATATTTAAGTTATATGTAATATCTAATGCAGATATTATATGCTTACATTTTCCATTTCATAACCTTGTTGTATAGAAGAAAACTTGTGGTAACCTAGAAATACAAAATAATTTTCTTTTATATGTTATTATAACTAGAAAAAGAGATTCTACCAACCTCAAAGGTGTTTAATTAGTTTAAGATTATACGACGATTTTAACATAAACACTTAAAAACTATTACTTCCACAAAATCACAAAAACTTTAATCAAAACATCTATGTATTCGCTTTAAAACAACGTAAACAAAACAAACCATGTCTCTCAAATTAGTTACGATTCCTGCCGCACTGGCGCTGAGATCTTAAATTCGTTCGCCTATTAAGGATCGCCTTACGGCTACCTGTTAAAAGTTAACGGTTTTCACTCGCGTCACCTCAATGTCCAAGCTTACTCCGTCCAGTGGCGTAGCATTTAGGTATTTCTTAGGTGTCGTTGTTTGGTTGCAGGGTGGGATTGAGGAATATTGGAAGGGATTGGAATGGACGTTTATATTTGTGTACAGTATTGTCTCGTGTCATGTTTGTGGTTATAGTACTTTTGTGTGTCTGTATGGTGTAGAATTTCTCCGATAACCGAGTTACGTGGTCTCTGAGAAATTCTACTTGTGCGTCTTCGTGTAGTGTCGTGAGTCTCGTGTAACGATCTGCTCCGGTGACAAGTCGGAGGCAGCGGTTCTGAAATACTTGCAGGGGTCTAAGACGAGTCTTAGACACCCCCGCCCATACGGGACAAGCGTACGTTAGGATCGGTCGTAACACGGTTTTGTATAACGTACGTTTGTTTTCGGAACTCATTTGCCTCCCCCCCCCCCTCATCAGGGGGTAGATCTTACGGTTAACTGCGTAGCCTAATTGTCGCCTCTGTTTCAAGTGTGTGTCAAAATTTAATCGTGTGTCCATTGTAACTCCCAGGTATTTTACGCTTGGTTGTGGTGTAATTGTCTGTCCGTCTACTTTGAGTTTCTGAAAGACCCTATGATTGGTGCGCTTTCTGGCGAAGACTATTGTCTCCGTCTTACCGGCGTTCAATCGAATCTTCCATTTGTCAAAGTAGCGTTTAATCATGTCTATGTGTATTTGTGTTTGTTTTGTGGCTACCTGTGCGCTGAATGAGTACGCATAAACCGCCGTGTCATCAGCATACAGGGCCACTTGTGTTTTTGAAAATGTCGGTATGTCGTTTATGTAAATGTTAAATAGCTTGGGTGCCAGCACGGAACCCTGGGGAACTCCAATTTGTATATGTTTAGTTGTCTAAATTGTGTCGTTGACCTTAACCGCGATCGATCTGTCGCTTAGATACGAATGAATTAATTTAGTAATGTGTTTGCTAAACCCGTAGTTTAGCATTTTGTGTATTAGACCATCGGTCCAGGTTTTGTCGAAAGCTTTTTCGATGTCTAGTAGTGCCATGACGGTGACTTTGTCGTTGTTAAACTGTTCGATCATGTCATTAACGATTCGGGTCACCTGCAGAGTCGTATTAAGACCTGGCGTGAATCCGAATTGATAAGGGTTCGTGATTTTAAGTTTTGTTTGTTCGTCATTAAGTCTAGTCAGTATAATTTTTTCGGTTAATTTTGCCATTGTGTTTAGTCGGTAGTTGATGGGTAACGTTGGATCTTTATTAGGTTTGTGGATGGGAATGGTGAGTCCTTGCTTCCAGGCCTTTGGAAAGTATTGTAGTTTTAAGATAGCATTAACAATGTAACTTAATTGTACAATAGCTTTCCGTGACAAATTTTTGAGAATTTTGTTCTCAATCTTGTCCGGCCCTGGAGCTTTGTTAGGTAGGAGTTTAAGGATTTGGATTATTTCGGAAGGGTTTGTCATTAGTCTTTTGTATTCTTTTGTATTTATGTCAAATGATTGATTTGAAAAGTTGTGTATGTTTTGTTTAATTAGTGTTTGTTCAGGTGTATCTGTATTATCTAAAGTATGTATTGTTTGAAATGTGTTTGCCAGGAGCTCTGCCTTTTCGGCGTCGGTCATGGCAGTGTGCGTGTTGTCTTGCAGGGCCGGGATTAATTTTGTTAATTTCCAAAGTGTATTGTCTGAAGGACGCAGGGAAGACAGAAGGTCTTCCCATGTTTTGTTTTTGTGTTGTGTTATTTTGTGTTGCGCTTGTCTGTTCAAATCAATCATAATGTCTTTGTAGTGTAAGTCGGCTGTGAGTTGCCAGAGCTTACGATTCTTATTCCGTTCCTTGATCAACAACTGGGTGTCTTCGGGGAAGACGTCCCTGTTGTTTTTCGAAGTGAACGTTTTAGAATTTTCGGCTTTGTTTATGTTAAGTGTAAGTAGGTCAATTTCGTGATCTAAAATGTGTGTGTCTGTAATGTTGTTGTTAATTACTATTAGATCGTCAAGCCTTCGACGGAATCTGGACCAGTCCGTGTCTTTATTTCGAATTATTTCGCGAGATGTCGTTAAGAAAAAATTGTACAATGTTGTGATCTGACGTTAAATTGTGTTTGACGGTTGGTGTAGAAATGTTTGTTAAGTTTTTGTTTAGTAAAAGATCGATCGTGGTTGTGGTCATGTTATTCATTGGAAGATGTGTGTGAGTGTGTAAAATTTGAATGTGTTTGTGTAGGCAAAAATTTAAAAGTGTGTTACCGTTTGGGTTGGAGTGGTGGCAGTTCCAGTGACCGTGTTTGACGTTAAAATCGCCGGCGACAAGAACTTTACCGTCCAAACCAAACAGCATTTCTAAATCGCGATTTGAAAATTGATTTGTTGGTTTATTGTAATCGGTGACGAGTGTTATGTTACCTTGGAGTTTGATCCCTAGGACTTCCATGCTGTTACCTTGCGTTATGTGTATGCGTCTGTGTGGTATGTCGTTTCGTATTATGGCTGCTACGCCTCCTGCTCCATGACCCCCCCCCCTGTCTTGGCAATGAACGGAGTATCCTTGGACCTTGAGGTTTCTGTTTTCGGTCAATTTTGTTTCTGTAATTAGGCATTTTTAAATAAATGATTTTTAAGTTCGAAAATTTTGTTACTTATCCCGTTAGCGATCCATAAATTCACTTTGAATCTGCAACCCATAGGAGTTGATGTTTCCAAAGAATTGTAGAGTAGACGTAAAGCGTTCCGTTTTCGAAGTGCAGCTCTTTAGAATATTGTTGTAGTCTTTGATGGCCCTCAGCATTTCTGCTATATTTGTCTGTTGGTTGATCTCCTCGCAGGCTTGTGCTAGATCGTTGAAGGCGTCGGCGATGTTGGTTGCTGATTTGCTGGTGGTACAGATAGTGCTTCCTGGGTGTGCGGAGCGGTGGGAAGGCTCTATTCGAGTTGATCTCGGCGGGCCGTTGTGGTGTTGGCATTTGATTGGTGGGTCTTTGCCAGGCTGAAGTAGTTTGCGTATTGTGGGGGGGGGGCCCTAGGTTGTCTGCTTTGGTCCACTTGTTGCAGTTTGCGTTGGTAAACCGCACAGATAATGTTGTTAGCTGTGTGTTTACCTAGACAGTTTGCGCAGGTCGGTTCGGCTGTTGGGGTAAGGGTGCACTCTTTTGTGAGGTGGTTTAGTGCACATTTGAGGCACCTGGTCGCTCGTCTACAGGTAGCTGTGGCATGACCCCATTCTTGGCATCTGTGGCACTGAATGATGGTCTTGTTGTTATAGTGCCTCTCCCACCGCACTCTGGCGTCCAGCAGTATGGGAACTGTCGTTCTCAGCTGCGTTTCTGTAACCGCATTATTGGTGAGTACCAAGAATGCCGCCGTTTTCGTACCGTTCATTTTATATACGTTTTTTATTGTTACCTTTTTGTTTGTCAGTTCTTCTTTGATTTCGTTTATTGTTGCGTCTTCGGTTAGGCCCTTATGGACGAACGCGTGCGTTCTATCGTCTTTTTGCGTATAGGTATGATGTTCGAAGTTTCTATGCTTGATTTGCGCCAAAAAGAGTTCATACTCATCTTTATCCGCAATATGTGCCGCCACTGTGTTTGTGCGGTACGATAAGTAAAAACCGCTTTTAGCGTAGCAATTCTCTAATGTCGCTATTGTTAATATTGCGGGTGTCAATAATAATAGGTGGCGGCTTAGTTTTATTTAGGGTTGGCGTAGGTAGGTTTGCGGTATTCGACTTGTCGGTAGGTACACCGGTTTCCATGAATTCTTCGCTTTCCAAATTTTGCGTATCTACCTGTTCGGCGAGCGGGGCAAATTTGTTGCTGAGTGTGGTTACCACTGGGGCAGGTATCGGATTATAGTGTCTCGCCCTCTTGCTTGACCTGCCAGTATGAACAAATTGTTCAATTTCTGTCATTAAAGCGGTGCGTTTTAATTGCGTTGCGGTTGGAGGCGAGTTATCGGATGCATTTGCGTTATTGGTTGGTTGCTTAGTTGGTTTTTTTAAACACTGCCACAATATGTCTTCGCCACTTTGCACCGTATTAGCGTTTGTCGCGTCATCACACATTTTCACAACCACTACTTAATAAATTAAAAACAGACGTCAATATCGTTTCACTTCACAGTTCACTATAATAATTTGAAAGAATAAAATAAAAGTTTTAGTTGTCATCGACCACGTGGTTCACAGTAGATAAGTATTCACTAAGCTCTCACTAACACGTCTTACCTCTACGGCTGCACGGTTGAGAGTCTGATCGGACGAGAACGATTGATTTGATTTAAAAACTTTTTATTAATTCTTCGTTACAATTTTTGTCGGGTCAACAGTGTAGCAGTACTAGTTGATCCTACATTTTAATTATATTACAATCAGAAGCTCCTCGTGGTAACACATATCTTCACTTATATTTTATACATAAATCAAAAATGGTTTTTACAGTAATTAATAATCTTTAGTATTGTGCAATAATTTCGGATTATGAAGAATAGTTTCGTAATAAGTTGTTGGAAAAATATTTAAAAAACCAACTTAAAGTAATATGGGTGCTATTTACAAATATATACACTAGGGTTAAGTTTAACAATGGAAACGGTGGCAAACAAACAATAATAATATCAATAAGGATAACGATAACAGTGTAGACAATGATTACATATAACATTAACAGGTATAACAAAGCAACAATATAACAATGAAGAAATGTTTTCGTAATGCGGTTTAGCTTTACAGCTACCTATTTAAGGAATGTTAACGGTTTTCACACGCGTCACCTCAATGTACGGGTATACTCCTTCCAGTGGCGTAGTAGTTCACTATAGTTAAGTATCGTTGTTGGGATGTGGGGAAGGAATCGTGAAAGCTGGTAGGGTTTGGAATGGCCGTTTGTATTTGCGTATTGTGTTGTTTCTGGTCATGTTTGTTGTTAGTGTAGTTTTATGTATCTGTGTGGAGTAGAATTTTTTGGATAACCGAATGACGTGGTCTCTGAGAAATTCTACTTGTGCGTGTTCGTGTAATGTTGTAAGTCTAGTGTAGCGATCAGCTCCCGTGACGAGTCGGAGGCAGCGGTTTTGAAATACTTGCAGAGGTCTAAGACGCGTCTTAGACACTCCCGCCCATACGGGACAAGCGTAGGTTAGGATCGGTCGTAGTACGGTTTTGTATAGCGTACGCTTGTTTTCGAAACTCATTTGCCCCCCCTTCATCAGAGAGTATATCTTTCGATTGACTGCGTACCCCAGTTGTCGTCTTTGTTTTAGGTGTGTGTCGAAGTTTAGTCTACTATCCATTGTCACTCCCAAATATTTTACGCTGGATTGTGGTGTAATTGTCTGCCCGTCTACTTTCAATTTCTGAAAGACCCTATGATTGGTGCGCTTTCTGGCGAAGACTATTGTCTCCGTCTTACCGGCGTTCAATCGGATCTTCCATTTGTCGAAGTAGCGTTTGATCGTGTCCAAGTGTATTTGTTTTGTGGCGACTTGTGCGCTGAATGAGTGGGCGTAAACCGCTGTGTCATCAGCATAAAGTGCCACTTGTGTTTTTGAAAATGTCGGTATGTCCTTGATGTATAAATTGAATAGTTTCGGTGCTAGCACGGAGCCCTGGGGTGCTGCAATTTGTATGTTTTTAGTGTCGGAAATCGTGTCGTTGACCTTAACCGCGATCGATCTGCCAGTTAAATAAGAGTGAGTAAGTTTAGTAATGTGTTTGCTAAACCCGTAGTTTAGCATTTTGTATATTAGACCATCGGTCCAGGTTTTGTCGAAGGCTTTTTCTATGTCTAGTAGGGCCATAGCTGTCACTTTGTCATTATTCAATTGTTCAATCACATCATTAACAATTCGGGTCACCTGCAGGGTCGTATTAAGGCCGGCAGTGAATCCGAATTGATAAGGATTCGTGATTTTCAATTTAATTTGTTCGTCGCTTAGTCTATTCAATATAATTTTTTCTGTAAGTTTGGCCATTGTATTCAGTAGTGTGATTGGTCGGTAGCTTAAGGGTATCGTTGGATCTTTGTTGGCTTTGTGGATGGGAATTGTAACCCCCTGTTTCCAGGCCGTTGGAAAGTATTGTAACTTAAAGATTGCATTAATAATGTAGCTTAGTTGTACAATAGCTTTCCGTGACAAATTTTTGAGAATTTTATTCTCAATTTTGTCCGGCCCTGGGGCTTTATTGTTAGGTAGGGATTTGAGGATTAGGATTATTTCGGAGGGGTTTGTAATTAGTTTTTTGTAGTCTTTTGTCGTAATGTTATATGATTGATTTGAAAAGTTGTGTACTTCGCGTTTAATTTGTGTTTGTTCTTGTGTATCGGTGTCGTCGAGTGTGTGTATTTTTTTAAATGTGCTTGCCAGGAGCTCCGCTTTTTGAGCGTCGGTCATGGCTGTGTGCGAGTTGTCTTGCAGGGCCGGGATCGGCTCGTACGTTTTGCGTAATAATTTTGTTATTTTCCAAAGTGTGTTGTCTGAAGGACGCAGAGAGGACAGAAGGTCTTCCCATGTTTTGTTTTTGTGTAGTGATATTTTGTGTTGTGCTTGTCTGTTCAGATCAATCATTATGTCTTTGTACTGTAGGTTGGCTGTTTGCTGCCATAGCTTACGATTCCAATTCCGTTGCTTGATCAACAACTGGATTTCTGCGGGGAAGACGTCCCTGTTGTTTTTCGGAGTTAACGTTATGGAATTTTCGGCTTTGGCTTTGTTAATGTTTTTTGTAAGTAGGTCAATTTGGTTGTCTAAGGTTTGTGTGTCAGTTATGTTATTGTTAATTATTATTAAGTCGTCAAGCCTTCGGCGGAATCTGGACCAGTCCGTGTCTTTGTAACTAGTAATTTTTCTGAAGGAATTATTTCGCGGGATGTCGTTGATAAAAAATTGAACAATATTGTGATCTGACGTTAGTTTGTGTTTGTGGTTGGAGTAGATATGTTTGTTAAGTTTTTATTTAACAGAAGATCGATCGTGGTTGCGGTCATGTTGTTCATCGGGTGATGTGTATGTGTATTTGTATGTATTATTTCAATGTGTTTTTGTAGGCAAAAGTTTAAAAGTGTGTTACCGTTTGGGTTGGATTGGTGACAGTTCCAGTAGCCGTGTTTGGCGTTAAAGTGCGCCAGTTCGCGCAGGTGGGGGTGCTGTTTTCCGGTAGTGAGCACATTTTTATTAGGTGATTTGCCGCGCACTTTAGCATCTTATTGCTCTTTTGCAGTTTGCTGTAGCGTGTCCCCATTCTTGACACCTGTGGCATTGGATAATTACTTTGTTATTAAAGTGCCTTTCCCATCTAATTCTAGCGTCCAAAAGATGGGTGACAGTCGCCTTCAGGGTTGTTGTCGTTACGGCGTTGTTTATTATGATGAAGAATGCGGCCGATTTCATTCCGTTCATCTTGTATATGTTTTTGGTGTTGATTTGCTTTTCGCTGAGTTCGCTTTTGATTTCAGCGATTTGTTAGTCCCTTGAGCACGAAGGCGTGCGTTTTCTCATCCGTCGGGGTGTATGTATGGTGCAAGTATTTGCGGTTTTGTAGTTCCGCTAAAAACATAGAATATTCGTCTTTATCGGTCGAAATATTTGCTTACAACTTGGAAGCAAAATCGTATAACGTAAACTACACTTTAGGCTACATGAAGGGAAGGAGGGGTTCTAAAGTGACCAAAATGGAACCACGTGGTTTATGGATGACCCCTAAATGGTATTACTTTGATATCACTTTTTCAATTATATAAAAAGTGTTTGCGTTAATAAATAAAAAATATGTAATGGGGGGAGATTAAAGCCCCTAAACCGCCCCTTTGCGCACGGATGAAAACTGGATGTTTAAATTATAAACGGATTTTCTCTTTTTCATTTTCAATTTCTAGAATGGCCATTCTAGATTCTAGAATGAATCAGCAATGATATTCTTGATGTAAGAACGTCATTCTAAAACAGATTATCGTTTTAAAAATTAAGCTTAAATTTATAAAGTAGGGTATAGAATAAGAATGCCGTTCTTGATTTAACTCCTACATGTTAAAAATAAGAAGTTCGTTCTTTGAATCAAGAACTTTTCAACATTCTTAATTTAATGCTCGGGTTCTTGATTCACTTCTTGAGCAAATTTTTTTGAGTGTATTATACCTATATTATATTATGACAAAGTGAATGGAGGACATAATGCAATTTATTGCAACTACAATTTACAACCTATAATAATTTTTGTAAGCTTAAACAATAACAACTATTGAAATATCGCACGCACTTCGCGTTGCGGGGGGGGGGGTTGAAAAACAAAAACCGCGTCCAATCGTTTTCCTCCAATTTTTTAATTTGTCAAGAAAAACAAAAAATTGGGCAACGGCACGCGGTGTTCCCAAGCGGTCACCCATCCAAGTACTAACCGCGCCCAACATTGCTTGACTTCCGTGATCGGACGAGAACGTTTTTAGTTTTAGTTTAAAATATTTATTAATAAATTAATCGTTACAAAAACATTTGCTAGTCCAATGAGCAATTACATAAGTGCCAATTGGCCAAACATTATAATTTTCTTACAAACTAGGAGCCCCTCGTGGTAACACATATCTCCAGATTTCTTTTTGGTTTACCGGATTAGTATAACAATAATTCGTCGTGTTCTTGTTGTCAAACCAACTTGATATAATTCGAGATTTGAATCAACAAGGATATAAACAATAACAGCAATAACAATAACATAACATAATAAAAACGTAATAGAAATAGATAATGAAAAACTTTACAATTGAGTGGGTTAATTAAGGAAATAATTAATCCTTACGTTGTCGTAAATATATTTTTGGAACGCTAACGGTTTTCACTCGCGTTCTACTCAAGTATACTTCGTCCAGTGGCGTAGCAGCTATTGGTAATGTCAGGTGTCGTCGATTGGGTGTGTGGGTTGGGTATGGGTTTGAAATTTTGGGAGGGTTTGATGTGGGAGTTTGTATTTTCGTAGGATGTTATTATTAGGGATATTTTTTGTGAGTTCGCTTTTGCTCGTCTGATGGGTGTAGAAATTTTCAGACAGTCTTGTAATGTGGCTTCCGAGGAATTCCACTTGGGCATCGTCATGAATGGAGGTTAGTCTCGTGTATCTATCTGCCCCCGTGACGAGGCGTAGGCAGCGGTTCTGAAAAACCTGCAGGGGTCTCAGACGTGTTTTAGATACACCCGCCTATGCAGGACAAGCGTACGTTAGCACCGGTCTTAGTACGGTTTTGTATAACGTACGTTTGTTTTCAGAACTCATCTGCCCACCTTTCAATAGGGGGTAAATCTTTCGCTGTGCTCCATAGGCCAACTGCCGCCTTATTTTAAGATGGCTGTCAAAGTTTAGCCTGGAGTCCATCGTGACTCCCAGGTATTTGACGTTGGGTTGGGGAATAATGGGTTGTCCGTCTAGTATGAGATTTTGGAATACTCGGTGGTTTGTACGTTTTCTAGCGAATACAATCGTTTCGGTCTTACCAGAGTTCAATTTAATTTTCCATTTTTGGAAGTATCGCTTGATGATGTCAAGATGGATTTGGGTTTGTTTGGTGGCGACCTGTGCCCTGAACGAGTGTGCGTATATCGCAGTATCGTCAGCGTACAGTGCCATTTTTGTTTTCTCGAAGGATGGTATGTTATTTATATACAATATAAAGAGCTTTGGCGCTAGTATGGAGCCTCGCGGTACTCCTACGTCGATACTTTTGGTGTCGGATAATGTGGCATTTACTTTTACCGTAATCTTTCTTCCTGTGAGATAGGAGAAGATTAATTTGATTATGTGATTCCTGAATTTGTATTTAATCATTTTATATATAAGACCGTCGGTCCAGGTTCTGTCGAAGGCTTTCTCGATGTCTAACAAAGTCATGACGGTGACTTTGTCATTGTTGAATTGGTGTGTAATGTCGTTTACAATTCGGGTCACTTGCAGGGCTGTATTAAGGCCCGCAGTGAACCCGAATTGATAGGGGTTGTTAATGTTTAGTCGTGTTAGTTCTTGTGTTAGTCGGAGTAGAATTATTTTTTCTGTGAGTTTGGATAAGGTGTTAAGTAGGGTAATGGGTCTGTCGCTAAGAGGACTGGTAGGGTTTTTGTTGGGTTTATGGATAGGGATGGTGAGGCCATGCTTCCATGCCGTCGGGAAGTATTGAAGGATTAGGATTGCGTTTATAATGTAGTTGAGCTGGACTACTGCTTTCCTGGACAGGTTTTTGAGAACCTTGTTCTCAATTTTGTCCGGTCCAGAAGCTTTTTTGTTAGGGAGGGATTTTAGGATTATTGTAATTTCGTTGGGATTTGTTAGTAGTGTTTTGTGTCGTGTAGGGATTTCGTATGATCGATTTGAAAAGTCAAGCACAGTTTGTTTAATCTCCCTTTGTTCCGGGGTGTCAAAGTCGTCGAGGGTGTGTATTTTTTGGAAAGTGCTGGCCAAGAGTTCCGCCTTTTGGGCATCCGTCATGGCCGCTTCTGAGGAGTCCTGAAGGGTGGGGATGGGTTCGAAAGGTTTGCGTAGTAATTTAGTTATTTTCCATAATGAGTTGTCTGAAGGACGCAGGGAAGACAGAAGGTCTTCCCATGATTTGTTTTTATGCCGCGTAATTTCAAACTGTACTTGTCTATTCAGACCGATCATTACGTCTTTGTATCGTGTGTCTGCGGTTTGTTGCCAGAGCTTCCGATTCCGGTTCCTTTCTCCGATCAAGAACTGGATGTCTTCAGGGAAGACGTCCCTGTTATTTTTCGGAGTAAAGGTCCGTGAATTTTCCACTTTGGCTTGTGTAATGTGTTTTGTTAGTAAGTGTATTTCGTTGTCTATTCGCTATGTGCATTGCTCCAGCTGCCCTCTGGTGGCTCAATAGAGTAAATAAATTCGGACTGCTGCCATATAAAAATACACTAATACCGCACAATTTTTTACTTTTAATATATTTTTGATGTTCGTTCAGTATATGTGCTGATGTAATATACATCTGTAATAACTGAGGTAACATATTGTGCAAAAAATGGGTGAGTACGCTATGGGAAATTTGAATATTTTAGCTTTGTGTAACTTTTGTTGTAACACTTCTTTTCTCTTTTTTGAAAAAAATTCACCAATAAATCGGATTATTATTCAAAATAAATCTCAAAATAATCCGATAAATAATCTACCAACTGAAAAATATTATTATATAAATAAAATGGGTAGGTATATTACTTAAATTAAAATAAAAGCGAAACATAATGGATATTATAATAAGAACTGGGTTCGAAAAAATTAATCACGATATATTATTTCAGCCAGAAACTGAACCCAAAGGCAAGAAATTAGTCGGGTCTGGACATGTACACAATGTGGAAGAATTCAGAAAAGATGGGATAAGCTATTTAATCAAGGCTGAAATCACACGACAAACAGCTGTAACATCTCAGTATTACAATACTAAGCTGCATATTAATACCGTTCGCCAAATTGTAAGCGTTTCCTGCACTTGTGTTTACAACAGGAGTGGGAAATGTAAGCACGTAGCAAGCTTAATCTATTTTATAAACCACGAAGAAAGTTTATCTAAAACCAATTTTGAGCAACAATGGGGAAAGCCTACTCCACGTCAGTTTGCCAAAGAAAAGTATTCCAAAGGAAGAAATTTTTGCGAAATGTATGTGCCTAAGAACCGTATTGAGCAGCCGCAGCCGCCAATAGATTTATCTGAACTGACTAGTCAATCAGCTCTACGAATAATTCTGGTTGAGATGCAAAAGGATCCAGATAAACGTGTTATAAAAAATCTCATGGATTCGATGCTAACGGAAGTAGAGAGCATGGTGTTACGAAAAGAATGTGAAGAATGCCAAAAAATGATATTCTTCGATTATGTTGCGATACGTTCGAGCAGTCAGGATGTTTAAAATGGTTTCAAGCTCGGAGACTGCGAATTTCAGCAAGTAAGAACGTTCATAGTATCAAAACTAGAATACGAAAGACTATAAAAGCTTTAGTTAATGAAATGCTTTACCCTAAAAAAATTAATTTGGCTTCATTAGCATACGGACGTACTCACGAAGCAGATGCTCTTAAGGAATATGAAAGATTATTCAATGTAAAGGTACACAGAGTCGGCGTAATTGTGAGTCTCAATCAGGCGTGGTTGTGTGCTAGTCTCGACGGCGTAGTAGTAGAAAATGATGGTGTTCGTAGAATAGTCGAATTTAAATGTCCTAGTTCGTGCGCAAAAATACCAGTTGTTGACTTGCAATTAAAAAAGTGCAATGTAAGTTATTTGCAATTCAAAAATGACGCGGTGGTATTAAAAGAAAGTGTAATGTATTACACCCAGTGCCAAACTCATATGTATGTGTCAGGTACAAGTTCGTGTGATTTGTTCATTTATTCACCTGTTAAAAATGGAAGTCATTGTATTACAATCCACCGCAATGAAAATTTCCTGAAAATGGTAATTACTAAGTGCGAGAAATTTTATTTTGAAGAGTACTTACCAGTATTGCGTGAAACTATTGTGAAAGAAAATAGTCCATAATAGTTAAAGGTATTTTTGTCTTAGATAGGTAATAATAAGAAAAGTGAATGATTCTGAGATATAAATTTTAATAACATTCATAAAACATACAAATTAGGTACTTGTAATATTGTTTTCATTTAATCGAAAGAAAATGTTTCCAAACAATTCTAATTTTCATTATTTTTATATTCAGAAATGATTGGTGGCTGTAAATTAACCAATACGCAGCATATGTGTAGAATATCATCGATGCTTTTAAATAGATACTCTGGTATCTTTGACAAAATTGGATATGTCCGCAATCGTTGCATAATTCTTTCTACGTGGATCCGAACTTTTGCAATATTGTAGGTTTCCTCGGTTTCCTCCTTGGTAAATTCTACTTTATTTTCTAAAAAAGGTGGCATAACAAGCAACACTTTTTTACCAGCTCGATTAATACTACTGCGAATATCCGGAAATCCCTTATCTGCTAATACAATGTCTCCATCTTCAAGCAAATCTAGTAATCCAGATTCAATGGTTATCTGTGAGTCACTTTTTCTTCCTCCTGCTACTTTTGATTTAAAGGAAATTAATCCGGATGGCGTGATTCCTATCAAAATTTTAGCAGTAAAACCTTTTTTGTAGTGAGAGTAAGTGAAAACTCTATTTTCTACACTAGCTGGTACTTCGATTCTAAATTCCGTGCAATCTATTATAACACGTGTGTTCTTATAATCCGTATAAAAACATTCGGGCATTGTTGCTTGTATAATATCTTTATCTGGCCAAAATACAAGGTTAGCTGTAGCAATGGTAAGTTCTTCTAAAGTTGCAAAAAAAATTCTTGAGACTGTTGTTCTGTGAATTGAAAATAATACACTGATTGCAGAAAAAGTTAAGGCTGTTTTAAATTTCATCAAAAATATTAATAATCTATTTTCTTTTGAAATTTTTTTACTTTCCAAATCTGATGTACTTATTTTCTTCAATAAAAATTTAAAGTTTTCAAAAGTTATTCCGGCAAGATCTAAAAGTTGCTCGTTATTTTTAATACTGGGAAATCCGTTGAAGCATATTCCCACCGAATGTTCCTTGTATTCGAAGTCAGGTCCTACAGATTGATCAACAAAATCTTTTCGAACAGTATTACATCCAATTTCTTTAAATTTTTTTTGATTTATAATTTTGGTAACTTTTCCAACTTCTATTTCAGTCTGACATTCGGCATCATGAAAGTTGCTATTCTTGTCAATATATCTATTACAGATGAAAGTTTCTCTCAATTTTACATCATTTAAATAAAAATTTACTGGGATTCCCTGATCCATATACGACTTTCCATTATTAACTGGATGTACATCACAATCATCATTAATATCATACAGCTGTTCTTCCGATGTATCGATCTTGCTCTTGGCTGTAGTTATTGCTCCTCCAAAGTTTCTCCGTTTCATATAACGATTATGCCTAAAACAATACAATTTCTTTATTTACAATATCAATTACTTTGATGAACGGTATGAACATTAATTTGAAGCAACATTCATCCGTGTATTAAAAATTATGATCATTGTACCTGGTTAGAGCTGCTTCTCCAATTTCTATTTTACTTTCTGTTTCACAGCTTGGAAAAAATATTGTCGGCACATAACTGGGACTAATTTCTTCTTCTGATTTTTTGTTTCCGATAAAATGGGCACTGCATATTTTATCGTGCTTTTTAGGAAACCAATTCACGCCACCAGGACTAAAAAATTACAATTTAAAGAACATTCTCATGTCGAACTATTTTGATTGTTTTAACGAATACAGGTTATGTTACACACTTTAAATTGTAATTTATTGTAAAATTACAATTCAAAGAACATTTGCATATCGAACTGTTTTAGTATGTTACTCACTTTAAATTATAATTTATTGTAAAATTACTATTTAAAGAACATTCACATATCAAACTGTTTTGTTTGTTTATGTTTTGACGTATACAGGTTATGTTACTCACTTTACTTTTTGAACTGCAGCAATCCATTTACTTCTTTGTTGCTGTTTGTGATTTGCTATTGGGAATGCATAAAACTTACAAACACTATTTTTACCATTATTATTGCAATTAACAACACAGCACGTTGAGTGACCACCCATTTTAATGATACGTATATGTCTTAAGCCGCGTTCAGATAAAGATTCTATTCTAGATTTATAACACTGCATGTCAGTCATTCTTTATTATACACTAATGAACAAAATCAGCAGATTACCAACATACTACAAACTAATTTTTAAAAACCATAAATTCAAGAAAGCTTCTACCTAAACAAGAATCTTTATCTGAACGCTGCTTTAAATAACGTAAAGCAAATTTTAAAAAGTCCACATTAACTTCTGTTACCGGCCACTCCGAGCGCTTCCATAGATTTGCGTATCCCCTCTTAACCCACGCACATAGCGAATAGTGTCTGTGTCGGTGATGTTGTTGTTTATTGTGATTAATTCGTCTAGCCTTCGACGGAATCTGGACCAATCGGTGTTCTTGAAGCTGGTGATAGGTTTGTTGGAGTTATTTTTCGGAATGTCTTTTATGAAGAATTCGACAATGTTATGGTCGGACATGAGTTTACACTTGACGGTTGGGGGAGTTATGTTGGATAAATTTTTGTTTAGGATTTAGGTCTATGGTGGTTGGTGTCATATTATTCATCGGGTGATGAGTGTGGCCGGTTGTGTGTAGGATTTGGACGTGTTTGTGTAGGCAGTAATTCAAAAGTGTGTTGCCGTTCGGATTGGATTGGTGGCAATTCCAGCGTGGATGTTTGGCGTTGAAATCGCCAGCCAGTAAGACCTTGCCGTCCAATCCGAACAGCGTGTCAAAGTCGTGGTGTGAAAATTGGTTTGATGGTTTGTTATAAAGCGTGACCAAAGTGATGTTGTTCTGGAGTTTTATCCCCAGAACTTCCATACTATTATTACCTGCTGTTAAGGGTATGCGTCGGTGGGGAATGTCGTTTCGTATGATTGCTGCTACGCCGCCTGCTCCGTGGCCGCCCTTATCCTGGCGGTGGACGGAGTATCCCTGAACCTTGAGTGTTCTATTGTCGGTTAATTTAGTTTCTGTAATGAGCATAATATCAATATGTTTTTTAAATAAATAATTTTTAAGTTCGAAGAGTTTGTTACTTAACCCGTTAACGTTCCATAAATTTATTTTGAGCTTAACACCCGTATGAGTTGATTGTCGAAAAGAATTTCAAGGTTGCCGTGAAACGGTCCGTTTTCGTATTGCAATTTTTCAGAAGGTTGTTGTAATCTTTTGGTGCTCGTAACATCTCGTTTATGTCGGTTTGTTGATTTATCTCTTCACAGACTTGCGCAAATTCCGTGAAGGCGTCTCGCATATTAGCGTTGCGTGGTGGTTGTGGTGTTGGCTGGGGGTGATGTATTGGTATGGTTTCTTGTGGTCTAACCAATCGTGTTCTTGGTGTTCTTAGGGGGGGGAACATAGTGGCATTGTTGAGCGGTGTTGGTATTGGTGTTGGAGTAGGCCTTGTGATTGGTTGAGGCATTGGTGTTGGTCGCGACCTCTGCCAGGCCGACGTTGGGGCGAGGGGGGCAGGAACGTATCTTGTTGCGTAGGTGGTTTGTGGGTTACTTTTCATGCGTCTATTTTCTTCTAGCTGGTTGATTTTTCGTAGGTAAACGACACATGTCACGCTGTTTGCCGGATGGCTCCCTCTGCAGTTTGCGCAGGTTGGTGGTTCCGTTATCGGTCGCTTGCATTCTTTTGTAAGGTGTTCTTCGGCGCACTTCAGACATCTAATTGAACGCCTGCAATTCGCTGTTGCATGCCCCCATTCTTGGCAGCGGTGGCACTGTATAATAATCTTATTGTTATAATGCCGTTCCCATCTGACCCTGGCATCTAATAGTGTCGTTACTGTAGCGTTGATCGTTTTCTCGGTGATGGAACTGTTCGTTATTACGAGGAATGCCGTAGCTTGCATTCCATTCATCTTAAAAATGTTTTTTGTCGTAATCTTCTTGGAGTTCAGCTCCGTTTTTATTTCTTCTTTTGTAGCGTCATTTGGCAGACCTTTTAGAACGAACGCGTGAGTTTTTTCGTCTCTTGCCGTGTAGGTGTGAAATTCGATCGCATTCGTTTTCAAATCGGCTAAGAGTAAGTCGTATTCGTCCTTGTCGTTTAGGTATACTGCCACCGTTGTGGCTCGGTATGATAGTTGGAACCCTTTGCTTGCGAACAGTCTTACCTTATTCCGAAATGTGGTCTGGTTGTTTACGTCACAGTCGATTATGATTGGTGGTGGTTTTAACGATTTTTTCGTGACTTGCGTTGTGTTTTTGGCTTGTTCTGCTTCATCGTTTTCGGTCACTTCATCCTCCATGTGGTTTTCTTCGCTATCGAGGTTTTGCGTATCTTTCTCTTTTTCTAATATTGAGAATCTGTTTGCTATCAGTACTGGTAACGGAACCGGCTTCAGCCGAGGTCGACGTACTTTTTTAACGGCTGGCTCTGAAACCTTTTCAGTTTCGATTTTCCCGGGGGAATTTTTTAATTTGGCGAGGAAAACAAAAAATTGGGCAACGGTCAGACGCCGTAAGATGATTTTTTCTCGGTCACTTTGGCCATCGTGTTAAGTAAAGTAATAGGTCTGTAGCTGAGCGGTTGCGTTGGATTTTTGTTTGTTTTGTGTATTGGTATGGTGAGGCCGTGCTTCCATGCCGCCGGAAAGTATTGTAGCTTCAAAATTGCATTTATAATGTAATTTAGTTGCACAATAGCTCTCCGGGACAAATTTTTGAGGATTTTGTTCTCGATTTTGTCCGACCCAGGAGCTTTGTTGTTTGGTAATGCTTTTAGAATTTGGATAATTTCTGTCGGAGTTGTCATTAAAGTTTTGTATTGTCGAGTGGTAATATCATAAGTTCGTCTTGAGAAGTCGAGAACAACCTTCGAGAGTTGTACCTGTCGATGTATGCTTCAATGCTATTATACACTATGTATATTTTGTACACTGAGAAAAGTAAAGTAAAATTTTTTACTAATGTGTAGTTGTTATTTCAATTTATTATTACTTAACATTAGTAATTATAAGTTTTAATAGTTGTAACTTTATTTGCTATACCTCTATTTTTATTAAATATTACTACTATATATTTATTTTGAATATTTATCATATACAAAAGAAGCGATATTGTTTAAAATAAGCGTAGTTGTAATCATTTAGAACTACTTGCAATAATTGCAGATGTATTATCATTTACAACTACAGAAGTAAATATCTAACAAGGCTTCCAGTTATAATTGCTTATAATTGTAACCTTGTGATAATATTATGCTGACTCCCGATTTTCAGCTGATGGGATGGCGTTCTATTTTTATGTACGCGTGATAAGTTGCAAGTGAAAATATTTTCATCTGATGGATCCATTATTAAATAAATGGATTTTACATGAGGTACATAGTTAAACTTATTTTTTGTCGGTAATTCATATTTATTCTTTTTCAGAAAATGAAATTGATTTTGAAGCATTTACTGCAGGAATGCGATTTCGTACAAATATAGTAGTACCTAAACTTGGTTTCCGTAGAAAATGAATTCAGAGGTCGGTGGAAAGGTGTTCTTATAGTATCTGTATGTAATACACTTTAATTATTCTGTTATTATTGTATTTAATAAATACTTATAATAACAAACTAATATTATTTATATTGATTTACCTCATCAAAACTTACAAATACCTTGGTTATCGTATAAATCTAGAATATTTAACTATAAACATAGCAGTTATTGCTAATACTATACCGAAGATAATATTACTTATAAGTTTATTCTATTAAATACTGCAGAACAGTTACAAAATATACAACTACACTTGTATTTAAAAAAATATTGGATGATGTATAATTTACTCCTATGTAGTTGTATTATTTACCTTAGTTACGTCATATTTAATATAACACCTTGTAGTTGTATTATGTATACCTATGTAGCTTGATCTTATAGTAAATGAAATTACAGATTGGTAGTTGTATCTTATAAAAACTGGAGCTACTGGCGCCTATTTTACAACTACATATTTTAATTTATACAGTTTTTCTGTTATTGCATACAAATTATTTTTCTCAGTGTAGGTACATACATATTATTTTCAATGTGGTCCATATTAAATTTTTTTTAGATCTTATATATAAAAACGAATGTTTGTTTGTTCGTATGTTATGCACTGCCGTGCCGTTGATCCGATTGCGATGAAACTTGGCCAACTTATTGCTAACACTTGCGGGAAGGTTATAGGCATAGTATAGTATGCATTAGCATTCATTTTCGCGTAAAAATCCGACCTTCGAGGTGACGACCAATGACGTCATCGGATTATTTTATACAGGGTCGTTAATCCTTTCATCTCCTTAGATATTAAAATGAATTTCCGTATGTTTGTTCGTATGTTCACAGTTGATTTGAGTTGTTCGAGTTCGGAGTTTGACAGCTGTGGAGTAAACACGTGGTGTAACATCGCAAGTGCGATATTAATAAAGGGTAAGTACATTATTGTACGCCGGACAGGGCAAACTACCCGCGATCAGGGGTGGTCTACCCTGGCCAAACAGATTCGAATTCAAATTCTAAACCGTGAAAACGAAATCGAGTTTGGATCCGAATCCACGTGTTCTACAAAACTCAATTCCCGCCAATGAAGTCAGCCAAGCCAACCTGGTAACGAAAGAAAATACCCAAAAGGATCCGACCAACCAGGGTACAAAACCAACCTGGTAACGGAAGAAAATACCCAAGAGGATCCGACCAACCAGGGGACAAAACAAAAAGAAACCGGCCAGAAAAAAATTCGCCCCCCCCCCCTGAGGAGGCCGAGACCCCCCTGGAGGAAGAAAATCCTAAAGAAGGGATAATCCCTGTACCTCAGGTGCAGACTATTACCAACAGACTATTCCTAAATAGTTTATTATATAAACAAAAAGGAATCAGTCAACAAGACAAACACAAGTTCAAGTGAAACGACAGTGAGTAGCAATCGTAAATCGAGAAAACAGCAAAGAAAATAATCAAGGCCAGGCAAGAATCATTTTACTACCTTTTTTTATAAATCAGAAAATGTCGTCACCACAATTTCAAATGGTTATACAAGCGACTTTAGCGAAGGCTATGTCATTTGCTAAATATGAAGATTGGCAAGTTAAATTAGAATACACCAATGTTCTTACACAATCTTTGACAGAGATATTGCAAAATTTTTGCGAAAGCGACAACTGCCGTCTTAATATTAAGATTGCGAAAAAAAAAGTCGCAGCGCAGCGTATTCGGAAACGAAAAATTGGCGGCTGACTATTTAAAAAAGAAGAAAGAACAGCAGGAGGAATTGTCGATATCGCTCAATGCCTTCGAAAAATTATTACAAGAGGAAGCCGAAGGGGTGAGAGAAGGAGAGTTGTAAGTTGGAACCTGATTGGTTAAATCTTTTAATAAAATAATACACAAATATATCATAAATGAAATAAATCGAGAAAACAATCAAAGTTAGGCAAGATTCGTTTTACTTTTTCTTAGAAATTAGTCGTTATAAATATTCGAAATTAGAATATGCCTCCCAAGCGTTCGTCACTTAGTCGATCTACCAGCGCAGCACGTGCAGCTAAGCGATTTCGAGCTTCTCAAACAATCGAAGAACGACAAGCGAGCAATGAAGCAGATCGTTTACGACTTACTCGATCACGCACATCAGAATCAGAAGACCAACATGCGGCAAGAATAGAAACACAAAGTTTACGAGCTACACGATCACGCGCATCAGAATCACAAGACCAACATACGGCAAGAATTGAAAGTGAGCGTTTACGAGCTACTCGATCTCGACGAACAGTACATGATGATTTGAATCTTGCTGCATTTCAATATGATGTTAACTACGATTACAGTTTGCATCCCAGTGTAAATATCGGCAAAATGGATAAGGCCTGTGGGCATTGCGGTTCACTTAAGTTCAACAATGAAACACCAGGAATGTGCTGCGCGAGTGGCAAAGTTAAATTGCCGACATTGCATCCACCACCTGATCCGAAAAATTCGAACATTATTCGCCATCATTTTGACCACATGTTCGCCATCCAATCCGAAAGATTTGTGGGAAAAATTCAGAGAAGATTTGAGCGAAGACATTTTACATCGTGTTCGTACCGTCAGTAATGACAATTCCATTGTGTTTTCGGACAATATTTTTAATCAAGCTCTGATCGAAATAGAAGACGTATGCTTAACCATCAACAACAAAGCACTCATTCAACTTGGCATGATTGCGCCACAACGTTCAGTATTATTGGATCTGTCTGATCGCGATTTAGTAAGAGAACGGCAGTACAATACTAATGATTTGCGTGCAGTTGTTGAAGCAAACGAACAACTTTTGTTTGCAGAACAAAGATTGGCCTACGATACACTTACAAATGCTGTGTCGAATGGCAGAGGTGGTCTGTTTTTTCTTGATGCGCCTGGAGGCACTGGAAAAACGTTTGTTAATCTTCAGCTTAACAACCATACGAGTTGATTGTTCCGAAAAATTTCAGTGTAGCTGTAAAACGTTCTGTTTTCGTTGCACAATGCTTTAGCAGATTGTTGTAATCCTTCAGGGCTCTCAGCATCTCATTAATGTCCATTTGTTCATTAATCTCCTCGCAGACTTGCGCAAATTCCGTAAATGCGTCGCCCATATTGGCATTTCGTTGTTGCGGTTTCGGTTGATTTCTTGATGTTTGTGGTGGTGGTTGGAACACCGGTACGGCTTCAGGTGTCGTTTGTTGCGCCAATCTAGTTCTTGGAACTCGGAGGGGGGGAAACATAACTGCGTTGTTAGCTGGAGGTGCGACTTGGGTTATTATTGGTTGCTTCGGAGCAATCACATTTGTCCTATTCCAGGGGGAGGTTGTCGGGAGGGGGGCCGGTGTGTATCTGATCGTTGGTTGGTTGGAAGTTCTCATGCGTCTGCTCTCGTCCAATTGGTTTATTTTTCGAAGGTAGACTGGGCAAGTGACGCTATTGGCTGGATGGTTTCCTCGGCAGTTTGCGCAGGTTGCTGGCTCAGTTTTTGGCAACTGACATTCCTTCGTGAAATGCTCTTTGGCGCATTTCAGGCAGCTGATGGCACGTCTGCAGTTTGCAGTTGCGTGTCCTCACTCTTGACAGCGGTGGCACTGTATAATTTGTTTATTATTGAAATGGCGTTCCCATCTGACTCTTGCGTCCAACAAGGTCTTTACTGTTGCATTAATTGATCTTTCTGTTATGGAGTTGTTGGTGATAACAAGGAACGCCGTCGATTGGGTGCCGTTCATTTTAAAAACATTTTTCGTAGGTACAGATTTGGTGTTTAGTTCCTTTTTGATTTCATCGATCGTGGCATCGTAGGGTAAGCCTTTTACGACAAAGGCATGCGTCTTTTCGTCTCTAACGGTATAGGTATGGTGTTCGACAGAGTTCGTTTTCAAATCGGCCAGTAGTAGATCGTATTCGTCCTTGTCGTTAACGTATACTGCGACCGTGGTGGCACGGTAGGACAATTGGTAACCTTTACTTAAATTAGATTACCTTTAACCTGAACTTCTTTTGACTGTTTACAACGCATGCGATGATAATGGGCGGTGGTTTAATCGATTTTTTGGGAGCTTGGGTTTGGTTTCGAACTTGGTCAGTTTCATTGTCGTCTCCTTCCTCCATGTGGTTTCCTGTTGATTCGAGATTTTGTATCTCTTTATCTTTCTCGAGGGCTGCGAACTTGTTTGCGAGTAACACAGGTATCGGAACCGGCTTCAGCCGAAGTCGACGCACTTTCTTAACTGCTGGATCTGTAACCTTTTCAGTTTCGTCGATCCCTGGGGAAAGCTTCCGCTTACTCTTCGTTAAGCAGCTCCAGCCGTTATCGGTGTCGTCGAACTTGGCATTAGTATCGTTATCTACGTTAACACTCATGTTTCCAAGTTTCCAAAAATTTCAAATTTCAAATTTAAATTCACTAACACTACCAACTTACAAATATTAATCACGGAGCTCCTGGACACGTCTTACCTCTACGAGAACGGGTATTCTCAATGAACGAGAACGGGTATTCTCAATGTGGTATGGTCGTTGCCTTACTATTAATGTAATTTTTAAGCTTCTTGACGACTGAATCTACAAAAAGTTAAGCAAATTAACCGACGCTCGAAATAAAATAAACCGACAAACACTTATTAGCCGCCGAAATGGTACGCCCATGGCGTACCTAACTAACAATGTCGAACCAACTAATATTACAACCACAATTGTCGAATGGCGCATGTTGCCGTGCGTACGCACCGCCTATGGCGAGACGACCCGATGCGCATCTCCCACCTAAAAGAATTCCAATCGTGTTTAGTTTTAACCCCGTTCGCGGTGGCGTTGTGTTCGATTATGCTAATTTGCGCGCGCTACACGTAATTCCATGGTTGCCTATTTAAATTTTCACATCGTGTGTAATATTTTATCTTGTAGGCGCTTCCGTTTGAGTTCGCTATCGAAACATATCTTAAATACTTTTTTAAGAAAAGTATTGTAAATATGGAATAGCTAATTTAAATTAAATTTAAAAATATTACAACGTTTAATTGGAGGTGTTTTGATGACTATTCAATTCACATGTCATCTGTCAAAAGTGGACCAATAAAAATGTTTGATGTGAGATTACATGGCCAATCAAAATGAACTGCAGCGAATATTCCACTAGTGGTGAATTGCAGCGACTATTCCATAGTAGGACAAGCAAATATTTTAAATAAATAAAAAAATTTATTGCTATTATTATCTGATTATTATTTCAAATTATTTTTAGATTTTATTTTTCACTACAAATAAAATTTTAAAAACTACATGTAGATTTACAATACAAATAAGTGTACAATGCGCAAATGAAACACTTTTTACTAATATTTCAATTAAATATTGTACACTTTTTTTAATTAGGTTAAGAAGTTATTTTAAAACATAATTGATGGTACAATTTGAAAAGCTTACGTTGCTACAATTGGATAAAAATCCCGTTTTACTTGAAGAAGGCATTGCCAAAGTTTCGTTCTCGATTGTATGGTTGGAACGCATCTTTTCAATTATTGTTTGGTGATGTTCACCGTCCAATTGTAAATAAGATTTTATTGAATCAGTATTTCTGTGTCCTGTTATTTTCATCAGCTGCTGCTCTCCAACCCCAACTTTTGCTAACGTTGATACAGCACTAGACCTAATCGAGTGGTTCGATATTTTACGTTTTTTAATGTCTAAACCTAATTCTTCGGCCGCAATTTTAACCCACTTTGCGATTTCATTAACACCAACGGGCGAATTTTTGTACCATTTACTGGATTCATTTAATTTCCAAAATTTATTAGACGTCAGGAACATTCGATCAGTCTTCACATTGTCACCTCTCTTAGAAATAAATTTATGGTAAAGCCTGCAAAAGAAATAATACAATTACAAATTAAAATTACTGGATCAAATATAAGATAGCTTACCTTACAGGACACAGATCAACGTTTTTATTTTCAATGAGCCATTTGCTTTCGGCTAATTTCTTTCCACCTCCTTGTGCCGTTTTGGAAAAAATTGGATTGTATTCTATACGATTTGTAGGCAAGCCTTTATTGTTAATTTCTATCTTGAAATAATAAATTCGGCATTGATACCCTTCGCCACCTCGCCAAGCAAGTTCATAAGAGACCACGAAAAAAAACTTTTTTTGAAGGCCATCGGGATTATTTTCGTCTAAACCTTGTAGAATGTTTAAATACTCGTCTTTTGTTAATGCCGCTGAGCTTATGGTTCGTTTTTCTGGAAGCGTTTGTAATTTTTTTCTTTTGGCGTCTCTAGCCTCCCTTGCAGTTTTAAATACCACGTCACTAAAGGGTTTAATTTCAATATTCCAGGTATTATAATACATGTCTTGAAGCATTTTTGCCGTGGTGTTAAGCATATGCTTAACTACACCTTCTTTGTAATCCGTTCCATCTTGTTTTTTCATATTAGAAGCCCAACTTTTTAAGATAATGTTTAATTCCATACATGATGTGGATTTCTTTAATTCGAAATGCTTTTCTTTCAAAAAATCCGAAAATTGTCGCCATACCGATGAATGCGATTTTCTTGTATTTTCGGGCACATTGTGAACAATATCAGCGTTAATTTCTTCATCTGACTTACCACCAAATCTCTCCGAAGCATTTTTCATTATAGCGTTTACAAAATTCACAACAAGAAAACGCGTTCAATATAAATTATTATGAATTTCAAGAATAACAAAAGTTTGTTTACTATAGTTGTCACAGAAATAAAATCATGTGTAACTCAATTTTTATGTCAATTTTATTTTAAAAGTAAAATTTGTTCAGTGAATAGTCTCTTAAATACGACTCGTAATCATAGATGATGTAGAATATTTTGTGGTGATATCACTCATATTCTTTGCGCTTGCGAATAGCATTCGTGCTGTCGCACTCATGCTATTCATTTTGCAAGCGCAACGAATATTCGTGATATCAGCACAAAATATTCGACATATCTATGACTACTCGTGGTATTACAAGTGATTATTTCTAAATTAAAATCCCAAGTACCTACCTGCTATTTTTGAAATAAACTTTTTTAAAATAAATGAATAATATTTCTCTTTCTTATCTATATGTCCTGTGACCACATTATTTAATAAGTATAATATTATATATAATAATAGTACCTTGAAGACAAAGAACCAACTTCTTTAAGTTTGTTATCAAATTTTCATTGAATTTAATTTAAAATTGATAGAATTAAAAATTTAAATATTTAAATTGAAAAATAAGTACTTACATTTGTATGTGGAATTGAAGAAGTTTTTAAGTAGGTACATATGTACATAGAACATAGACCTAAATGAAGTCGGTTAATAAGAGTACCTACTGTCCATGTAGATGGCATATAGATGCCACCACAACAATAATTGAATTTAAAATTATATTTTGGGCATCGCCCGCCGCCCGACGTGGCGGACGAGAACAACCTTCGAGAGTTGTACCTGTCGATGTATGCTTCAATGCTATTATACACTATGTATATTTTGTAGGTACATACATATTATTATTTTCAACGTGGTCCATATTAAAATTTTTAAGATATTTTACAAAATAAAAAACATTTATTATATTAAATTATTGTTTACAATCAAATCTAATGCTCGTCATACACGTGCTATACTACTTAGGTTAGCATATTATACCACTCTCTTTACAAATTTACATTTGAAAATGTACATTCAAATAAAATTCGGCGATGGATGCAAATTTAAAAAATTATAGTATTGTGTGTTTCAGTTATAACGTATTAACCTATTATATTATATTATGACAAAGTGAATGGAGGACATAATGCAATTTATTGCAACTACAATTTACAACCTATAATAATTTTTGTAAGCTTAAACAATAACAACCATTGAAATGTCGCACGCACTTCGCGTGGCGGGGGGGGGGGGTTGAAAAACAATAACCGCGTCCAATCGTTTTCCTCCAATTTTTTAATTTGGCGAGAAAAACAAAAAATTGGGCAACGGCACGCGGTGTTCCCAAGCGGTCACCCATCCAAGTACTAACCGCGCCCAACATTGCTTGACTTCCGTGATCGGACGAGAACGTTTAGTTTAGTTTAGTTTAAAATATTTATTAATAAATTAATCGTTACAAAAACATTTGCTAGTCCAATGAGCAATTACATAAGTGCCAATTGGCCAAACATTATAATTTTCTTACAAACTAGGAGCCCCTCGTGGTAACACATATCTCCAGATTTCTTTGGGGTAACCAGATTGGTTTAACAATAATTAATCCTGATTGGTATAAAGAGTCTAAAGTGTCGTATTAAAATTTTAACGGAAAGTTTCTATTGCTGGAAAAGTGGAAAAAACCAGCTTAAGGTAATTCTTGGTTTTAACAATAACAGTAATAACAATGAATATATAATTCGAAAACAGAACAGAGTAACAAATAACAAATAACAGAGAATAGAATATTAGAAACTTAACTTAACGATGATGGATCGATTAACTGATCAATCAATCAATCAATCCGTATGTTGTCGTAGCTAATTTATGGAAGGCTAACGGTTTGTATCCGCGTTCTTCTCAAGGTTCAGGGATATTCCTTCCTGTGGCGTAGCAGCTAGTGGTGGTGTCAGGTGTCGTTTGTGGGATGAGGAAGTTGAGTTTGGAAGGATGGTAGTGTTTGGAATGGGAGCTTATATTTGCGTATAGTGTGGTTGTTGGTGATGTTTTGTGTAAGTGGACTGTTGAGTGTTTGGTAGGTGTAGAATTTCTCGGATAACCTCCCGATGTGTTCTCCGAGAAATTCTACTTGTGTGTTTTCGTGTAGTGTTGTAAGTCTCGTATATCTGTCTGCCCCCGTGACGAGGCGTAGGCAGCGGTTCTGAAAGACCTGCAGGGGCCTCAGGCGTGTTTTGGAAACACCCACCCATGCAGGACTGGCGTACGTTAGGATCGGTCTTAGTACGGTTTTGTATAACGTACGCTTGTTTTCAGAACTCATCTGCCCACTTTTCATGAGGGCATAGATCTTACGTTGGGCTCCGTAGGCTAATTGCCTTCGGAGCTTTAGGTGTGTATCGAAGTTCAGCCTGGAGTCCATTGTGACTCCCAGGTATTTCACATTTCCTTGCGGTATGATCTTTTGGCCGTCCAGTGTCAGGTTCTGGAAAACCCGATGATTGGTTCTCTTTCTCGAGAAGACTATGGTCTCCGTCTTCGCAGCGTTCAGCTTTATTTTCCAATCATCGAAAAATTTCTTGATGAGGTCTAAATGGATTTGCGTTTGTTTTGTGGCAACCTGTGCGCTGAACGAATGCGCGTAAATTGCAGTGTCGTCAGCGTACAGGGCCATATTTGTTTTAGGAAATGTGGGTATGTCTTTGATGTAGAGGATGAACAGTTTCGGTGCCAGTACGGAGCCTTGGGGTACTCCAACTTCGATATCTTTGGGATGGGAAATGGTAGCATTGACTTTGACCGCGATCGATCTGCCGGTGAGGTAGGAGAGGACAAGTTTGATAAGGTGATTAGTGAATCCAAATTGGATCATTTTGAATATTAGACCGTCAGTCCAGGTTCTGTCGAAGGCTTTTTCTATGTCTAAAAGTGTCATTACAGTGACTTTGTCATTATTGAACTGACCTATTACATCGTTAACAATTCGGGTCACTTGCAGGGTCGTGTTAAGGCCCGCAGCAAACCCGAATTGATAAGAATTTGTAACTTCTAGTCGCTTTTGTTCGTGTGTAAGTCGGTGTAGAATTATTTTTTCTGTTAGTTTGGTATGTGTTAAGTAGTGTAATGGGTCTGTAGCTGAGCGGAAGGGAGGGGTCTTTATTGGGTTTATGGATCGGAATGGTGAGGCCTTTTTTCCAGGCCGACGGGAAGTATTGTAGGGTTAGGATAGCATTTATGATGTTGGATAGTTGGAGTATAGCTTTCCCGGACAGGTTTTTGAGAACCTTGTTCTCAATTTTGTCCGGTCCGGGGGCTTTTTTGTTGGGTAGGGATTTTAGGATTTGGATGATTTCGTTGGGATTGGTTAGTAGGGTTTTTCGTTGTCGTTTGGGGATTTCGTATGATCGATTTGAAAAGTCAAGCACAGTTTGTTTAATCTCCCTTTGTTCCGGGGTGTCGGTGTCGTTTAGTGTGTGTATCTTTTGAAAAGTGTTGGCCAAGAGTTCCGCCTTTTGGGCATCCGTCATGGCCGTGTCAGTGTTGTCCTGAAGGGTCGGTATTGATTCGTAAGGTTTCCGTAATAATTTAGTCATTTTCCAAAGTGAGTTGTCTGAAGGACGCAGGGAAGACAGAAGGTCTTCCCATGTTTTGTTTCTGTGTCGCGTAATTTCAAACTGTACTTGCCTATTCAAATCGATCATTACGTCTTTGTATCTAGTGTCTGCGGTTTGTTGCCAAAGCTTCCGATTTCGGTTCCTCTCCCCGATTAACAACTGGATGTCTTCAGGGAAGACGTCCCTGTTATTCTTCGGAGTAAAGGTCCGTGAATTTTCCGCTTTGGCTTGTGTGATGTGTTGTGTCAGTAGGTGTATTTCGTTGTCTAATGTGTCTGTGTCGGTGATGTTGTTGTTGAGTGTGATTAGATCGTCAAGCCTTCGACGGAATCTGGACCAATCGGTGTCTTTGAAGCTGGTGATTTTGTGGGATGTGCGGTTAAGAGGAGCGGATTTAAGGAAAAATTGGACTATGTTGTGATCGGAGGTGAGGTTGGATTTAACGGTAGGTGTCGTAATATTGGTTAGGTTTTTGTTGAGGAGCAGATCGATCGTGGTCGCGGTCATGTTGTTCATAGGATGGTGGGTATGAGCGGAGGTGTAAAGGATTTCGATATGTTTGGAGAGGCAAAAGTTTAGGAGAGAGTTACCGTTCGGATTGGATTGGTGGCAATTCCAGTTTGGGTGCTTGGCGTTGAAGTCGCCAGCCAATAGGACCTTGCCGTCCAATCCGAACAGCGTGTCCAGGTCGTGATGGGAAAATAGGTTAGTGGGCTTATTGTATACGGTTACTAGGGTGATATCGTCTTGGAGTTTTATCCCCAAGACTTCCATACTGTTACCTGGTGTTATGTGTACTCGTCTGTGTGGTATGTTGTTTCGTATGATGGCTGCTACGCCACCCGCTCCGTGGCCTCCTCTGTCTTGTCGGTGGACGGAGTATCCCTGGACCTTGAGGGATCTGTTTTCGGTAAATTTGGTTTCTGTAATTAACATAATATCAATATTGTTTTTAAATAAATAATTTGTAAGTTCAAAGATTTTGTTGCTTAACCCGTTAGCGTTCCATAAATTAATCTTCAGCTTAACAACCATACGAGTTGATTGTTCCGAAAAATTTCAGTGTAGCTGTAAAACGTTCTGTTTTCGTTGCACAATTCTTTAGCAGATTGTTGTAATCCTTCAGAGCTCTCAGCATCTCATTAATGTCCATTTGTTCATTAATCTCCTCGCAGACTTGCGCAAATTCCGTAAATGCGTCGCCCATATTGGCATTTCGTTGTTGCGGTTTCGGTTGATTTCTTGATGTTTGTGGTGGTGGTGGTTGGAACACCGGTACGGCTTCAGGTGTCGCTTGTTGCGCCAATCTAGTTCTTGGAACTCGGAGGGGGGGGGAACATTGCTGCGTTATTGATTGGTGCGGGAGTTGGTCTTGTGGTTGGTGCTGTTATTGGTTGCGTTGTTCTGTGCCATGGTGAAGTAGTAGGAAGGGGGGCCGGGTTGAATTTTTGGGCGTAAGCCATGTGTTGGGAAGTTTTCGTTCGTCTGGTTTCCTCCAATTGGCTGATCTTGCGTAGATAAACCGTGCAGGTGACGCTATTGGCCGGATGCTTTCCATAGCAGTTCGCACATGTTGCAGGTGCGGATTTAGGTAGCGTACACTCTTTGGTTAAGTGTTCTTTAGCGCACTTCAAACATCGTATTGCGCGTCTACAATGTGCGGTTGCGTGTCCCCACTCTTGGCAACGGTGGCACTGTATAATAAACTTATTGTTGAAGTGTCGTTCCCATCTAACTCTTGCATCCATTAACGTCGTAACCGTAGCATTTATCGTCCTTTCAGTAATGGAGTTGTTCGTTACTATCAGGAATGCTGGCGTTTGCATGCCATTCATTTTAAAAACGTTTTTTGTTGCTATCGATTTCGAACTAAGTTCCTTTTTTATTTCGTCTATCGTGGCGTCGGACGGTAGACCCTTCAGTACAAACGCGTGGGTTTTCTCATCTCTGGCGGTGTACGTGTGGTGTTCCACGGATTTCGATTTTAGGTCGGCCAGTAACAGATCGTACTCTGTCTTATCGTTGACGTAAACTGTCACCGTGGTCGCTCTGTACGACAGTTGGAAGCCTTTGGATGCAAAACTTTTTCCTAAATTTTGCTTGGTCATTGACGTCGCAAGCAATTACGATTGGCGGTGGTTTAAACGATTTTTTTGGAGGAGCTGGGGTCTGGATCCGACCCTGTTCAGTTTCGTTGTCGTCACCTTCCTCCATGTGGTTTCCTGACGTTTCGAGACTTTGGGTCTCTTTATCTTTCGCAAGCGCTGCGAATTTGTTTGCGAGTATCACCGGTATCGGAACAGGCTTCAGCCGAAGTCGACGCACTTTCTTAACGACTGGGTCTGTAACCTTTTCAGTTTCTTCGATCCCTGGGGAAAGCTTCCGCTTACTCTTCGTTAAGCAGCTCCAGTCGTTATCGGTGTCGGACGAGAACGGGTATTCTCAATGTGGTATGGTCGTTGCCTTACTATTAATGTAATTTTTAAGCATCTTGACGACTGAATTTACAAAAAGTTAAGCAAATTAACCGACGCTCGAAATAAAATAAACCGACAAACACGTATTAGCCGCCGAAATGGTACGCCCATGGCGTACCTAACTAACAATGTCGAACCAACTAATATTACAACCACAATTGTCGAATGGCGCATGTTGCCGTGCGTACGCACCGCCTATGGCGAGACGACCCGATGCGCATCTCACACCTAAAAGAATTCCAATCGTGTTTAGTTTTAACCCCGTTCGCGGTGGCGTTGTGTTCGATTATGCTAATTTGCGCGCGCTACACGTAATTCCATGGTTGCCTATTTAAATTTTCACATCGTGTGTAATATTTTATCTTGTAGGCGCTTCCGTTTGAGTTCGCTATCGAAACATATCTTAAATACTTTTTTAAGAAAAGTATTGTAAATATGGAAAAGCTAATTTAAATTAAATTTAAAAATATTACAACGTTTAATTGGAGGTGTTTTGATGATTATTTCTAAATTAAAATCCCAAGTACCTACCTGCTCTTTTTGAAATAAACTTTTTTTAAATAAATGAATAATATTTCTCTTTCTTATCTATATGTGTTGTGACCACATTATTTTATAAGTATAATATTATTATATATAATAATAGTACCTTGAAGACAAAGAACCAACTTCTTTAAGTTTGTTATCAAATTTTCATTGAATTTAATTTAAAATTGATAGAATTAAAAATTTAAATATTTAAATTGAAAAATAAGTACTTACATTTGTATGTGCAATTGAAGAAGTTTTTAAGTAGGTACATATGTACATAGAACATAGATCTAAATGAAGTCGGTTAATAAGAGTACCTACTGTCCATGTAGATGGCATATAGATGCCACCACAACAATAATTGAATTTAAAATTATATTTTGGGCATCGCCCGCCGCCCGACGTGGCGGACGAGAACAACCTTCGAGAGTTGTACCTGTCGATGTATGCTTCAATGCTATTATACACTATGTATATTTTGTAGGTACATACATATTGTTATTTTCAATGTGGTCCATATTAAATTTTTTAAGATATTTTATAAAATAAAATTGGTAGAAATATTAAACATTTATTATATTAAATTATTGTTTTATTACCAATACAATCAAATCTAATGCTCGTCATACACGTGCTATACTACTTAGGTTAGCATATTATACCACTCTCTTTACAAATTTGCATTTGAAAATGTACATTCAAATAAAATTCGGCGATGGATGCAAATTTACCGCGCCCAACATTGCTTGACTTCCGTGATCGGACGAGAACGATTGATTTGATTGATTTTAAAAGTTTTTATTTATTAATCGATACAATTGACTGATAGTTCGCAAAGCACGAGTGCCGTTTGAACATACATTTTATTTTTCTTACATGGTTTGGAGCTCCTCGTGATAACACATATCTCCAGATAAAGTTAAGGGAATCAAAAAGATTTTACAAAAATTAATTTTCTTTTGCTTAATTTTTGTGGTGTCGTATTTACTATTAGTTTAACGTAATGTATTGTTGGAAAATTACAGTGAAAAAACCAACTTTTAAGAATTAGGCTATTTACAATTTATATACAATGGAAGCAGAATTAATATTTACAAAATGACATAACAATAACAATGACTTTAACAAATTACATTTAACAAAATAATTATATAACAGAAGATTTAACAATATAACAATGGGAGAAATAGTTTCGTATTAAGGATCGCCTTACCTGTTTGTGGTAAGTTAACGGTTTTCACTCGCGTCACCTCAATGTCCAAGCTTACTCCGTCCAGTGGCGTAGCATTTAGGTATTTCTTAGGTGTCGTTGTTTGGTTGCAGGGTGGGATTGAGGAATATTGGAAGGGATTGGAATGGACGTTTATATTTGTGTACGGCAGTGTTGCCAACTTATTGAGACCAAATTTCCCTCGTTCCAAACTAAAAATTCCCTTTTTACACCTAAAATTCCCTCTTCTTTACTTTCCGGGGTAAAAAAAATATTTGCATATTTTCATTTATTAATTTATTTATTTAATATAACTTGATTACATATTTTTTATTATATGGATTTCGCAATCCTATACAATTAAATGTTGTAAAAAATTATTAATGATTGAAAGTGCGACACGTATGCATAGGTGTCGCAAACTAATTCACTTAATTTGCATATTTTTCGGATTAATGAAGAGTAAGCACTTTCAATCATTAATAATTTTTTACAATATTTAATTGTATAGGATTGCGAAATCCATATAATAAGATTTATTTGTATCCTTTAGCTCACTATTGATATTCATATTTAATTGTATTTTCAAGAGCTAATAATTATAATTAATGATTACATATTTTTGAAACTATACATGCTACTACTATGCAGTTTTATATGATCATCGGAAACATTAAAATCAAAACAATTTTTGTTTTTATTTTTTAAAGAAGTTCTTATAATGCACATTGCGTTTAAAGTCGATTCACTCATGCGGTTACGTTTTTTTGTTTTGATATCCGTCACAATTGAAAATATACGTTCAGCCTCTGCGTTTGAATGAGGCAGTGACAAAATTAAACGCGCTAATTTACCTAAATTTGGACACATAAATTCATCGTTAAAATTTTTTAACTGATCTATCTTAAACCAGACTTCTTCCACTCGCATTGTGTGAAATTCTTCAATTTGATTAACATTAAAATAAGTAGGCAAATTTTGCCATTCTACACTTAGGTTTGTTAAGTCAATATTATGATTTTTAAAATGTATTGCAATTTCATTTATGTTGATTTCTGCTTTTAAACGAGCATTCAGATTAAAAGCAATTTTAGTATCTAAAAATTGTATGTTTTTAAAAAAATCATTTTTAAGTGGAAGCCTGGCTTGAATTTCTTGCGCAGCAGTTGAATAAAAAGATAAACATTTTTTTAAAAAATCATTCCTATCGAGTTCCGGCATTTTTTTAATAAATTGTTCGCACTCAATACCTAAATGCAGTTGACTTATGGGTAAAAAATAATCTGGATGTTTAACATTAATGTTTGATAAATTTTTAGTTATGCAAATTTCAGGTTTCAAAAAATTTTGACAAATTTGGGTTAGTATTTTATTTGAACTTTCATGTAATTTGTGAATTAATATACTTCTAGATTGAAATAAAGCGTTAAATGAATTTAAAAAATTTAATGCATATTTTAGAAAAAGTAGATATGATTTTGTATGAATATTTTGCATTTCTGTTAAAATACCTTCTGCGGATTTTAGCTTGTCTTCAAATGCCGCTGCTCTAAAAAACAATTCTAGAGCATCCCATTGTTGTAATATTCGCACAATACATGCATGGCGACTTAGCCATCTAGTAGTAGAAATATTTAAAATTTTCAGTTTTTCCAAATTAACAAACTCTTGAAATTCTTGCAGAACGGAACATCGCTTGGCACTTCCCGAAATATAATTTGCTATATTGCGAATTAAATCTTCGGGAGACCGGGGCAATTCTTCGCATGCTTTATTGGCAACCAATGCGGCAGAATGGCAGATACATTTTATTAATATAACATCCGGTACATCAGTTTTTAAACAACTGAAAAAGGAGTTATATTTGCGAACCATTACGTTTGCACCGTCAGAAGCAACCCCGATTATATTCGTCACCGGAACATTATATTTATTGAGACAATTTTTAAATTGCTCATAGAGGCCTTTAGCATCGCAATGTTTTGCATCTAGTTCGATAAGCTCCAAAAGCTGTGTGACGATTTGGGTATTTGTGGTATATCGAACTAAAAGACACATAATTTTTTTATCACTTATGTCGGTGGTTTCATCAACAAGAATCGAAAACTTGGTCTTTTGCAGATCAGCTACTATTTGATCTAATTCTCGCTTGCACAATACATGTTTTATAATTTCACTGCACTTGGTACGGCTTAAATTTATGTCTTTACAAATTTTTGAATCGCTGAATGTGTCCTTTAACAGAGGCACAAGATGATCGACGATGTGCGTAGCCACATTATGTTCAGCAAAAAACAAACTCAGCTTAATTTCTGCTTTCTTGACTTCATTATCATGCTTTATTTTAGAATTGTCCAGAAACATAGATGTCACACTCGGGGTCTTTCTCACGGCATTCATATTTTTTAAATGTTTTATTCCAGCCGCGTGTTTATTAAGTTCACTTTTACCGCACATAATTTCTTTATTACACACTTTGCATATGCATTTTCTAGGATCTTCTTGGGAAGGTTTAAGCCAATGCTTGAATTTTACATTTTCTAACCATTTACTATTAAATGATTTCACTTTTGGTTTTTTTGATTTTGGTTCATAATCATAATTATCCGATTCCGAGTCACTCATTTTTTGAATATTGAACGAGAACAACAACACTAAAACCGACTATAAAAATCCGCGTTAAATTGCAAGAAGAACGTTAAGAAGTCTTACCGCTTGCGAGACAAGATCACTTATCAGCTTATCACAAGACAATAATAATATACAAGAAATATGCAATTGTGCAAAAACAAGAAATGTTGCAAAAAAAAATACAATTTGTACTTCAAAGAATTCAAATCTTAACTTCCGGGAGCCGTCTATTCTTCGGCTTCAATAAAAACAGGTAAAATACCAGATGGTTGCAATTTTGGAAAATCCAGAATCTTTCGTAATCCCCAAAAGGGTGTTTTTAGGTATCTACTCGTATACATTCTATATTGTATTGAAAAGTAATGTTCTTTTATCAACTCAAGTTATTTTAAAAATCTTTAATCTAATTTTATTAATAACCGAATTTCCCTTTTTTCTGCCGTTTTTCCCTTTTTCCCTCCAATGCTTAAAATTTCCCGCAAAACGGGAAATTTACCTCCAGTTGGCAATACTGGTGTACGGTATTGTCTCGTGTCATGTTTGTGGTTATAGTACTTTTGTGTGTCTGTGTGGTGTAGAATTTCTCCGATAACCGAGTTACGTGGTCTCTGAGAAATTCTACTTGTGCGTCTTCGTGTAGTGTCGTGAGTCTCGTGTAACGATCTGCTCCCGTGACAAGTCGGAGGCAGCGGTTCTGAAATACTTGCAGGGGTCTAAGACGAGTCTTAGACACCCCCGCCCATAGGGGACAAGCGTACGTTAGGATCGGTCGTAACACGGTTTTGTATAACGTACGTTTGTTTTCGGAACTCATTTGCCCCCCCTCATCAGGGGGTAGATCTTACGGTTAACTGCGTAGCCTAATTGTCGTCTCTGTTTCAAGTGTGTGTCAAAATTTAATCGTGTATCCATTGTAACTCCCAGGTATTTTACGCTTGGTTGTGGTGTAATTGTCTGTCCGTCTA
Organism: Cantharis nigra; assembly: GCA_958510845.1. NCBI lineage: Eukaryota > Metazoa > Arthropoda > Insecta > Coleoptera > Cantharidae > Cantharis > Cantharis nigra. The sequence continues at coordinate 34,850,920 of OY294029.1, forward strand.
CTTTGAGTTTCTGAAAGACCCTATGATTGGTGCGCTTTCTGGCGTAGACTATTGTCTCCGTCTTACCGGCGTTCAATAGAATCTTCCATTTGTCAAAGTAGCGTTTAATCATGTCGATGTGTATTTGTGTTTGTTTTGTGGCTACCTGTGCGCTGAATGAGTGCGCATAAACCGCCGTGTCATCAGCATACAGGGCCACTTGTGTTTTTAAAAATGTCGGTATGTCGTTTATGTAAATGTTAAATAGCTTGGGTGCCAGCACGGAACCCTGGGGAACTCCAATTTGTATATGTTTAGTTGTCGAAATTGTGTCGTTGACCTTAACCGCGATCGATCTTTCGCTTAGATACGAATGAATTAATTTAGTAATGTGTTTGCTAAACCCGTAGTTTACCATTTTGTGTATTAGACCATCGGTCCAGGTTTTGTCGAAAGCTTTTTCGATGTCTAGTAGTGCCATGACGGTGACTTTGTCGTTGTTAAACTGTTCGATCACGTCATTAACAATTCGGGTCACCTGCAGAGTCGTATTAAGACCTGGCGTGAATCCGAATTGATAAGGGTTCGTGATTTTAAGTTTTGTTTGTTCGTCATTAAGTCTAGTCAGTATAATTTTTTCGGTTAATTTTGCCATTGTGTTTAGTCGGTAGTTGATGGGTAACGTTGGATCTTTATTAGGTTTGTGGATGGGAATGGTGAGTCCTTGCTTCCAGGCCTTTGGAAAGTATTGTAGTTTTAAGATAGCATTAACAATGTAACTTAATTGTACAATAGCTTTCCGTGACAAATTTTTGAGAATTTTGTTCTCAATCTTGTCCGGCCCTGGAGCTTTGTTGTTAGGTAGGAGTTTAAGGATTTGGATTATTTCGGAAGGGTTTGTCATTAGTCTTTTGTATTCTTTTGTATTTATGTCAAATGATTGATTTGAAAAGTTGTGTATGTTTTGTTTAATTAGTGTTTGTTCAGGTGTATCTGTATTATCTAATGTATGTATTGTTTGAAATGTGTTTGCCAGGAGCTCCGCCTTTTCGGCGTCGGTCATTGCAGTGTGCGTGTTGTCTTGCAGGGCCGGGATCGGCTCGTAGGTTTTGCGTAATAATTTTGTTAATTTCCAAAGTGTATTGTCTGAAGGACGCAGGGAAGACAGAAGGTCTTCCCATGTTTTGTTTTTGTGTTGTGTTATTTTGTGTTGCGCTTGTCTGTTCAAATCAATCATAATGTCTTTGTAGTGTAAGTCGGCTGTGTGTTGCCAAAGCTTACGATTCTTATTCCGTTCCTTGATCAACAACTGGATGTCTTCGGGGAAGACGTCCCTGTTGTTTTTCGAAGTGAACGTTTTAGAATTTTCGGCTTTGGCTTTGTTTATGTTAAGTGTAAGTAGGTCAATTTCGTGATCTAGAATGTGTGTGTCTGTAATGTTGTTGTTAATTACTATTAGATCGTCAAGCCTTCGACGGAATCTGGACCAGTCCGTGTCTTTATAACTAGTAATTTTTCTGAAGGAATTATTTCGCGAGATGTCCTTAAGAAAAAATTGTACAATGTTGTGATCTGACGTTAAATTGTGTTTGACGGTTGGTGTAGAAATGTTTGTTAAGTTTTTGTTTAGTAAAAGATCGATCGTGGTTGCGGTCATGTTGTTCATTGGAAGATGTGTGTGAGTGTCTGTGTGTAAAATTTGAATGTAGGCAAAAATTTAAAAGTGTGTTATCGTTTGGGTTGGAGTGGTGGCAGTTCCAGTGACCGTGTTTAGCGTTAAAATCGCCGGCCACAAGAACTTTACCGTCCAAACCAAACAGCATTTCTAAATCGCGATTTGAAAATTGATTTGTTGGTTTATTGTAAGCGGTGACGAGTGTTATGTTACCTTGGAGTTTGATCCCTAGGACTTCCATGCTGTTACCTTGCGTTATGTGTATGCGTCTGTGTGGTATGTCGTTTCGTATTATGGCTGCTACGCCTCCTGCTCCATGACCCCCCCTGTCTTGGCGATGAACGGAGTATCCTTGGACCTTGAGGTTTCTGTTTTCGGTCAATTTTGTTTCTGTAATTAGGCAAATGTCAATTTTGTTTTTAAATAAATGATTTTTAAGTTCGAAAATTTTGTTACTTATCCCGTTAGCGATCCATAAATTCACTTTGAATCTACAACCCATAGGAGTTGATGTTTCCAAAGAATTGTAGAGTAGACGTAAAGCGTTCCGTTTTCGAAGTGCAGCTCTTTAGAATATTGTTGTAGTCTTTGATGGCCCTCAGCATTTCTGCTATATTTGTCTGTTGGTTGATCTCCTCGCAGGCTTGTGCTAGATCGTTGAAGGCGTCGGTGATGTTGGTTGTCGGTGGTTGCTGATTTGCTGGTGGTACAGATGGTGCTTCCTGGGTGCGCGATCCTCTGGGTGTGCGGAGCGGTGGGAAGGCTCTATTCGAGTTGATCTCGGCGGGCCGTTGTGGTGTTGTCATTTGATTGGTGGGTCTTTGCCAGGCTGAAGTAGTCGGAGGGGGGGCCGGTACGTATCTTGCGGCGTTTGCGTGTTGTGGGGGGGCCCTAGGTTGTCTGCTTTGGTCCACTTGTTGCAGTTTGCGTTAGTAAACCGCACAGATAATGTTGTTAGCTGTGTGTTTACCTAGACAGTTTGCGCAGGTCGGTTCGGCTGTTGGGGTAAGGGTGCACTCTTTTGTGAGGTGGTTTTGTGCACATTTGAGGCATCTGATCGCTCGCCTACAGTTTGCTGTGGCATGACCCCATTCTTGGCATCTGTGGCACTGAATGATGGTCTTGTTGTTATAGTGCCTCTCCCACCGCACTCTGGCGTCCAGCAGTATGGGAACTGTCGCTCTCAGCTGCGTTTCTGTAACAGCATTATTGGTGACTACCAAGAATGCCGCCGCTTTCGTACCGTTCATTTTGTATACGTTTTTTATTGTTACCTTTTTGTTTGTCAGTTCTTCTTTGATTTCGTTTATTGTTGCGTCTTCGGTTAGGCCCTTAAGCACGAACGCGTGCGTTCTATCGTCTTTTTGCGTATAGGTATGGTGTTCGAAGTTTCTGTGCTTGATTTGCGCCAAAAAGAGTTCATACTCATCTTTATCCGCAATATGTGCCGCCACTGTGTTTGTGCGGTACGATAAGTAAAAACCGCTTTTAGCGTAGTAGCGCAGCAATTCTCTAATGTCGCTATTGTTAATATCGCGGGTGTCAATAATAATAGGTGGCGGCTTAGTTTTATTTAGGGTTGGCGTAGGTAGGTTTGCGGTATTCGACTTGTCGGTAGGTACACCGGTTTCCATGGATTCTTCGCTTTCCAAATTTTGCGTATCTACCTGTTCGGCGAGCGGGGCAAATTTGTTGCTGAGTGCGGTTACCACTGGGGCAGGTATCGGATTATAGCGTCTCGCCCTCTTGCTTGACCTGCCAGTATGAACAAATTGTTCAATTTCCGTCATTATAGCGGTGCGTTTTAATTGCGTTGCGGTTAGAGGCGAATTATCGGATGTATTTGCGTTATTGGTAGTTGATGTTGGTTGCTTAGTTGGTTTCTTTAAACACTGCCACAATATGTCTTCGGCACTCACCGTATTATCGTTTGTCGCGTCATCACACATTTTCACAACCACTACTTAATTAATTAATTAAAAACAAACGTCAATTTCGTTTCACTTCACAGTTCACTATAATATTTTGAAAGAATAAAATAAAAGTTTTAGATGTCATCGACCACGTGGTTCACAGTAGGTAAGTATTCACTAAGCTCTCACTAATACGTCTTACCTCTACGGCTGCACGGTTGAGAATCACGAGAACGGGTATTCTCAATGTGGTATGGTCGTTGCCTTACTATTAATGTAATTTTTAAGCTTCTTGACGACTGTATTTACAAAAAGTTAAGCAAATTAACCGACGCTCGAAATAAAATAAACCGACAAACACTTATTAACCGCCGAAATGGTACGCCCATGGCGTACCTAACTAACAATGTCGAACCAACTAATATTACAACCACAATTGTCGAATGGCGCATGTTGCCGTGCGTACGCACCGCCTATGGCGAGACGACCCGATGCGCATCTCCCACCTAAAAGAATTCCAATCGTGTTTAGTTTTAACCCCGTTCGCGGTGGCGTTGTGTTCGATTATGCTAATTTGCGCGCGCTACACGTAATTCCATGGTTGCCTATTTAAATTTTCACATCGTGTGTAATATTTTATCTTGTAGGCGCTTCCGTTTGAGTTCGCTATCGAAACATATCTTAAATACTTTTTTAAGAAAAGTATTGTAAATATGGAAAAGCTAATTTAAATTAAATTTAAAAATATTACAACGTTTAATTGGAGGTGTTTTGATGATTATTTCTAAATTAAAATCCCAAGTACCTACCTGCTCTTTTTGAAATAAACTTTTTTTAAATAAATGAATAATATTTCTCTTTCTTATCTATATGTGTTGTGACCACATTATTTTATAAGTATAATATTATTATATATAATAATAGTACCTTGAAGACAAAGAACCAACTTCTTTAAGTTTGTTATCAAATTTTCATTGAATTTAATTTAAAATTGATAGAATTAAAAATTTAAATATTTAAATTGAAAAATAAGTACTTACATTTGTATGTGCAATTGAAGAAGTTTTTAAGTAGGTGCATATGTACATAGAACATAGATCTAAATGAAGTCGGTTAATAAGAGTACCTACTGTCCATGTAGATGGCATATAGATGCCACCACAACAATAATTGAATTTAAAATTATATTTTGGGAATCGCCCGCCGCCCGACGTGGCGGACGAGAACAACCTTCGAGAGTTGTACCTGTCGATGTATGCTTCAATGCTATTATACACTATGTATATTTTGTAGGTACATACACATTATTATTTTCAATGTGGTCCATATTAAATTTTTTAAGATATTTTATAAAATAAAATTGGTAGAAATATAAAACATTTATTATATTAAATTATTGTTTTATTACCAAATACAATCAAATCTAATGCTCGTCATACACGTGCTATACTACTTAGGTTAGCATATTATACCACTCTCTTTACAAATTTACATTTGAAAATGTACATCCAAATAAAATTCGGCGATGGATGCAAATTTAAAAAAATTATAGTATTGTGTGTTTCAGTTATAACGTAACGTAATAACCGATTATATTATATTATGACAAAGTGAATGGAGGACATAATGCAATTTATTGCAACTACAATTTACAACCTATAATAATTTTTGTAAGCTTAAACAATAACAACTGTTGAAATGTCGCACGCACTTCGCGCGGCGGGGGGGAGGGGGGGGGGCCGAAAAACAAAAACCGCGTCCAATCGTTTTCCTCCAATTTTTTAATTTGGCGAGAAAAACAAAAAATTGGGCAACGGCACGCGGTGTTCCCAAGCGGTCACCCATCCAAGTACTAACCGCGCCCAACATTGCTTGACTTCCGTGATCGGACGAGAACGATAGATAGATAGATAGATAAAAAGTTTATTAAGTATTTTCTTTTACAAATTTTGTTTGACCATTCGGCGCTAACAAACAGTGCCGTCCGGTCCTACATTTTAATTAGTTTAGATATAGGAGCTCCTCGTGTGAAACATATCTCCAATTAAAATTTTAGTTGACCAACTGAGTTGGTTTAAAGTAATTGATTTATATTTTACAAATTAGCGAATTTTCCAAATTTTTTCATTTTTCTTGTTGGAAAGCAAGAAAACCAACTTTAAGTAATTCAAATTATTTACAATTTATGACACTAAATAACAATAGGAACAAAATAACAGTGAGCAGTAACTCGATAAAATTTAACAATAACAAACATAAACAATAACAAACAATAACAATTGAAATACACTCAACAGAGCAACTGTGAGGAGAAGTTTCGTATGCGCTTACGCTGCAAATAAGTTTAAGGAATGACACCGGTTTTCACTTTCGATCTTCTCAAGTTTCAGGGTGTACTCCGTCCATTGGCGTAGCAGTTGTCTAAGTTTCGTCGTCAGTGTCGGGTTGTGGGGGAGGAATTGTAAATTTTGGTAAAGTTTGGTATGGTAGTTTGTATTTTTGAATCGTATTGTCTTGGGTCATGTTTTTGGTAAGTGGGCTTTGGCGTATTTGTGTCGTGTAGAATTTTTCAGAGCACCGAGTTACGTGGTCCCTTAGAAATTCTACTTGTGTGTCGTCGTGTAAAGTTGTCAGTCGTGTGTATCGATCTGCACCCGTGACGAGTCGAAGGCAACGATTCTGATATACTTGTAGAGGTCTAAGACGGGTCTTAGACACTCCTGCCCATACGGGACAAGCGTACGTTATTATCGGTCGTAGTACGGTTTTGTATAACGTACGTTTGTTATCAGAGCTCATTTGCCCACTTTTCATCAAGGGGTAGATCTTACGCATCGCACCGTAGGCAAGTTGTCGTCTTGTCTTTAAATGAGTGTCGAAATTTAGTCTCGAGTCCATGGTGACTCCTAGGTATTTTACGTTAGTCTGTGGTGTGATCGTTTGTCCGTCGATTGTAAGTTTTTGGAAGACCTTGTGATTGGTCCGCTTTCTGGCGAAGACAATTGTCTCCGTCTTACTGGCGTTTAATCGGATCTTCCAATTGTCAAAGTACTGTCGTATCATGTTCAAGTGTATTTGCGTCTGTCTTGTGGCGACCTCTGCACTGAATGAATGCGCGTAAATCGCTGTGTCATCCGCGTACAGGGCCGTATTTGTTTTCGGAAAAGTCGGTATGTCGTTAATGTTAAGGTTGAAAAGTTTCGGTGCTAGAACGGAGCCTTGGGGAACTCCTACTTGTATGTTTTTAGTTTGTGAAATGGTGTTGTTGACTTTGACCGCGATCGATCTGCCGGTGAGATAGGATAGGATGAGGCGGGTGATGTGTTGGCTAAAATTTAGAATTATCATTTTGTAAATTAGTCCGTCCGTCCAAGTTCTGTCGAAGGCTTTTTCAATGTCGAGTAAAGTCATGACTGTCACTTTGTCTTTGCTGAATTGTCTTATCACGTCGTTAACAATTCGGCTCACCTGCAGAGTGGTGTTAAGACCTGCAGTGAAACCGAACTGATGCGGATTAGTGATTTTAAGTTTTGTTTGTTCGTCCGTCAGTCGAAGTAAAATTATTTTCTCAGTCACTTTGGCCATGGTATTGAGTAGCGTAATTGGTCTGTAACTGAGCGGTAGCGTAGGATTTTTGTTGGGTTTGTGGATGGGAATGGTGAGGCCTTGCTTCCAAGCCGCAGGAAAGTATTGTAGTTTCAAAATTGCATTGATGATGTAATTTAACTGTACAATTGCTTTCCTGGACAAATTTTTTAGAACCTTGTTCTCGATTTTGTCCGGCCCGGGAGCTTTATTGTTGGGTAATGATTTCAGGATTTGGCTAATTTCGGTGGGATTTGTCATTAGGGTTTTGTATTGTCGGGTAGGGATATCGTAAGTAGTTTGTCTTGAAAAGTCGAGTACTGTTTGTTTAATTTCAATTTGTGCGGGTGTGTCCGTGTCGTCAAGGGTGTGGATTTTTTGGAAGGTATTGGCCAGGAGCTCAGCTTTGTGGGCGTCGGTCATGGCGGTCTCGTTGTTGTCTTGTAGTGTGGGTATCGGTTCGTAAGATTTTCTGAGTACTTTTGTCAGTTTCCAAAGTGAGTTGTCTGAAGGACGTAGGGAAGACAGAAGGTCCTCCCATGTTTTGTTTTTATGTAGCATAATTTTTTGTTGTACTTGTCTGTTCAGGTCAATCATAATATTTTTGTAATGTAAGTCTGCGGTTTGTTGCCAAAGCTTTCTATTCCTATTCCTCTCTCCGATCAACAACTGAATCTCATCTGGGAGGATGTCTCTGTTATTTTTCGGAGTAAAGGTTTTGGAATTTTCGGCTTTGGCTTTGTCAATATTTTTTGTCAGTAGGTCAATTTCGTGGTCGAGTATTTGTGAGTCGGTAATTTTGTTGTTTATAGTAATTAGGTCGTCGAGCCTTCGGCGAAACTTGGACCAGTCCGTGTCTTTGAAGCTGGTAATTGTCTTAGTCGAATCATTTCTTTGTACGTCGTTCAGGTAAAATTGAATTATGTTGTGGTCAGATGTTAGTTTTTGTTTTACTGTTGGGGGGGTAATGTTGGTTAAATTTTTGTTTAGCAGCAAATCGATCGTGGTCGCCGTCATGTTATTCATCGGGTGATGAGTGTGCGTGTCCGTGTGTAAAATTTCAATGTGTTTTTGTAAGCAAAAGTTTAAAAGTGTGTTGCCGTTTGGATTGGTGTGGTGACAGTTCCAGTTTGGGTGTTTCGCATTGAAATCACCCGCGACTAGAACCTTACCGTCCAATCCAAACAGCGTGTCTAGGTCGGTGTGCGTGAATGTGTTTGTGGGTTTGTTGTAAGCAACGATTAGTGTAGTATTGTTTTGGAGTTTTATCCCCAAGACTTCCATGCTATTACCTTGATTAATGTGGATTCGTCGGTGTGGTATGTCGTTTCGTACTAGCGCTGCTACGCCGCCCGCTCCATGTCCACCTCTGTCTTGTCGATGGACGGAGTAACCCTGAACCTTGAGGCTTCTATTCGCGGTCAATTTGGTTTCTGAAATTAAAAAGATATCAATTTTATGTTTTATTAAGTGATTTTTTAGTTCGTAGATTTTGTTACTTATCCCGTTGGCATTCCATAAATTTACTTTGAGCTTAACAACCATAAGAATTTATGTTGCTAAAGAATTGTAGCGTAGACGTGAAGCGTTCTGTTTTCGAACTACAATTCTTTAGTAAATTATTATAGTCTCTAAGCGCCCTCAACATCTCCTCAATGTTGGTTTGTTGATTTATTTCGTCGCACACTTGCGCGAGTTCACTAAACGCGTCACCAATATTAGAATTTTGTTGCGATGTCGAAGGCTGCGTTGGTGTTGGTGTGTAATTCGCTTGTGATGTCGGAAGTCCCCTCCTCGGTGTGGGTAGTGGTGGGAATGTTGCGGTGTTGTTCGTTGGCGCTGGTGGTCCCGCCCTATGCCAGGGACTGGTGGTTGGAATGGGGGCCGGTCTGAATTGTGGGGCGTACACCATTTGTTGCGGTGCTCTCATTTGCCTGTTTTCTTCGAGCTGGTTGATTTTTCGAATGTATACTGGGCATGTCACGCTGTTGGCGGGGTGGTTACCGTAGCAGTTAGCACATGTTGCTGCTTCGGTATTTGAGAGTGTACATTCTTTTGTCAGATGGTCGTTGGCGCATTTCAGACACCGAGCTGGATGTCTGCAATTTGCAGTGGCGTGGCCCCATTCTTGACAGCGGTGGCATTGTATAATGTGCTTATTGTTGAAGTGGCGCTCCCACCTCACTCTGGCGTCCAACAAACAAGTTACGTTGGCATTTATATGTTTTTCAGTAATTAAATTGCTAGTAACAACCAGGAAACAGGTTGCGCGAGTGCCTTTCATTTTGTAAATGTTTTTGACGGGAAGTTTGGCTTCCTTTAGTTCGCATTTGATTTCGTCCACGGTGGCGTCGGGTGGCATACCCTTCAGGACGAATGCATGGGTTCGCTCGTCTTTGGGTGTAAATGTGTGATGATTTACTCTTTTGCTTTTTAAGTTGTCCAGCAACGAGCTGTACTCACTTTTGTCATTCACATGGACAACCACCGTGTTTGCACGATATGTTATTTGGAAGCCTTTGGTCGCATGACTTTTTACTTTTTGTCGGAACTCCGCTTGGTTATTCACGTCGCAGGAGATGACGATTGGCGGTGGCTTTGCGGTTTTGGTCGTTGCAGGTGTGGTGGTGACAGATTCTGGCGGATCTTCCTCATGGGTGTCCATTATTAGTTCTGTGTTTTGTGTGTCTTTTTGCTTAGCGAGTGCGGCATATTTATTTGCGATTAAGACGGGCGTGGGAATGGGATTCAAACGAGCTCGGCGTAGTTTCTTTATCGACGGTGAAATGTCGATAGTGTTATCGTTGTCGGCAGGTGCGCTGCGCCGCTTTGTTTGTGAGAGGCACCGCCACTCGTTATCGTTATCGTTTACGATAGCGTCCGGCATATCGTAAACAAGTTCACTCACTGTGCACTTTTATGTATACAATTTTTGGATTATATCGTTAATGAAAACGTTTATATTCACAAATTTAAAAAAAAACTAACTTAGTTATTAAACACTTAACTAACGTCTTTATCGTATGATTATTTAAACTACCTAACACTAAAATGTTCAAAAGTTTAAAATTTAATCGCACACCGGTCGGCAATTTGCACTTTTCACACATGCGCTCGCAATATACACGTCTGTTCGCTAGGACAGCTCGCTCGCGAATGGGACGAGAACGGGTATTCTCAATGTGGTATGGTCGTTGCCTTACTATTAATGTAATTTTTAAGCATCTTGACAGTAGATGGGTGAGGGGTGAACGGGACCACTTTGCCTCAAATCTGCCTAAGTCCGAAAATTCAAAAAATCTGACTATGTCCGAAAACTCATAAACTGCGCAGGTGTTAAACTATTGATCGGTTCGGGAAAATCTCGTATTCAATAAGTATTGATTATATTTTATATATGGGGGGTTAGGGCTAGTAGGGTTCACATTAAAATCAATTATCATAAAAATTTATTGACCATTACACCTTTTATCTTAACGTTTTTTTTAATTAGATAATTTACTCTGTGGGAAAAAATCTCCCCTATAACGAAGGGGTGAGAACCCTCCTCACATTAAAAAACACTTATCAAAAAGGTACCTGTTCAATAAAGTATTGATTTTATTTTATCTATTACCTATTATCACCTTATTATTTATATAATTCAATATTATGGTTTTAGTAATAAAATAGTTTTATGATAATTTATTTGCACTTAAAATGGACCCCCCATTTTAATTTAATTACCTTCTTCCACCTTATCGATTTAATTGTTTGCCTATGGAATTCCAAAAGCAAGCAAACTATTTGATGAATAATCACCATGGTATATTATGGGGGAGTGGGTTTACACCTTATCATAAATTTAATGAAATTGTGAAACATTTAACTTCATCTGTTGATGTTGTATATGTGAAAGGACGCGAGAAGACATTATTCATCCAAAAAGTAATTGAGAAACCGGTGATAGAATTGGATGAACAACCTTCACTATCAAAAGGGGAGCCATATTGCTTTTATCACTCGCTATCAAATTGTATCTGTGCACTGACTAATGTATTTTATTTGTATAACAATTTTATTATGCATGAATAAATTGATTTTTTTTATATATTTTTTTATTGTGGGGTTAGTTTGTTATAGTTAGTACATGAAGAGCAGTTGCGTGATAGCTATGCGGGTATATGCTGAAGAAGCAGGTCGCCTTTTTTCGTTTAGAGATTGGAAGCACCCCTTTGTAGATTCGAAGGAGTTAGCAAAAGCTGGGTTTTACAATTTACGAAATGACGATAATGTGCGGTGTGCGTATTGTGCAATCATTATTGGTAGTTGGGAAAAGGGGGATAATCCTATAGAAGAACATAAAAAATGGTCTCCAAGTTGTCCTTTTATTATAGAAGGAGAATCGCTTATTAAAATGTATGCGACAGAAGAAGGTCGACTTATTTCGTTTAAAAATTGGGGTTATACCTTTATAGACCCTAACGAATTAGCAAATTCAGGATTTTACAGCATAGGGAATGGTGATATTGTTCGGTGTGCGTTTTGTACAATCGTTATAGGAAATTGGAAGAATGGGGATATTCCTAGAGTAAAACATGGGGAAATATCTCCAAAATGCCCCATGACTGGACATGATGTTTGTGGGATATACAAAGTTTTTCCTAATTCAATACCAGACAATTACATAAATATAACTACAAAAGTTGAAGATCTAAATGATCCCGATGAAAATTTACCCGAAATTATCCCACTACTAGGATACAAAGCTGAAGATCAATTTTGTTGGAAAGCTAACAATAAACTCTCTTGCCCATCTTGTATATTACAATAGTTGTAAAAAGAAAACGAGATTTTGTGAGTTTAATAAAAAAAAAAAAATATTGAAAATTATTTTGTTATTTTACAAAATACGATAGGTTAGGTATATACTCACAAACATGATGATGATATTGTAAATACATACCTAACCTATCGTATTATTATTTACATATTTGTTTTATTTCGGATATGGATTAATAAAAAAGATTTATTAAATTTTAATTGTTGTTTTTATTTTGTTTTACTGGAAAAGTTTACATTGCCTCAATTTAACTCTTAAACTAATATATGCAGTCGTTAAAATATATAACACAATACTTGTGAAAAATAAAAATTCGAAAACGATTGCATTCATATGAAGAGTGTTGTAGTTGTTTCTGAGTTCGTTCAAATTGAGCACCAAATATTCACCGCGGTTTCTTATTTGACTTGTATCTTGAAATTCGAAAATGGTCTCATAATAGATAACTGATTTGTCATTATCAATTACTAATGGATGTGTGATAACGTATTATCAACATTGTTTAAAATTAATAATTTGATTTAAATCTAAATTTTAAACACATGTTTACCAATAGGAATAGGGTACATATTTTATATCATTTTATTAAACAATATAATGCCTACTTATTTGTAACATATACAAATTACTTATTATATATTTAAAACAGTATTTATCGTTTTTATTCTACTGTGGATGCCGGAGATATTTAATGCGAAGTTACTCAGCTAAAATTACACATCGAAATTTCTAGGAGTGTACATTGCTATTAAGCACAAGACCGAGTTCATTATAAAAATTTTCGAATGATTATACCATGTTTTAAAATAATAGCTTTGAATCGCATTTTTTACAATTTTTCTCGATGGTTAAAAAAAAAATTTTTTAGATAACGGTATTGTCAACATTATTATTATTGATTCTCCAGGTGTATAACGACATTGACCGTAAATTGATGCTGATATGCCGGGTGTTCTACAACTATCGATTACGACATCACCAAGTTGATAACGTATTTTCTCAAACAGGAGAACTATTTTGGATGAAAATTTAGTTGTTATTGAACTAAATAAAACCGAAATCATAATGAATAAACCTGTATATGTAGGCATGAGTATATTGGATATTTCAAAAACCAAATTATACGAGTTTCATTATGACTACATGCAGAAAAACTTTTTATCCAAAGTGCTTTACTGTGACACGGATTCATTAATATATGAAATTCATTGTCCTGATATTTATGCCACCATCAAAAGGGATATTTCACGATTTGACACTAGCGATTACGAGGTCGATAATCAATTCGGTATTCCTCTTGTAAACAAGAAAGTGCCTGGATTAATGAAGGACGAAAGCAATGGTAGAATTATGACCGAATTCGTAGGTCTTAGATCTAAAATGTATAGCGTTCGAATCGAGGGCGAGGATGTTATTAAAAAGGCGAAAGGTGTTAAAAATTATATAGTTAAGAAAGACATTTGTTTTAATGATTATTTAGAGTGTTTACTTGAAAATAAAATTATTGTAAAAAACAAAATAGTATAAGATCACAAAATCATATTGTACATAGCATAACTCAAACAAAAATAGCCTTAAGTCCCAATGATGATAAACGATGTTTACTACCTCATACCTCCAACACTCTGGCATGGGGGCATTATAAATTAAATAAATAAAAATATTTTTATGTTTTGTTTTATTTTATTCCTTTAGTTTCACATACAGCATAAAGTAAATATTAATATTATTATTATTACATGATAATTTCATTGAATTGAATTTTTAGAGATCCATGAAAACTGGTTATAGCCAAGCCATTTTACATATAGCTGATTCCCACGTTTACGTAACACTTTTTCAATTAGAAAAGTATCAGGGTAACTTCAGTATTAAGACATATTGTGTGCTTCTTGAAAACAGTTTTTTGCAAAACGTTTTATTACAAGCTTCGCAAATCCATATATACTTGGCTGTTTTTCTATTAGCCTCTGATTTACCATAAAGAGCAGCCTCCTTCTGGTAACACATGAAACAACGTCTTTTAACAGACCCCCTTATCAGATGATGCTTTTCAGCCTCCTCAACACCGCCTTTACCGTTATCACTACCGATGTCTTTGCTATCACTAGCGATGTCTTGGCTATCACTACCGGTATCTTTACTATCTTCATCATGAGAGATGCAAGTCTCACTTTCTTGTTTATTTATATATTCTTTTTCTACATCAGGTATAATGTAAGTATGTGTTTCTAAATTTTCTTGATTATTTTCAAATATAGGTGATTTCAATATTCTTTTATATATCCTTTTTATATTAGGTATGCTGTAGGTGAATGTATTTTCTTGTTTATTTTTAATCATAGGTGATTTGATTATTCTTTTATATACCTCTTTCACATTAGGGTTAATGTGGGGGGTACTTATTTTTATGTTTATATTCAAATACAGAAGACTTCTTTCTTCTTCTTCTTCCATATATCTGTTCTATTGGAGAATTATCAGTGTCTTGAATATAGTATTTGGTTGTGTAAGAACTTAGAAAGTGATACTTTTGATTGTCACCTATTATAATACCCATGATAAATACAGAGGATCTTATCAGAGAATGGTATATTTAATAACATGACGCTCTATATAAACTCGCACTATTATATCCTAACCGACCCTAGCATACAATTTAACAGGCATTTTTTGCTTGAAACACCGGTGAACAAATATTTGACTTTGACCGAATTGGTAAAATCCAACAACGGTTTGCAGAATTGTTTATTTAAAAAACTTCTTTTTTTGAATCGATAGATAGTCATCATATGCCAGCACATAATCTACTTTTGTAAAATCGTTATACCTTTTCTCATACGGACTAAGGTTTTGAGAAATATGAACAGGTCTGTTCATATTTAGGGCATATTTAGGGCATGTTATGGTAACTATGAACAGGTCTGTTCATATTTAGGACATATTAGGGCATATTAGGGTAACTATGAACAGGTCTGTTCATATTTAGGACATATTAGGGCATATTAGGGTAACTATGAACAGGTCTGTTCATATTTAGGGCATATTAGGACATATTAGGGTAACTATGAACAGGTCTGTTCATATTTAGGGCATATTAGTGCATATTAGGGTAACTATGAACAGGTCTGTTCATATTTAGGGCATATTAGGGTAACTATGAACAGGTCTGTTCATATTTAGGGCATATTAGTGCATATTAGGGTAACTATGAACAGGTCTGTTCATATTTAGGGCATATTAGGGCATATTAGGGTAACTATGAACAGGTCTGTTCATATTTAGAGCATATTAGGGCATATTAGGGTAACTATGAACAGGTCTGTTCATATTTAGGGCATATTAGGGTAACTATGAACAGGTCTGTTCATATTTTGGGCATGTTAGGGTAACTATGAACAGAAAGTTAGGGTATCCTAATTAGGGTCTGTTCATATAAGTTAGAGTAACCCTAATTATGATACCCTAACTTTCTGTTCATAGTGTTAGGGTAACTATGAACAGAAAGTTAGTGTTAGGGTAACTATGAACAGAAAGTTAGGGTATCATAATTAGGGTTACTCTAACTTATATGAACAGACCCTAATTAGGATACCCTAACTTTCTGTTCATAGTTTCCCTAACATGCCCAAAATATGAACAGACCTGTTCATAGTTACCCTAATATGCCCTAAATATGAACAGACCTGTTCATAGTTACCCTAATATGCCCTAATATGCTCTAAATATGAACAGACCTGTTCATAGTTACCCTAATATGCCCTAAATATGAACAGACCTGTTCATAGTTACCCTAATATGCACTAATATGCCCTAAATATGAACAGACCTGTTCATAGTTACCCTAATATGCCCTAAATATGAACAGACCTGTTCATAGTTACCCTAATATGCACTAATATGCCCTAAATATGAACAGACCTGTTCATAGTTACCCTAATATGTCCTAATATGCCCTAAATATGAACAGACCTGTTCATAGTTACCCTAATATGCCCTAATATGTCCTAAATATGAACAGACCTGTTCATAGTTACCCTAATATGCCCTAATATGTCCTAAATATGAACAGACCTGTTCATAGTTACCATAACATGCCCTAAATATGCCCTAAATATGAACAGACCTGTTCATATTTCTCAAAACCTTAGTCCGTATGAGAAAAGGTATAACGATTTTACAAAAGTAGATTATGTGCTGGCATATGATGACTATCTATCGATTCAAAAAAAGAAGTTTTTTAAATAAACAATTCTGCAAACCGTTGTTGGATTTTACCAATTCGGTCAAAGTCAAATATTTGTTCACCGGTGTTTCAAGCAAAAAATGCCTGTTAAATTGTATGCTAGGGTCGGTTAGGATATAATAGTGCGAGTTTATATAGAGCGTCATGTTATTAAATATACCATTCTCTGATAAGATCCTCTGTATTTATCATGGGTATTATAATAGGTGACAATCAAAAGTATCACTTTCTAAGTTCTTACACAACCAAATACTATATTCAAGACACTGATAATTCTCCAATAGAACAGATATATGGAAGAAGAAGAAGAAAGAAGTCTTCTGTATTTGAATATAAACATAAAAATAAGTACCCCCCACATTAACCCTAATGTGAAAGAGGTATATAAAAGAATAATCAAATCACCTATGATTAAAAATAAACAAGAAAATACATTCACCTACAGCATACCTAATATAAAAAGGATATATAAAAGAATATTGAAATCACCTATATTTGAAAATAATCAAGAAAATTTAGAAACACATACTTACATTATACCTGATGTAGAAAAAGAATATATAAATAAACAAGAAAGTGAGACTTGCATCTCTCATGATGAAGATAGTAAAGATACCGGTAGTGATAGCCAAGACATCGCTAGTGATAGCAAAGACATCGGTAGTGATAACGGTAAAGGCGGTGTTGAGGAGGCTGAACAGCATCATCTGATAAGGGGGTCTGTTAAAAGACGTTGTTTCATGTGTTACCAGAAGGAGGCTGCTCTTTATGGTAAATCAGAGGCTAATAGAAAAACAGTCAAGTATATATGGATTTGCGAAGCTTGTAATAAAACGTTTTGCAAAAAACTGTTTTCAAGAAGCACACAATATGTCTTAATACTGAAGTTACCCTGATACTTTTCTAATTGAAAAAGTGTTACGTAAACGTGGGAATCAGCTATATGTAAAATGGCTTGGCTATAACCAGTTTTCATGGATCTCTAAAAATTCAATTCAATGAAATTATCATGTAATAATAATAATATTAATATTTACTTTATGCTGTATGTGAAACTAAAGGAATAAAATAAAACAACACATAAAAATATTTTTATTTATTTAATTTATAATGCCCCCATGCCAGAGTGTTGGAGGTATGAGGTAGTAAACATCGTTTATCATCATTGGGACTTAAGGCTATTTTTGTTTGAGTTATGCTATGTACAATATGATTTTGTGATCTTATACTATTTTGTTTTTTACAATAATTTTATTTTCAAGTAAACACTCTAAATAATCATTAAAACAAATGTCTTTCTTAACTATATAATTTTTAACACCTTTCGCCTTTTTAATAACATCCTCGCCCTCGATTCGAACGCTATACATTTTAGATCTAAGACCTACGAATTCGGTCATAATTCTACCATTGCTTTCGTCCTTCATTAATCCAGGCACTTTCTTGTTTACAAGAGGAATACCGAATTGATTATCGACCTCGTAATCGCTAGTGTCAAATCGTGAAATATCCCTTTTGATGGTGGCATAAATATCAGGACAATGAATTTCATATATTAATGAATCCGTGTCACAGTAAAGCACTTTGGATAAAAAGTTTTTCTGCATGTAGTCATAATGAAACTCGTATAATTTGGTTTTTGAAATATCCAATATACTCATGCCTACATATACAGGTTTATTCATTATGATTTCGGTTTTATTTAGTTCAATAACAACTAAATTTTCATCCAAAATAGTTCTCCTGTTTGAGAAAATACGTTATCAACTTGGTGATGTCGTAATCGATAGTTGTAGAACACCCGGCATATCAGCATCAATTTACGGTCAATGTCGTTATACACCTGGAGAATCAATAATAATAATGTTGACAATACCGTTATCTAAAAAATTTTTTTTTTAACCATCGAGAAAAATTGTAAAAAAATGCGATTCAAAGCTATTATTTTAAAACATGGTATAATCATTCGAAAATTTTTATAATGAACTCGGTCTTGTGCTTAATAGCAATGTACACTCCTAGAAATTTCGATGTGTAATTTTAGCTGAGTAACTTCGCATTAAATATCTCCGGCATCCACAGTAGAATAAAAACGATAAATACTGTTTTAAATATGTAATAAGTAATTTGTATATGTTACAAATAAGTAGGCATTATATTGTTTAATAAAATGATATAAAATATGTACCCTATTCCTATTGGTAAACATGTGTTTAAAATTTAGATTTAAATCAAATTATTAATTTTAAACAATGTTGATAATACGTTATCACACATCCATTAGTAATTGATAATGACAAATCAGTTATCTATTATGAGACCATTTTCGAATTTCAAGATACAAGTCAAATAAGAAACCGCGGTGAATATTTGGTGCTCAATTTGAACGAACTCAGAAACAACTACAACACTCTTCATATGAATGCAATCGTTTTCGAATTTTTATTTTTCACAAGTATTGTGTTATATATTTTAACGACTGCATATATTAGTTTAAGAGTTAAATTGAGGCAATGTAAACTTTTCCAGTAAAACAAAATAAAAACAACAATTAAAATTTAATAAATCTTTTTTATTAATCCATATCCGAAATAAAACAAATATGTAAATAATAATACGATAGGTTAGGTATGTATTTACAATATCATCATCATGTTTGTGAGTACATACCTAACCTATCGTATTATGTAAAATAACAAAATAATTTTCAATATTTTTTTTTTTATTAAACTCACAAAATCTCGTTTTCTTTTTACAACTATTGTAATATACAAGATGGGCAAGAGAGTTTATTGTTAGCTTTCCAACAAAATTGATCTTCAGCTTTGTATCCTAGTAGTGGGATAATTTCGGGTAAATTTTCATCGGGATCATTTAGATCTTCAACTTTTGTAGTTATATTTATGTAATTGTCTGGTATTGAATTAGGAAAAACTTTGTATATCCCACAAACATCATGTCCAGTCATGGGGCATTTTGGAGATATTTCCCCATGTTTTACTCTAGGAATATCCCCATTCTTCCAATTTCCTATAACGATTGTACAAAACGCACACCGAACAATATCACCATTCCCTATGCTGTAAAATCCTGAATTTGCTAATTCGTTAGGGTCTATAAAGGTATAACCCCAATTTTTAAACGAAATAAGTCGACCTTCTTCTGTCGCATACATTTTAATAAGCGATTCTCCTTCTATAATAAAAGGACAACTTGGAGACCATTTTTTATGTTCTTCTATAGGATTATCCCCCTTTTCCCAACTACCAATAATGATTGCACAATACGCACACCGCACATTATCGTCATTTCGTAAATTGTAAAACCCAGCTTTTGCTAACTCCTTCGAATCTACAAAGGGATGCTTCCAATCTCTAAACGAAAAAAGGCGACCTGCTTCTTCAGCATATACCCGCATGGCTATCACGCAACTGCTCTTCATGTACTAACTATAACAAACTAACCCCCACAATAAAAAAAATATATAAAAAAATCAATTTATTCATGCATAATAAAATTGTTATACAAATAAAATACATTAGTCAGTGCACAGATACAATTTGATAGCGAGTGATAAAAGCAATATGGCTCCCCTTTTGATAGTGAAGGTTGTTCATCCAATTCTATCACCGGTTTCTCAATTACTTTTTGGATGAATAATGTCTTCTCGCGTCCTTTCACATATACAACATCAACAGATGAAGTTAAATGTTTTCACAATTTCATTAAATTTATGATAAGGTGTAAACCCACTCCCCCATAATATACCATGGTGATTATTCATCAAATAGTTTGCTTGCTTTTGGAATTCCATAGGCAAACAATTAAATCGATAAGGTGGAAGAAGGTAATTAAATTAAAATGGGGGGTCCATTTTAAGTGCAAATAAATTATCATAAAACTATTTTATTACTAAAACCATAATATTGAATTATATAAATAATAAGGTGATAATAGGTAATAGATAAAATAAAATCATACTTTATTGAACAGGTACCTTTTTGATAAGTGTTTTTTAATGTGAGGAGGGTTCTCACCCCTTCGTTATAGGGGAGATTTTTTCCCACAGAGTAAATTATCTAATTAAAAAAAACGTTAAGATAAAAGGTGTAATGGTCAATAAATTTTTATGATAATTGATTTTAATGTGAACCCTACTAACCCTAACCCCCATATATAAAATATAATCAATACTTATTTTTATACGAGATTTTCCCGAACCGATCAATAGTTTAACACCTGCGCAGTTTATGAGTTTTCGGACATAGTCAGATTTTTTGAATTTTCGGACTTAGGCAGATTTGAGGCAAAGTGGTCCCGTTCACCCCTCACCCATCTACTCTTGACGACTGAATTTACAAAAAGTTAATAAAATATCGAAATAAAATAAACCGACAAACACTTTTTAGCCGCCGAAATGGTACGCCCATGGCGTACCTAACTAACAATGTCGAACCAACTAATATTACAACCACAATTGTCGAATGGCGCATGTTGCCGTGCGTACGCACCGCCTATGGCGAGACGACCCGATGCGCATCTCCCACCTAAAAGAATTCCAATCGTGTTTAGTTTTAACCCCGTTCGCGGTGGCGTTGTGTTCGATTATGCTAATTTGCGCGCGCTACACGTAATTCCATGGTTGCCTATTTAAATTTTCACATCGTGTGTAATATTTTATCTTGTAGGCGCTTCCGTTTGAGTTCGCTATCGAAACATATCTTAAATACTCTTTTAAGAAAAGTATTGTAAATATGGAAAAGCTAATTTAAATTAAATTTAAAAATATTACAACGTTTAATTGGAGGTGTTTTGATGATTATTTCTAAATTAAAATCCCAAGTACCTACCTGCTCTTTTTGAAATAAACTTTTTTTAAATAAATGAATAATATTTCTCTTTCTTATCTATATGTGTTGTGACCACATTATTTTATAAGTATAATATTATTATATATAATAATAGTACCTTGAAGACAAAGAACCAACTTCTTTAAGTTTGTTATCAAATTTTCATTGAATTTAATTTAAAATTGATAGAATTAAAAATTTAAATATTTAAATTGAAAAATAAGTACTTACATTTGTATGTGCAATTGAAGAAGTTTTTAAGTAGGTGCATATGTACATAGAACATAGATCTAAATGAAGTCGGTTAATAAGAGTACCTACTGTCCATGTAGATGGCATATAGATGCCACCACAACAATAATTGAATTTAAAATTATATTTTGGGAATCGCCCGCCGCCCGACGTGGCGGACGAGAACAACCTTCGAGAGTTGTACCTGTCGATGTATGCTTCAATGCTATTATACACTATGTATATTTTGTAGGTACATACACATTATTATTTTCAATGTGGTCCATATTAAATTTTTTAAGATATTTTATAAAATAAAATTGGTAGAAATATAAAACATTTATTATATTAAATTATTGTTTTATTACCAAATACAATCAAATCTAATGCTCGTCATACACGTGCTATACTACTTAGGTTAGCATATTATACCACTCTCTTTACAAATTTACATTTGAAAATGTACATCCAAATAAAATTCGGCGATGGATGCAAATTTAAAAAAATTATAGTATTGTGTGTTTCAGTTATAACGTAACGTAATAACCGATTATATTATATTATGACAAAGTGAATGGAGGACATAATGCAATTTATTGCAACTACAATTTACAACCTATAATAATTTTTGTAAGCTTAAACAATAACAACTGTTGAAATGTCGCACGCACTTCGCGCGGCGGGGGGGAGGGGGGGGGGGGGGCCGAAAAACAAAAACCGCGTCCAATCGTTTTCCTCCAATTTTTTAATTTGGCGAGAAAAACAAAAAATTGGGCAACGGCACGCGGTGTTCCCAAGCGGTCACCCATCCAAGTACTAACCGCGCCCAACATTGCTTGACTTCCGTGATCGGACGAGAACGGGTATTCTCAATGTGGTATGGTCGTTGCCTTACTATTAATGTAATTTTTAAGCATCTTGACGACTGAATTTACAAAAAGTTAATAAAATATCGAAATAAAATAAACCGACAAACACTTTTTAGCCGCCGAAATGGTACGCCCATGGCGTACCTAACTAACAATGTCGAACCAACTAATATTACAACCACAATTGTCGAATGGCGCATGTTGCCGTGCGTACGCACCGCCTATGGCGAGACGACCCGATGCGCATCTCCCACCTAAAAGAATTCCAATCGTGTTTAGTTTTAACCCCGTTCGCGGTGGCGTTGTGTTCGATTATGCTAATTTGCGCGCGCTACACGTAATTCCATGGTTGCCTATTTAAATTTTCACATCGTGTGTAATATTTTATCTTGTAGGCGCTTCCGTTTGAGTTCGCTATCGAAACATATCTTAAATACTCTTTTAAGAAAAGTATTGTAAATATGGAAAAGCTAATTTAAATTAAATTTAAAAATATTACAACGTTTAATTGGAGGTGTTTTGATGATTATTTCTAAATTAAAATCCCAAGTACCTACCTGCTCTTTTTGAAATAAACTTTTTTTAAATAAATGAATAATATTTCTCTTTCTTATCTATATGTGTTGTGACCACATTATTTTATAAGTATAATATTATTATATATAATAATAGTACCTTGAAGACAAAGAACCAACTTCTTTAAGTTTGTTATCAAATTTTCATTGAATTTAATTTAAAATTGATAGAATTAAAAATTTAAATATTTAAATTGAAAAATAAGTACTTACATTTGTATGTGCAATTGAAGAAGTTTTTAAGTAGGTGCATATGTACATAGAACATAGATCTAAATGAAGTCGGTTAATAAGAGTACCTACTGTCCATGTAGATGGCATATAGATGCCACCACAACAATAATTGAATTTAAAATTATATTTTGGGAATCGCCCGCCGCCCGACGTGGCGGACGAGAACAACCTTCGAGAGTTGTACCTGTCGATGTATGCTTCAATGCTATTATACACTATGTATATTTTGTAGGTACATACACATTATTATTTTCAATGTGGTCCATATTAAATTTTTTAAGATATTTTATAAAATAAAATTGGTAGAAATATAAAACATTTATTATATTAAATTATTGTTTTATTACCAAATACAATCAAATCTAATGCTCGTCATACACGTGCTATACTACTTAGGTTAGCATATTATACCACTCTCTTTACAAATTTACATTTGAAAATGTACATCCAAATAAAATTCGGCGATGGATGCAAATTTAAAAAAATTATAGTATTGTGTGTTTCAGTTATAACGTAACGTAATAACCGATTATATTATATTATGACAAAGTGAATGGAGGACATAATGCAATTTATTGCAACTACAATTTACAACCTATAATAATTTTTGTAAGCTTAAACAATAACAACTGTTGAAATGTCGCACGCACTTCGCGCGGCGGGGGGGAGGGGGGGGGGGGGGGGCCGAAAAACAAAAACCGCGTCCAATCGTTTTCCTCCAATTTTTTAATTTGGCGAGAAAAACAAAAAATTGGGCAACGGCACGCGGTGTTCCCAAGCGGTCACCCATCCAAGTACTAACCGCGCCCAACATTGCTTGACTTCCGTGATCGGACGAGAACGGGTATTCTCAATGTGGTATGGTCGTTGCCTTACTATTAATGTAATTTTTAAGCATCTTGACGACTGAATTTACAAAAAGTTAATAAAATATCGAAATAAAATAAACCGACAAACACTTTTTAGCCGCCGAAATGGTACGCCCATGGCGTACCTAACTAACAATGTCGAACCAACTAATATTACAACCACAATTGTCGAATGGCGCATGTTGCCGTGCGTACGCACCGCCTATGGCGAGACGACCCGATGCGCATCTCCCACCTAAAAGAATTCCAATCGTGTTTAGTTTTAACCCCGTTCGCGGTGGCGTTGTGTTCGATTATGCTAATTTGCGCGCGCTACACGTAATTCCATGGTTGCCTATTTAAATTTTCACATCGTGTGTAATATTTTATCTTGTAGGCGCTTCCGTTTGAGTTCGCTATCGAAACATATCTTAAATACTCTTTTAAGAAAAGTATTGTAAATATGGAAAAGCTAATTTAAATTAAATTTAAAAATATTACAACGTTTAATTGGAGGTGTTTTGATGATTATTTCTAAATTAAAATCCCAAGTACCTACCTGCTCTTTTTGAAATAAACTTTTTTTAAATAAATGAATAATATTTCTCTTTCTTATCTATATGTGTTGTGACCACATTATTTTATAAGTATAATATTATTATATATAATAATAGTACCTTGAAGACAAAGAACCAACTTCTTTAAGTTTGTTATCAAATTTTCATTGAATTTAATTTAAAATTGATAGAATTAAAAATTTAAATATTTAAATTGAAAAATAAGTACTTACATTTGTATGTGCAATTGAAGAAGTTTTTAAGTAGGTGCATATGTACATAGAACATAGATCTAAATGAAGTCGGTTAATAAGAGTACCTACTGTCCATGTAGATGGCATATAGATGCCACCACAACAATAATTGAATTTAAAATTATATTTTGGGAATCGCCCGCCGCCCGACGTGGCGGACGAGAACAACCTTCGAGAGTTGTACCTGTCGATGTATGCTTCAATGCTATTATACACTATGTATATTTTGTAGGTACATACACATTATTATTTTCAATGTGGTCCATATTAAATTTTTTAAGATATTTTATAAAATAAAATTGGTAGAAATATAAAACATTTATTATATTAAATTATTGTTTTATTACCAAATACAATCAAATCTAATGCTCGTCATACACGTGCTATACTACTTAGGTTAGCATATTATACCACTCTCTTTACAAATTTACATTTGAAAATGTACATCCAAATAAAATTCGGCGATGGATGCAAATTTAAAAAAATTATAGTATTGTGTGTTTCAGTTATAACGTAACGTAATAACCGATTATATTATATTATGACAAAGTGAATGGAGGACATAATGCAATTTATTGCAACTACAATTTACAACCTATAATAATTTTTGTAAGCTTAAACAATAACAACTGTTGAAATGTCGCACGCACTTCGCGCGGCGGGGGGGAGGGGGGGGGGGGCCGAAAAACAAAAACCGCGTCCAATCGTTTTCCTCCAATTTTTTAATTTGGCGAGAAAAACAAAAAATTGGGCAACGGCACGCGGTGTTCCCAAGCGGTCACCCATCCAAGTACTAACCGCGCCCAACATTGCTTGACTTCCGTGATCGGACGAGAACGGGTATTCTCAATGTGGTATGGTCGTTGCCTTACTATTAATGTAATTTTTAAGCATCTTGACGACTGAATTTACAAAAAGTTAATAAAATATCGAAATAAAATAAACCGACAAACACTTTTTAGCCGCCGAAATGGTACGCCCATGGCGTACCTAACTAACAATGTCGAACCAACTAATATTACAACCACAATTGTCGAATGGCGCATGTTGCCGTGCGTACGCACCGCCTATGGCGAGACGACCCGATGCGCATCTCCCACCTAAAAGAATTCCAATCGTGTTTAGTTTTAACCCCGTTCGCGGTGGCGTTGTGTTCGATTATGCTAATTTGCGCGCGCTACACGTAATTCCATGGTTGCCTATTTAAATTTTCACATCGTGTGTAATATTTTATCTTGTAGGCGCTTCCGTTTGAGTTCGCTATCGAAACATATCTTAAATACTCTTTTAAGAAAAGTATTGTAAATATGGAAAAGCTAATTTAAATTAAATTTAAAAATATTACAACGTTTAATTGGAGGTGTTTTGATGATTATTTCTAAATTAAAATCCCAAGTACCTACCTGCTCTTTTTGAAATAAACTTTTTTTAAATAAATGAATAATATTTCTCTTTCTTATCTATATGTGTTGTGACCACATTATTTTATAAGTATAATATTATTATATATAATAATAGTACCTTGAAGACAAAGAACCAACTTCTTTAAGTTTGTTATCAAATTTTCATTGAATTTAATTTAAAATTGATAGAATTAAAAATTTAAATATTTAAATTGAAAAATAAGTACTTACATTTGTATGTGCAATTGAAGAAGTTTTTAAGTAGGTGCATATGTACATAGAACATAGATCTAAATGAAGTCGGTTAATAAGAGTACCTACTGTCCATGTAGATGGCATATAGATGCCACCACAACAATAATTGAATTTAAAATTATATTTTGGGAATCGCCCGCCGCCCGACGTGGCGGACGAGAACAACCTTCGAGAGTTGTACCTGTCGATGTATGCTTCAATGCTATTATACACTATGTATATTTTGTAGGTACATACACATTATTATTTTCAATGTGGTCCATATTAAATTTTTTAAGATATTTTATAAAATAAAATTGGTAGAAATATAAAACATTTATTATATTAAATTATTGTTTTATTACCAAATACAATCAAATCTAATGCTCGTCATACACGTGCTATACTACTTAGGTTAGCATATTATACCACTCTCTTTACAAATTTACATTTGAAAATGTACATCCAAATAAAATTCGGCGATGGATGCAAATTTAAAAAAATTATAGTATTGTGTGTTTCAGTTATAACGTAACGTAATAACCGATTATATTATATTATGACAAAGTGAATGGAGGACATAATGCAATTTATTGCAACTACAATTTACAACCTATAATAATTTTTGTAAGCTTAAACAATAACAACTGTTGAAATGTCGCACGCACTTCGCGCGGCGGGGGGGAGGGGGGGGGGGGGGCCGAAAAACAAAAACCGCGTCCAATCGTTTTCCTCCAATTTTTTAATTTGGCGAGAAAAACAAAAAATTGGGCAACGGCACGCGGTGTTCCCAAGCGGTCACCCATCCAAGTACTAACCGCGCCCAACATTGCTTGACTTCCGTGATCGGACGAGAACGGGTATTCTCAATGTGGTATGGTCGTTGCCTTACTATTAATGTAATTTTTAAGCATCTTGACGACTGAATTTACAAAAAGTTAATAAAATATCGAAATAAAATAAACCGACAAACACTTTTTAGCCGCCGAAATGGTACGCCCATGGCGTACCTAACTAACAATGTCGAACCAACTAATATTACAACCACAATTGTCGAATGGCGCATGTTGCCGTGCGTACGCACCGCCTATGGCGAGACGACCCGATGCGCATCTCCCACCTAAAAGAATTCCAATCGTGTTTAGTTTTAACCCCGTTCGCGGTGGCGTTGTGTTCGATTATGCTAATTTGCGCGCGCTACACGTAATTCCATGGTTGCCTATTTAAATTTTCACATCGTGTGTAATATTTTATCTTGTAGGCGCTTCCGTTTGAGTTCGCTATCGAAACATATCTTAAATACTCTTTTAAGAAAAGTATTGTAAATATGGAAAAGCTAATTTAAATTAAATTTAAAAATATTACAACGTTTAATTGGAGGTGTTTTGATGATTATTTCTAAATTAAAATCCCAAGTACCTACCTGCTCTTTTTGAAATAAACTTTTTTTAAATAAATGAATAATATTTCTCTTTCTTATCTATATGTGTTGTGACCACATTATTTTATAAGTATAATATTATTATATATAATAATAGTACCTTGAAGACAAAGAACCAACTTCTTTAAGTTTGTTATCAAATTTTCATTGAATTTAATTTAAAATTGATAGAATTAAAAATTTAAATATTTAAATTGAAAAATAAGTACTTACATTTGTATGTGCAATTGAAGAAGTTTTTAAGTAGGTGCATATGTACATAGAACATAGATCTAAATGAAGTCGGTTAATAAGAGTACCTACTGTCCATGTAGATGGCATATAGATGCCACCACAACAATAATTGAATTTAAAATTATATTTTGGGAATCGCCCGCCGCCCGACGTGGCGGACGAGAACAACCTTCGAGAGTTGTACCTGTCGATGTATGCTTCAATGCTATTATACACTATGTATATTTTGTAGGTACATACACATTATTATTTTCAATGTGGTCCATATTAAATTTTTTAAGATATTTTATAAAATAAAATTGGTAGAAATATAAAACATTTATTATATTAAATTATTGTTTTATTACCAAATACAATCAAATCTAATGCTCGTCATACACGTGCTATACTACTTAGGTTAGCATATTATACCACTCTCTTTACAAATTTACATTTGAAAATGTACATCCAAATAAAATTCGGCGATGGATGCAAATTTAAAAAAATTATAGTATTGTGTGTTTCAGTTATAACGTAACGTAATAACCGATTATATTATATTATGACAAAGTGAATGGAGGACATAATGCAATTTATTGCAACTACAATTTACAACCTATAATAATTTTTGTAAGCTTAAACAATAACAACTGTTGAAATGTCGCACGCACTTCGCGCGGCGGGGGGGAGGGGGGGGGGGGGCCGAAAAACAAAAACCGCGTCCAATCGTTTTCCTCCAATTTTTTAATTTGGCGAGAAAAACAAAAAATTGGGCAACGGCACGCGGTGTTCCCAAGCGGTCACCCATCCAAGTACTAACCGCGCCCAACATTGCTTGACTTCCGTGATCGGACGAGAACGGGTATTCTCAATGTGGTATGGTCGTTGCCTTACTATTAATGTAATTTTTAAGCATCTTGACGACTGAATTTACAAAAAGTTAATAAAATATCGAAATAAAATAAACCGACAAACACTTTTTAGCCGCCGAAATGGTACGCCCATGGCGTACCTAACTAACAATGTCGAACCAACTAATATTACAACCACAATTGTCGAATGGCGCATGTTGCCGTGCGTACGCACCGCCTATGGCGAGACGACCCGATGCGCATCTCCCACCTAAAAGAATTCCAATCGTGTTTAGTTTTAACCCCGTTCGCGGTGGCGTTGTGTTCGATTATGCTAATTTGCGCGCGCTACACGTAATTCCATGGTTGCCTATTTAAATTTTCACATCGTGTGTAATATTTTATCTTGTAGGCGCTTCCGTTTGAGTTCGCTATCGAAACATATCTTAAATACTCTTTTAAGAAAAGTATTGTAAATATGGAAAAGCTAATTTAAATTAAATTTAAAAATATTACAACGTTTAATTGGAGGTGTTTTGATGATTATTTCTAAATTAAAATCCCAAGTACCTACCTGCTCTTTTTGAAATAAACTTTTTTTAAATAAATGAATAATATTTCTCTTTCTTATCTATATGTGTTGTGACCACATTATTTTATAAGTATAATATTATTATATATAATAATAGTACCTTGAAGACAAAGAACCAACTTCTTTAAGTTTGTTATCAAATTTTCATTGAATTTAATTTAAAATTGATAGAATTAAAAATTTAAATATTTAAATTGAAAAATAAGTACTTACATTTGTATGTGCAATTGAAGAAGTTTTTAAGTAGGTGCATATGTACATAGAACATAGATCTAAATGAAGTCGGTTAATAAGAGTACCTACTGTCCATGTAGATGGCATATAGATGCCACCACAACAATAATTGAATTTAAAATTATATTTTGGGAATCGCCCGCCGCCCGACGTGGCGGACGAGAACAACGAGAACAACCTTCGAGAGTTGTACCTGTCGATGTATGCTTCAATGCTATTATACACTATGTATATTTTGTAGGTACATACACATTATTATTTTCAATGTGGTCCATATTAAATTTTTTAAGATATTTTATAAAATAAAATTGGTAGAAATATAAAACATTTATTATATTAAATTATTGTTTTATTACCAAATACAATCAAATCTAATGCTCGTCATACACGTGCTATACTACTTAGGTTAGCATATTATACCACTCTCTTTACAAATTTACATTTGAAAATGTACATCCAAATAAAATTCGGCGATGGATGCAAATTTAAAAAAATTATAGTATTGTGTGTTTCAGTTATAACGTAACGTAATAACCGATTATATTATATTATGACAAAGTGAATGGAGGACATAATGCAATTTATTGCAACTACAATTTACAACCTATAATAATTTTTGTAAGCTTAAACAATAACAACTGTTGAAATGTCGCACGCACTTCGCGCGGCGGGGGGGAGGGGGGGGGGCCGAAAAACAAAAACCGCGTCCAATCGTTTTCCTCCAATTTTTTAATTTGGCGAGAAAAACAAAAAAAATTGGGCAACGGCACGCGGTGTTCCCAAGCGGTCACCCATCCAAGTACTAACCGCGCCCAACATTGCTTGACTTCCGTGATCGGACGAGAACGGGTATTCTCAATGTGGTATGGTCGTTGCCTTACTATTAATGTAATTTTTAAGCATCTTGACGACTGAATTTACAAAAAGTTAATAAAATATCGAAATAAAATAAACCGACAAACACTTTTTAGCCGCCGAAATGGTACGCCCATGGCGTACCTAACTAACAATGTCGAACCAACTAATATTACAACCACAATTGTCGAATGGCGCATGTTGCCGTGCGTACGCACCGCCTATGGCGAGACGACCCGATGCGCATCTCCCACCTAAAAGAATTCCAATCGTGTTTAGTTTTAACCCCGTTCGCGGTGGCGTTGTGTTCGATTATGCTAATTTGCGCGCGCTACACGTAATTCCATGGTTGCCTATTTAAATTTTCACATCGTGTGTAATATTTTATCTTGTAGGCGCTTCCGTTTGAGTTCGCTATCGAAACATATCTTAAATACTCTTTTAAGAAAAGTATTGTAAATATGGAAAAGCTAATTTAAATTAAATTTAAAAATATTACAACGTTTAATTGGAGGTGTTTTGATGATTATTTCTAAATTAAAATCCCAAGTACCTACCTGCTCTTTTTGAAATAAACTTTTTTTAAATAAATGAATAATATTTCTCTTTCTTATCTATATGTGTTGTGACCACATTATTTTATAAGTATAATATTATTATATATAATAATAGTACCTTGAAGACAAAGAACCAACTTCTTTAAGTTTGTTATCAAATTTTCATTGAATTTAATTTAAAATTGATAGAATTAAAAATTTAAATATTTAAATTGAAAAATAAGTACTTACATTTGTATGTGCAATTGAAGAAGTTTTTAAGTAGGTGCATATGTACATAGAACATAGATCTAAATGAAGTCGGTTAATAAGAGTACCTACTGTCCATGTAGATGGCATATAGATGCCACCACAACAATAATTGAATTTAAAATTATATTTTGGGAATCGCCCGCCGCCCGACGTGGCGGACGAGAACAACCTTCGAGAGTTGTACCTGTCGATGTATGCTTCAATGCTATTATACACTATGTATATTTTGTAGGTACATACACATTATTATTTTCAATGTGGTCCATATTAAATTTTTTAAGATATTTTATAAAATAAAATTGGTAGAAATATAAAACATTTATTATATTAAATTATTGTTTTATTACCAAATACAATCAAATCTAATGCTCGTCATACACGTGCTATACTACTTAGGTTAGCATATTATACCACTCTCTTTACAAATTTACATTTGAAAATGTACATCCAAATAAAATTCGGCGATGGATGCAAATTTAAAAAAATTATAGTATTGTGTGTTTCAGTTATAACGTAACGTAATAACCGATTATATTATATTATGACAAAGTGAATGGAGGACATAATGCAATTTATTGCAACTACAATTTACAACCTATAATAATTTTTGTAAGCTTAAACAATAACAACTGTTGAAATGTCGCACGCACTTCGCGCGGCGGGGGGGAGGGGGGGGGGCCGAAAAACAAAAACCGCGTCCAATCGTTTTCCTCCAATTTTTTAATTTGGCGAGAAAAACAAAAAATTGGGCAACGGCACGCGGTGTTCCCAAGCGGTCACCCATCCAAGTACTAACCGCGCCCAACATTGCTTGACTTCCGTGATCGGACGAGAACGGGTATTCTCAATGTGGTATGGTCGTTGCCTTACTATTAATGTAATTTTTAAGCATCTTGACGACTGAATTTACAAAAAGTTAATAAAATATCGAAATAAAATAAACCGACAAACACTTTTTAGCCGCCGAAATGGTACGCCCATGGCGTACCTAACTAACAATGTCGAACCAACTAATATTACAACCACAATTGTCGAATGGCGCATGTTGCCGTGCGTACGCACCGCCTATGGCGAGACGACCCGATGCGCATCTCCCACCTAAAAGAATTCCAATCGTGTTTAGTTTTAACCCCGTTCGCGGTGGCGTTGTGTTCGATTATGCTAATTTGCGCGCGCTACACGTAATTCCATGGTTGCCTATTTAAATTTTCACATCGTGTGTAATATTTTATCTTGTAGGCGCTTCCGTTTGAGTTCGCTATCGAAACATATCTTAAATACTCTTTTAAGAAAAGTATTGTAAATATGGAAAAGCTAATTTAAATTAAATTTAAAAATATTACAACGTTTAATTGGAGGTGTTTTGATGATTATTTCTAAATTAAAATCCCAAGTACCTACCTGCTCTTTTTGAAATAAACTTTTTTTAAATAAATGAATAATATTTCTCTTTCTTATCTATATGTGTTGTGACCACATTATTTTATAAGTATAATATTATTATATATAATAATAGTACCTTGAAGACAAAGAACCAACTTCTTTAAGTTTGTTATCAAATTTTCATTGAATTTAATTTAAAATTGATAGAATTAAAAATTTAAATATTTAAATTGAAAAATAAGTACTTACATTTGTATGTGCAATTGAAGAAGTTTTTAAGTAGGTGCATATGTACATAGAACATAGATCTAAATGAAGTCGGTTAATAAGAGTACCTACTGTCCATGTAGATGGCATATAGATGCCACCACAACAATAATTGAATTTAAAATTATATTTTGGGAATCGCCCGCCGCCCGACGTGGCGGACGAGAACAACCTTCGAGAGTTGTACCTGTCGATGTATGCTTCAATGCTATTATACACTATGTATATTTTGTAGGTACATACACATTATTATTTTCAATGTGGTCCATATTAAATTTTTTAAGATATTTTATAAAATAAAATTGGTAGAAATATAAAACATTTATTATATTAAATTATTGTTTTATTACCAAATACAATCAAATCTAATGCTCGTCATACACGTGCTATACTACTTAGGTTAGCATATTATACCACTCTCTTTACAAATTTACATTTGAAAATGTACATCCAAATAAAATTCGGCGATGGATGCAAATTTAAAAAAATTATAGTATTGTGTGTTTCAGTTATAACGTAACGTAATAACCGATTATATTATATTATGACAAAGTGAATGGAGGACATAATGCAATTTATTGCAACTACAATTTACAACCTATAATAATTTTTGTAAGCTTAAACAATAACAACTGTTGAAATGTCGCACGCACTTCGCGCGGCGGGGGGGGAGGGGGGGGGGCCGAAAAACAAAAACCGCGTCCAATCGTTTTCCTCCAATTTTTTAATTTGGCGAGAAAAACAAAAAATTGGGCAACGGCACGCGGTGTTCCCAAGCGGTCACCCATCCAAGTACTAACCGCGCCCAACATTGCTTGACTTCCGTGATCGGACGAGAACGGGTATTCTCAATGTGGTATGGTCGTTGCCTTACTATTAATGTAATTTTTAAGCATCTTGACGACTGAATTTACAAAAAGTTAATAAAATATCGAAATAAAATAAACCGACAAACACTTTTTAGCCGCCGAAATGGTACGCCCATGGCGTACCTAACTAACAATGTCGAACCAACTAATATTACAACCACAATTGTCGAATGGCGCATGTTGCCGTGCGTACGCACCGCCTATGGCGAGACGACCCGATGCGCATCTCCCACCTAAAAGAATTCCAATCGTGTTTAGTTTTAACCCCGTTCGCGGTGGCGTTGTGTTCGATTATGCTAATTTGCGCGCGCTACACGTAATTCCATGGTTGCCTATTTAAATTTTCACATCGTGTGTAATATTTTATCTTGTAGGCGCTTCCGTTTGAGTTCGCTATCGAAACATATCTTAAATACTCTTTTAAGAAAAGTATTGTAAATATGGAAAAGCTAATTTAAATTAAATTTAAAAATATTACAACGTTTAATTGGAGGTGTTTTGATGATTATTTCTAAATTAAAATCCCAAGTACCTACCTGCTCTTTTTGAAATAAACTTTTTTTAAATAAATGAATAATATTTCTCTTTCTTATCTATATGTGTTGTGACCACATTATTTTATAAGTATAATATTATTATATATAATAATAGTACCTTGAAGACAAAGAACCAACTTCTTTAAGTTTGTTATCAAATTTTCATTGAATTTAATTTAAAATTGATAGAATTAAAAATTTAAATATTTAAATTGAAAAATAAGTACTTACATTTGTATGTGCAATTGAAGAAGTTTTTAAGTAGGTGCATATGTACATAGAACATAGATCTAAATGAAGTCGGTTAATAAGAGTACCTACTGTCCATGTAGATGGCATATAGATGCCACCACAACAATAATTGAATTTAAAATTATATTTTGGGAATCGCCCGCCGCCCGACGTGGCGGACGAGAACAACCTTCGAGAGTTGTACCTGTCGATGTATGCTTCAATGCTATTATACACTATGTATATTTTGTAGGTACATACACATTATTATTTTCAATGTGGTCCATATTAAATTTTTTAAGATATTTTATAAAATAAAATTGGTAGAAATATAAAACATTTATTATATTAAATTATTGTTTTATTACCAAATACAATCAAATCTAATGCTCGTCATACACGTGCTATACTACTTAGGTTAGCATATTATACCACTCTCTTTACAAATTTACATTTGAAAATGTACATCCAAATAAAATTCGGCGATGGATGCAAATTTAAAAAAATTATAGTATTGTGTGTTTCAGTTATAACGTAACGTAATAACCGATTATATTATATTATGACAAAGTGAATGGAGGACATAATGCAATTTATTGCAACTACAATTTACAACCTATAATAATTTTTGTAAGCTTAAACAATAACAACTGTTGAAATGTCGCACGCACTTCGCGCGGCGGGGGGGAGGGGGGGGGGGCCGAAAAACAAAAACCGCGTCCAATCGTTTTCCTCCAATTTTTTAATTTGGCGAGAAAAACAAAAAATTGGGCAACGGCACGCGGTGTTCCCAAGCGGTCACCCATCCAAGTACTAACCGCGCCCAACATTGCTTGACTTCCGTGATCGGACGAGAACGGGTATTCTCAATGTGGTATGGTCGTTGCCTTACTATTAATGTAATTTTTAAGCATCTTGACGACTGAATTTACAAAAAGTTAATAAAATATCGAAATAAAATAAACCGACAAACACTTTTTAGCCGCCGAAATGGTACGCCCATGGCGTACCTAACTAACAATGTCGAACCAACTAATATTACAACCACAATTGTCGAATGGCGCATGTTGCCGTGCGTACGCACCGCCTATGGCGAGACGACCCGATGCGCATCTCCCACCTAAAAGAATTCCAATCGTGTTTAGTTTTAACCCCGTTCGCGGTGGCGTTGTGTTCGATTATGCTAATTTGCGCGCGCTACACGTAATTCCATGGTTGCCTATTTAAATTTTCACATCGTGTGTAATATTTTATCTTGTAGGCGCTTCCGTTTGAGTTCGCTATCGAAACATATCTTAAATACTCTTTTAAGAAAAGTATTGTAAATATGGAAAAGCTAATTTAAATTAAATTTAAAAATATTACAACGTTTAATTGGAGGTGTTTTGATGATTATTTCTAAATTAAAATCCCAAGTACCTACCTGCTCTTTTTGAAATAAACTTTTTTTAAATAAATGAATAATATTTCTCTTTCTTATCTATATGTGTTGTGACCACATTATTTTATAAGTATAATATTATTATATATAATAATAGTACCTTGAAGACAAAGAACCAACTTCTTTAAGTTTGTTATCAAATTTTCATTGAATTTAATTTAAAATTGATAGAATTAAAAATTTAAATATTTAAATTGAAAAATAAGTACTTACATTTGTATGTGCAATTGAAGAAGTTTTTAAGTAGGTGCATATGTACATAGAACATAGATCTAAATGAAGTCGGTTAATAAGAGTACCTACTGTCCATGTAGATGGCATATAGATGCCACCACAACAATAATTGAATTTAAAATTATATTTTGGGAATCGCCCGCCGCCCGACGTGGCGGACGAGAACAACCTTCGAGAGTTGTACCTGTCGATGTATGCTTCAATGCTATTATACACTATGTATATTTTGTAGGTACATACACATTATTATTTTCAATGTGGTCCATATTAAATTTTTTAAGATATTTTATAAAATAAAATTGGTAGAAATATAAAACATTTATTATATTAAATTATTGTTTTATTACCAAATACAATCAAATCTAATGCTCGTCATACACGTGCTATACTACTTAGGTTAGCATATTATACCACTCTCTTTACAAATTTACATTTGAAAATGTACATCCAAATAAAATTCGGCGATGGATGCAAATTTAAAAAAATTATAGTATTGTGTGTTTCAGTTATAACGTAACGTAATAACCGATTATATTATATTATGACAAAGTGAATGGAGGACATAATGCAATTTATTGCAACTACAATTTACAACCTATAATAATTTTTGTAAGCTTAAACAATAACAACTGTTGAAATGTCGCACGCACTTCGCGCGGCGGGGGGGAGGGGGGGGGGCCGAAAAACAAAAACCGCGTCCAATCGTTTTCCTCCAATTTTTTAATTTGGCGAGAAAAACAAAAAATTGGGCAACGGCACGCGGTGTTCCCAAGCGGTCACCCATCCAAGTACTAACACGCGCCCAACATTGCTTGACTTCCGTGATCGGACGAGAACGGGTATTCTCAATGTGGTATGGTCGTTGCCTTACTATTAATGTAATTTTTAAGCATCTTGACGACTGAATTTACAAAAAGTTAATAAAATATCGAAATAAAATAAACCGACAAACACTTTTTAGCCGCCGAAATGGTACGCCCATGGCGTACCTAACTAACAATGTCGAACCAACTAATATTACAACCACAATTGTCGAATGGCGCATGTTGCCGTGCGTACGCACCGCCTATGGCGAGACGACCCGATGCGCATCTCCCACCTAAAAGAATTCCAATCGTGTTTAGTTTTAACCCCGTTCGCGGTGGCGTTGTGTTCGATTATGCTAATTTGCGCGCGCTACACGTAATTCCATGGTTGCCTATTTAAATTTTCACATCGTGTGTAATATTTTATCTTGTAGGCGCTTCCGTTTGAGTTCGCTATCGAAACATATCTTAAATACTCTTTTAAGAAAAGTATTGTAAATATGGAAAAGCTAATTTAAATTAAATTTAAAAATATTACAACGTTTAATTGGAGGTGTTTTGATGATTATTTCTAAATTAAAATCCCAAGTACCTACCTGCTCTTTTTGAAATAAACTTTTTTTAAATAAATGAATAATATTTCTCTTTCTTATCTATATGTGTTGTGACCACATTATTTTATAAGTATAATATTATTATATATAATAATAGTACCTTGAAGACAAAGAACCAACTTCTTTAAGTTTGTTATCAAATTTTCATTGAATTTAATTTAAAATTGATAGAATTAAAAATTTAAATATTTAAATTGAAAAATAAGTACTTACATTTGTATGTGCAATTGAAGAAGTTTTTAAGTAGGTGCATATGTACATAGAACATAGATCTAAATGAAGTCGGTTAATAAGAGTACCTACTGTCCATGTAGATGGCATATAGATGCCACCACAACAATAATTGAATTTAAAATTATATTTTGGGAATCGCCCGCCGCCCGACGTGGCGGACGAGAACAACCTTCGAGAGTTGTACCTGTCGATGTATGCTTCAATGCTATTATACACTATGTATATTTTGTAGGTACATACACATTATTATTTTCAATGTGGTCCATATTAAATTTTTTAAGATATTTTATAAAATAAAATTGGTAGAAATATAAAACATTTATTATATTAAATTATTGTTTTATTACCAAATACAATCAAATCTAATGCTCGTCATACACGTGCTATACTACTTAGGTTAGCATATTATACCACTCTCTTTACAAATTTACATTTGAAAATGTACATCCAAATAAAATTCGGCGATGGATGCAAATTTAAAAAAATTATAGTATTGTGTGTTTCAGTTATAACGTAACGTAATAACCGATTATATTATATTATGACAAAGTGAATGGAGGACATAATGCAATTTATTGCAACTACAATTTACAACCTATAATAATTTTTGTAAGCTTAAACAATAACAACTGTTGAAATGTCGCACGCACTTCGCGCGGCGGGGGGGAGGGGGGGGGGGCCGAAAAACAAAAACCGCGTCCAATCGTTTTCCTCCAATTTTTTAATTTGGCGAGAAAAACAAAAAATTGGGCAACGGCACGCGGTGTTCCCAAGCGGTCACCCATCCAAGTACTAACCGCGCCCAACATTGCTTGACTTCCGTGATCGGACGAGAACGGGTATTCTCAATGTGGTATGGTCGTTGCCTTACTATTAATGTAATTTTTAAGCATCTTGACGACTGAATTTACAAAAAGTTAATAAAATATCGAAATAAAATAAACCGACAAACACTTTTTAGCCGCCGAAATGGTACGCCCATGGCGTACCTAACTAACAATGTCGAACCAACTAATATTACAACCACAATTGTCGAATGGCGCATGTTGCCGTGCGTACGCACCGCCTATGGCGAGACGACCCGATGCGCATCTCCCACCTAAAAGAATTCCAATCGTGTTTAGTTTTAACCCCGTTCGCGGTGGCGTTGTGTTCGATTATGCTAATTTGCGCGCGCTACACGTAATTCCATGGTTGCCTATTTAAATTTTCACATCGTGTGTAATATTTTATCTTGTAGGCGCTTCCGTTTGAGTTCGCTATCGAAACATATCTTAAATACTCTTTTAAGAAAAGTATTGTAAATATGGAAAAGCTAATTTAAATTAAATTTAAAAATATTACAACGTTTAATTGGAGGTGTTTTGATGATTATTTCTAAATTAAAATCCCAAGTACCTACCTGCTCTTTTTGAAATAAACTTTTTTTAAATAAATGAATAATATTTCTCTTTCTTATCTATATGTGTTGTGACCACATTATTTTATAAGTATAATATTATTATATATAATAATAGTACCTTGAAGACAAAGAACCAACTTCTTTAAGTTTGTTATCAAATTTTCATTGAATTTAATTTAAAATTGATAGAATTAAAAATTTAAATATTTAAATTGAAAAATAAGTACTTACATTTGTATGTGCAATTGAAGAAGTTTTTAAGTAGGTGCATATGTACATAGAACATAGATCTAAATGAAGTCGGTTAATAAGAGTACCTACTGTCCATGTAGATGGCATATAGATGCCACCACAACAATAATTGAATTTAAAATTATATTTTGGGAATCGCCCGCCGCCCGACGTGGCGGACGAGAACAACCTTCGAGAGTTGTACCTGTCGATGTATGCTTCAATGCTATTATACACTATGTATATTTTGTAGGTACATACACATTATTATTTTCAATGTGGTCCATATTAAATTTTTTAAGATATTTTATAAAATAAAATTGGTAGAAATATAAAACATTTATTATATTAAATTATTGTTTTATTACCAAATACAATCAAATCTAATGCTCGTCATACACGTGCTATACTACTTAGGTTAGCATATTATACCACTCTCTTTACAAATTTACATTTGAAAATGTACATCCAAATAAAATTCGGCGATGGATGCAAATTTAAAAAAATTATAGTATTGTGTGTTTCAGTTATAACGTAACGTAATAACCGATTATATTATATTATGACAAAGTGAATGGAGGACATAATGCAATTTATTGCAACTACAATTTACAACCTATAATAATTTTTGTAAGCTTAAACAATAACAACTGTTGAAATGTCGCACGCACTTCGCGCGGCGGGGGGGAGGGGGGGGGGCCGAAAAACAAAAACCGCGTCCAATCGTTTTCCTCCAATTTTTTAATTTGGCGAGAAAAACAAAAAATTGGGCAACGGCACGCGGTGTTCCCAAGCGGTCACCCATCCAAGTACTAACCGCGCCCAACATTGCTTGACTTCCGTGATCGGACGAGAACGGGTATTCTCAATGTGGTATGGTCGTTGCCTTACTATTAATGTAATTTTTAAGCATCTTGACGACTGAATTTACAAAAAGTTAATAAAATATCGAAATAAAATAAACCGACAAACACTTTTTAGCCGCCGAAATGGTACGCCCATGGCGTACCTAACTAACAATGTCGA
Organism: Cantharis nigra; assembly: GCA_958510845.1. Taxonomy (NCBI): domain Eukaryota; kingdom Metazoa; phylum Arthropoda; class Insecta; order Coleoptera; family Cantharidae; genus Cantharis; species Cantharis nigra. The sequence continues at coordinate 34,891,464 of OY294029.1, forward strand.
ACCAACTAATATTACAACCACAATTGTCGAATGGCGCATGTTGCCGTGCGTACGCACCGCCTATGGCGAGACGACCCGATGCGCATCTCCCACCTAAAAGAATTCCAATCGTGTTTAGTTTTAACCCCGTTCGCGGTGGCGTTGTGTTCGATTATGCTAATTTGCGCGCGCTACACGTAATTCCATGGTTGCCTATTTAAATTTTCACATCGTGTGTAATATTTTATCTTGTAGGCGCTTCCGTTTGAGTTCGCTATCGAAACATATCTTAAATACTCTTTTAAGAAAAGTATTGTAAATATGGAAAAGCTAATTTAAATTAAATTTAAAAATATTACAACGTTTAATTGGAGGTGTTTTGATGATTATTTCTAAATTAAAATCCCAAGTACCTACCTGCTCTTTTTGAAATAAACTTTTTTTAAATAAATGAATAATATTTCTCTTTCTTATCTATATGTGTTGTGACCACATTATTTTATAAGTATAATATTATTATATATAATAATAGTACCTTGAAGACAAAGAACCAACTTCTTTAAGTTTGTTATCAAATTTTCATTGAATTTAATTTAAAATTGATAGAATTAAAAATTTAAATATTTAAATTGAAAAATAAGTACTTACATTTGTATGTGCAATTGAAGAAGTTTTTAAGTAGGTGCATATGTACATAGAACATAGATCTAAATGAAGTCGGTTAATAAGAGTACCTACTGTCCATGTAGATGGCATATAGATGCCACCACAACAATAATTGAATTTAAAATTATATTTTGGGAATCGCCCGCCGCCCGACGTGGCGGACGAGAACAACCTTCGAGAGTTGTACCTGTCGATGTATGCTTCAATGCTATTATACACTATGTATATTTTGTAGGTACATACACATTATTATTTTCAATGTGGTCCATATTAAATTTTTTAAGATATTTTATAAAATAAAATTGGTAGAAATATAAAACATTTATTATATTAAATTATTGTTTTATTACCAAATACAATCAAATCTAATGCTCGTCATACACGTGCTATACTACTTAGGTTAGCATATTATACCACTCTCTTTACAAATTTACATTTGAAAATGTACATCCAAATAAAATTCGGCGATGGATGCAAATTTAAAAAAATTATAGTATTGTGTGTTTCAGTTATAACGTAACGTAATAACCGATTATATTATATTATGACAAAGTGAATGGAGGACATAATGCAATTTATTGCAACTACAATTTACAACCTATAATAATTTTTGTAAGCTTAAACAATAACAACTGTTGAAATGTCGCACGCACTTCGCGCGGCGGGGGGGAGGGGGGGGGGGCCGAAAAACAAAAACCGCGTCCAATCGTTTTCCTCCAATTTTTTAATTTGGCGAGAAAAACAAAAAATTGGGCAACGGCACGCGGTGTTCCCAAGCGGTCACCCATCCAAGTACTAACCGCGCCCAACATTGCTTGACTTCCGTGATCGGACGAGAACGGGTATTCTCAATGTGGTATGGTCGTTGCCTTACTATTAATGTAATTTTTAAGCATCTTGACGACTGAATTTACAAAAAGTTAATAAAATATCGAAATAAAATAAACCGACAAACACTTTTTAGCCGCCGAAATGGTACGCCCATGGCGTACCTAACTAACAATGTCGAACCAACTAATATTACAACCACAATTGTCGAATGGCGCATGTTGCCGTGCGTACGCACCGCCTATGGCGAGACGACCCGATGCGCATCTCCCACCTAAAAGAATTCCAATCGTGTTTAGTTTTAACCCCGTTCGCGGTGGCGTTGTGTTCGATTATGCTAATTTGCGCGCGCTACACGTAATTCCATGGTTGCCTATTTAAATTTTCACATCGTGTGTAATATTTTATCTTGTAGGCGCTTCCGTTTGAGTTCGCTATCGAAACATATCTTAAATACTCTTTTAAGAAAAGTATTGTAAATATGGAAAAGCTAATTTAAATTAAATTTAAAAATATTACAACGTTTAATTGGAGGTGTTTTGATGATTATTTCTAAATTAAAATCCCAAGTACCTACCTGCTCTTTTTGAAATAAACTTTTTTTAAATAAATGAATAATATTTCTCTTTCTTATCTATATGTGTTGTGACCACATTATTTTATAAGTATAATATTATTATATATAATAATAGTACCTTGAAGACAAAGAACCAACTTCTTTAAGTTTGTTATCAAATTTTCATTGAATTTAATTTAAAATTGATAGAATTAAAAATTTAAATATTTAAATTGAAAAATAAGTACTTACATTTGTATGTGCAATTGAAGAAGTTTTTAAGTAGGTGCATATGTACATAGAACATAGATCTAAATGAAGTCGGTTAATAAGAGTACCTACTGTCCATGTAGATGGCATATAGATGCCACCACAACAATAATTGAATTTAAAATTATATTTTGGGAATCGCCCGCCGCCCGACGTGGCGGACGAGAACAACCTTCGAGAGTTGTACCTGTCGATGTATGCTTCAATGCTATTATACACTATGTATATTTTGTAGGTACATACACATTATTATTTTCAATGTGGTCCATATTAAATTTTTTAAGATATTTTATAAAATAAAATTGGTAGAAATATAAAACATTTATTATATTAAATTATTGTTTTATTACCAAATACAATCAAATCTAATGCTCGTCATACACGTGCTATACTACTTAGGTTAGCATATTATACCACTCTCTTTACAAATTTACATTTGAAAATGTACATCCAAATAAAATTCGGCGATGGATGCAAATTTAAAAAAATTATAGTATTGTGTGTTTCAGTTATAACGTAACGTAATAACCGATTATATTATATTATGACAAAGTGAATGGAGGACATAATGCAATTTATTGCAACTACAATTTACAACCTATAATAATTTTTGTAAGCTTAAACAATAACAACTGTTGAAATGTCGCACGCACTTCGCGCGGCGGGGGGGAGGGGGGGGGGCCGAAAAACAAAAACCGCGTCCAATCGTTTTCCTCCAATTTTTTAATTTGGCGAGAAAAACAAAAAATTGGGCAACGGCACGCGGTGTTCCCAAGCGGTCACCCATCCAAGTACTAACCGCGCCCAACATTGCTTGACTTCCGTGATCGGACGAGAACGGGTATTCTCAATGTGGTATGGTCGTTGCCTTACTATTAATGTAATTTTTAAGCATCTTGACGACTGAATTTACAAAAAGTTAATAAAATATCGAAATAAAATAAACCGACAAACACTTTTTAGCCGCCGAAATGGTACGCCCATGGCGTACCTAACTAACAATGTCGAACCAACTAATATTACAACCACAATTGTCGAATGGCGCATGTTGCCGTGCGTACGCACCGCCTATGGCGAGACGACCCGATGCGCATCTCCCACCTAAAAGAATTCCAATCGTGTTTAGTTTTAACCCCGTTCGCGGTGGCGTTGTGTTCGATTATGCTAATTTGCGCGCGCTACACGTAATTCCATGGTTGCCTATTTAAATTTTCACATCGTGTGTAATATTTTATCTTGTAGGCGCTTCCGTTTGAGTTCGCTATCGAAACATATCTTAAATACTCTTTTAAGAAAAGTATTGTAAATATGGAAAAGCTAATTTAAATTAAATTTAAAAATATTACAACGTTTAATTGGAGGTGTTTTGATGATTATTTCTAAATTAAAATCCCAAGTACCTACCTGCTCTTTTTGAAATAAACTTTTTTTAAATAAATGAATAATATTTCTCTTTCTTATCTATATGTGTTGTGACCACATTATTTTATAAGTATAATATTATTATATATAATAATAGTACCTTGAAGACAAAGAACCAACTTCTTTAAGTTTGTTATCAAATTTTCATTGAATTTAATTTAAAATTGATAGAATTAAAAATTTAAATATTTAAATTGAAAAATAAGTACTTACATTTGTATGTGCAATTGAAGAAGTTTTTAAGTAGGTGCATATGTACATAGAACATAGATCTAAATGAAGTCGGTTAATAAGAGTACCTACTGTCCATGTAGATGGCATATAGATGCCACCACAACAATAATTGAATTTAAAATTATATTTTGGGAATCGCCCGCCGCCCGACGTGGCGGACGAGAACAACCTTCGAGAGTTGTACCTGTCGATGTATGCTTCAATGCTATTATACACTATGTATATTTTGTAGGTACATACACATTATTATTTTCAATGTGGTCCATATTAAATTTTTTAAGATATTTTATAAAATAAAATTGGTAGAAATATAAAACATTTATTATATTAAATTATTGTTTTATTACCAAATACAATCAAATCTAATGCTCGTCATACACGTGCTATACTACTTAGGTTAGCATATTATACCACTCTCTTTACAAATTTACATTTGAAAATGTACATCCAAATAAAATTCGGCGATGGATGCAAATTTAAAAAAATTATAGTATTGTGTGTTTCAGTTATAACGTAACGTAATAACCGATTATATTATATTATGACAAAGTGAATGGAGGACATAATGCAATTTATTGCAACTACAATTTACAACCTATAATAATTTTTGTAAGCTTAAACAATAACAACTGTTGAAATGTCGCACGCACTTCGCGCGGCGGGGGGGAGGGGGGGGGGCCGAAAAACAAAAACCGCGTCCAATCGTTTTCCTCCAATTTTTTAATTTGGCGAGAAAAACAAAAAATTGGGCAACGGCACGCGGTGTTCCCAAGCGGTCACCCATCCAAGTACTAACCGCGCCCAACATTGCTTGACTTCCGTGATCGGACGAGAACGGGTATTCTCAATGTGGTATGGTCGTTGCCTTACTATTAATGTAATTTTTAAGCATCTTGACGACTGAATTTACAAAAAGTTAATAAAATATCGAAATAAAATAAACCGACAAACACTTTTTAGCCGCCGAAATGGTACGCCCATGGCGTACCTAACTAACAATGTCGAACCAACTAATATTACAACCACAATTGTCGAATGGCGCATGTTGCCGTGCGTACGCACCGCCTATGGCGAGACGACCCGATGCGCATCTCCCACCTAAAAGAATTCCAATCGTGTTTAGTTTTAACCCCGTTCGCGGTGGCGTTGTGTTCGATTATGCTAATTTGCGCGCGCTACACGTAATTCCATGGTTGCCTATTTAAATTTTCACATCGTGTGTAATATTTTATCTTGTAGGCGCTTCCGTTTGAGTTCGCTATCGAAACATATCTTAAATACTCTTTTAAGAAAAGTATTGTAAATATGGAAAAGCTAATTTAAATTAAATTTAAAAATATTACAACGTTTAATTGGAGGTGTTTTGATGATTATTTCTAAATTAAAATCCCAAGTACCTACCTGCTCTTTTTGAAATAAACTTTTTTTAAATAAATGAATAATATTTCTCTTTCTTATCTATATGTGTTGTGACCACATTATTTTATAAGTATAATATTATTATATATAATAATAGTACCTTGAAGACAAAGAACCAACTTCTTTAAGTTTGTTATCAAATTTTCATTGAATTTAATTTAAAATTGATAGAATTAAAAATTTAAATATTTAAATTGAAAAATAAGTACTTACATTTGTATGTGCAATTGAAGAAGTTTTTAAGTAGGTGCATATGTACATAGAACATAGATCTAAATGAAGTCGGTTAATAAGAGTACCTACTGTCCATGTAGATGGCATATAGATGCCACCACAACAATAATTGAATTTAAAATTATATTTTGGGAATCGCCCGCCGCCCGACGTGGCGGAC